>CM053614.1:87608490-87642947 GCA_028646535.1 Procyon lotor | reverse complement strand
CGAAGGCAATGCTGCCCTCGTTTCCGGGGGCGCGTAATCCCAAGTGTTTACACGGGTTTTATTTTTTTTAATTCCCTCCAATTCAAATTAATGACCACTATTTCCTGTATCTCAACAAAATACAACCGCATTTTGGCCATTAAAATTGTTTTCGACCGGAATTGTGGCTTGCCCTTGGGCCAATCTTGATAATTACGGTTCCGTTACGGCTTCGGCTGATACTTGCTAAAATAAAAACAAGCGATAGCATCAGAAAATGGGGAGTTGTGTGTTCATGGTGCGCGCGCACACACACTCCCAACGGCACACGCTCAAAGGCTCGTGTGGACGTACGCACGTGCGTGGGCACACGCTCACACCCACACACACGGTCCTCGGGAAGGTATCTCAGATCAGAAATGTTCCCCACCAGCCCGCAGCCACACCCAGGAGACACCCTCCCCAGGCCCCGGGACACCGGACCCTCCCAACCACACACGAGTGCGTCCGCGGTGGGCACGTCACTTACGAGGAGCCCCCCCTCGGCACTGGGCACGTGTGCTTGGCTAAAAACGCCCCCCCCCCATCAACACGAATTCTCGAAATAACAATCAAGGGGGAACATATGGGGGACCTGCCCCCTGGGTTGGGCCCTGGCAACCTGGCTGTCGCCCTACGCTAGCGGGCCCCAGGCAGCCACGGGGTCCCGGCGGAGCCTCGGTGGTCTGGGACCCTGTTGCAGCTCGGACCCCCGCCCCCAGGCTGCAGGCGGCAAGAGAAGCCCTTCCTCTGCTGCGACTGGGCACCCCAGAGCGCCAGTTCCCCCACCCAGGGTCACTGCTGCCCACCCCGGGGTCGTTCTGCGTGCCCCCACCCCCCCCGCTGCGCCCCGTGCAATTAGGAAACATCTGCTTTAAAGAGAAAAGAGGGGCGGCCCCAAAGAGCAGCCCCTGAGCCTTCGTGGCTAAGCCCCAGGGGAAAACCCGTCCCACTCACACTGGGAAACAGCACAAAGGAGGTAAAGGAGGGCGGGAGCACGGAGAGACCGAGACCAGCGTGCACCCCGGGCTAGGAAACCCCGGGCCGCGTCCCCCTGTGGCAACCACCCAACTTAACGCCCTTTTCAGAGGGGCTCCCTGGGTCTGACGCCGCATCTATAGGGCTCACAAAGTGCTGCAGGGATGAAAGAGGCTAAGCCAGCTGAGGTGTCCAGCACAGAGGTTCCCCATACCTGCCCCCCAAGATTCAGCTGCCGAGCCATCCTGATCCCACCCCCAGATCAAGGCTCAGCCTTTTCCCACCGTTGCCCTGATTTTTGGATTCCTGCGTCACCTGGACGGGAAAGGTACCGAGGCTTCTACAAAAGGAAGAGCTGTGTGTTCAGGACCTAAGGCCATGTGGCCCAATGACCACGCAGGCAGTTGGGAAGACCTGTCATGGGGCGCCCGGGTGGCACGGTCAGTTGGGTGTCTGACTCTGGATTTCGGCTCGGGTCATGATCACAGGGTCGTGGCATCCGGCCCCGCGTCGGGCTCCATGCTGGGCGCGGAGTCTGCTTATGGATTCTCTCCCTCTCCCTCCGCCCCTCCTGCCCCGGCTCACGCCCACACTCAATCTCTCTCTCAAAAAAAAAAAAAAAAAGGAAAGGCAGAGATGTCAAAGGAAAGTGTCAGCGAAAGCCAGCAGGGATGCGACAGTAAGTCTGAAATTTATCTTCTGCGTAAAAATTTGAATGAGTACGAATGTGCCTGAAGTAACTACCGATGTCTCCAACAACTAGATTTCCAGGTGGATCTTGGAAAATCTCTGCAAAGCATTAGAAGGACAGAGAGAAAAATTAAGAGGGAAAAATACCTGCCACCTATGTCACAAATGATTCGTAGCCCTAAAACATGAAGTCTCTTCCAATAGAGAAGAGAGAAAAAAGACGAACAAGAAATCCACAGGAAAATGAGCTAAGATATGACCAGCTGACAAACGGGAATCGAAAATGAGCTTTAAATACAGAAAAAGATGCTCGACTCACTCAGAATAAGCGGAAAGCAAATTCCAAGTATAGTCGACCTTGAGCTGCACGGGCCACTTACCCAGAGATTTCTTCCTACAAGTACTATATAGCACTCTAAGTGTATTTTCTCTTCCTTATGAGTTTCTTGATAATGTTTACTTTTCTCTGACTTACTTATTGCAAGAATACAGTATATAATACATATAACATACAAAACATGTTCATCAACTGTTTTTTTGTTATCTGTAAGGCATTTATTCAACAATGGGCTATTAGTAGTTACGTTGTGGGGGGAGACAAGAGTTATACATGGAGAGTATATGAGTAGATTTGAAACCCTGATGTTGTTCAAGAGTTACGACTTCTCCCCATCAAACTGGCAAAAATCCAAGAGACTGATCCACCTACAACAAGGTAAGACAATGGGACGTGCTTTCTCACGGACTCCTAGGGGAGATGCGAAATGGCTCAGCTCCTGCAGAGGGTAAGGGAGAGAAATCACTTACACTTACCCTCGGACCCAGCAGTGACACGTCTACGAATAGTCCAGCACGTATGTTAGAAGACAAACAATGCATGGGGCTACACGTGGTTGCCCCATTTTACAACAGTACAAAAAGAAAAGGCCAGAAAAGGAGAGAGTAGAAGCAGCCCCCATGTGCATCCCTCAGGAGAAGCTGGGCGAGTTTTCATGCCACACGGGATGGCGAGCCAAGCGCCTGGGCTGACGGGTGGGGCGTCTGCCCCACGGTGGGATGTAGACAATGGCAGAAAACCAGCACTCCCACCCAAGCAATGAGAAAAGGAAATGCACTTCTAAGCAAAACAGTATCATATTGAAACCTACCAGAAATATGTAGAAATACACAGATGCAAAACAAAAAGTCTACATTTACTAAATTCTAGAAGATTCTAAACCTTCCCCTCCGTGAGAAAAGACCCGTGGCCACTTGCTCCCTGAGAGCATCATAGAGAAGAAAATGAGCAAGTCTGCCACGATTAGGAGATTTAATGGGTTGGTGTTGGGGGGTGGGGGCTGGAATCTGGAGGGCCCCAAACACAGACCCAGCTTACCCAAGCCGCTGGCCCTTCTACTCAGGAATCCGAAGAGAGAGAAATCTCCACAGTTCTGAGGTATTTAGAGCCGAAGTTTTGACTACAGAGAGGAATCTGGTGTGGCCCTCAAGGTGTTTGAGACCAGAGATAAAGTGCAACATGGGGGTCCGCCACGGCCCCCCGACTCTGGATGGACCGCAGTGGGGGCTGCTCTCTCTGGCCACCCTCCAAACACAATGCACATCCTTCCCACTGTCCTTTATATTCAAAGTCAAGCACAGAATTAAAACTTGTCAGATATTAAGAGAAACAAGAAAATGAGATCCCCCCCAATAAAGAGTAAAACAGTTATAGAGGCACACTGAGAAATAGGACAGATTTTGGAATTAGCAGGATTTTATTTTTTATTTTATTTTTTAAAAGATTTTATTTATTTATTTGAGAGAGAGGGCACAAGCAGGGGGAGCAGCAGAGGGAGAGGGAGAGGGAAAAGAAGCAGGCTTCCCGCCAAGCAGGGAGCCCAATGCAGGGCTCAATCCCAGGACCCTGGGATCATGACATGAGCCAAAGGCAGACGCTTAACGACTGAGCCACCCAGGCGCCCCAGAATTAGCAGGGTTTTAAAACAACTGTTATAAATATACTAAAGTAATTAAAGAAAAATATGAGAATGAATTAAAAGATGGACAATTTCAGCAAAGAAATGAAAACCACAGAAAAGATCCAAATGGAAATTCTAGAATGAAAAAAATATAATAATAACCAAAACTGAGGAAACATTCAGTTGGTTTAACAGAGGCTGAACAAAACAAAACAATCTGTGAACTGAAAAACAAATTAACAGAAGGGATTCGCTGAAGCACAGGGAAAACCAAGATGGGTCGTGTCACAGACGTGGACAACATCCAGCAGTCTGGTCTAACACGGCCTAACACGGCTATGTTCACAGAAGGAGAGACGCAACCGAGAAGTATTTGAACAGAAAATAAGAGAGAACTTCCCAGTGCTGTCTGTCGGTCATCAGACCAACAATTCAAAAGCTCAACAAACCCCGTGATGGATAAACACAAAAAGTCTACACCACACTACGTCCTAGTGGAACTTCTGAAAACCAAAGAGAAATGGGGTAAAAACACCCAGGGCAAAATAACTGCATTCTGTGCAACAACAAAAAGACAGGTGGTGGCTTTTCCTAAAAACAAAGGAAACCAAAGTGAAGAAAATGAAATATTTTTTTTCAAGTGCTGAAGAACAGCCTTCCCGACCCTAAATTCTACAATTAGCAAACATATCCTTCAGAAGTGAAGCCCAGAGAAATCACTTTCAGAAAAAAGAAATCTTAGAGAATCCACAGCAGCAGGTCTAAATGGAAAGAAACACCACTGGGAGACCCTGAGGCCATCAGGATCGTCCCAGATGAAAGCACGGGTCTGCCAGGAGGAACACAGGGCACCCGGGGGAGCCAACTGTGACCAAAGAAAAAATGTAAAAAGATATATGTAAGACTATTAATTTTTTTTTTTTGAGGTCTTATTTTTTAGTGAGGAGAGAGAGCATACAGGGGGAGGAGCAAAGGGAGATGGAGAGAGAGAATCTCCCTGCGCTGAGCAAAGAGCCTGATGAGGGGCTCAATGTCACAACCCTGAGATCACGACCTGAGCTGAAATCAAGAGTCTGACACTTAACCAACTGAGCCACCCTGGGGCCCCAAGACTATTACTTCTTTAGAGTAATAGTCATAACATTGCGCTGTGTGCTTTATAACATGTGTGCAAGCAAAATATTTTACCTCTTTAGCACAAGAGTGACTGGTGGTCCAGTAACAGAATTCTATTGTTCTAAATCTCTTCCTTCTTACAGAAGTGATCAATAGTAACGGATCACTTAATATGATCCATTAAATCATATACATGACATATGGTAAGGCACCCTGAGAAAAGGGTAGCGTGGTGATTGCAATCGCTAAAATCAACGATCAAAAAAATACACAAAAGCCAATAGAGGATATGAAGTGAAATACCAAAAGATATTTAATGAATCCAAAGAATGTAGAGAAAGACAAGGAGGACAAAGATTCAATGGGACAAAGAGAAAGTAAACAGGGAAATGGTGGACCAGGCCCAAACCTGTGGATGATTCTATTAAATATTAATTAACAAAAACAGTGCAATTAAAGGACAGAGATCATCGGACTGGGTTCAAAAATAAAAAGCAAGACCCAAATACCTGCTAAGTAAATGATGAATTAGTAGTTCTGAAGGTGATATTTGAGTGTGGAAATCTGGATGAGCCGGGACAGTTCTCACCCACAGACGGCAGGGACAGGGCCACGTGGGACGGGTTGTGCAGGGATGGGCGACAGGAGCAGAGGACCCGCTAACAGTGGTCAGCCTCGGAGAGGGCTGCCGTTTAGTTTAGTTTTAGTTTAGTTTAATTTAACTTGGGTTTAGATTAAAAGGGTAGAATATTCTTACTTGGTAAACACTGATTCTAAGAAGGCTGCAGATAGAAAACTGAAGGAAGGAAGAAATCAGACGAATTATGAGACTATACCCAAAGGAAGACTAACAGTATTAAAACAAGAACACTAACATGTTCTGGGACTCGGACTTGACAGACAGAATTAAGAGACATAACAATACCCCACAAATCAGGGAGGCCATGAACGGAAATAAAACATCTGAATGTGCTTTCATTGCATTTCATTCATTTTGTTCATCAAAGAGGATAAAAGCACCAACCAACACTAGAACTGGATGAATGAAGAAGACCTTTGTGATTTCCGGGAGGTGCAGGAAAATGACTAAAGAACAACTTTGAATGAGTAGGAAGAAGTAAAAGTACAATCGTGAAAATTAACAACCGGGGCGCCACATCTGGCTACGACGGAGTGAGGGTTCCCCCACTCCTCCAGCAGCCGCTGACCGCAACTGACCTGTCTAGTACCCACAGCCTGGCTGGGTAGGGGGGAGCCAATGCACGGAAAGGTTGCCCACGAGGGAGTGTCTCCTGGTGTAAAGGCTCCTGTTTGCTCTGTGGTATTGCCCCAAGGGCAGCTCCAAGCACAGACGGTTCAATGCTGGTTTCTGGCCAGAGGAGCTCCAAGACAGCCTCTTAAAGCCAAGAGTGTTGGCAGGAAATGCCGGCTTTCTTCCATTCTTCTCCCTCCGAGCTTTGCCCAAAGGCGTGGCCCCATCTTGGAGCGGCTACAGCGCAGTGAACCCAAACTGCAGGAAAAGCCACCGGGCTTCTAGCTAGAGACGAGGAAAGGGACCTGCGCGAGCCAGAGAAGGTGGGCAGCCCAGGAGAAAGGTGGTGTGCCAGAGGACCCCCGCCTCTGAGTACGGATGTGCCCAAGTCGAGGCTCAGCCAAGGGGCCCACGAATGCGAGGGGCTCAAGGCAACACAGGAAAGCTTGCAAAGCAGAGCGGAGATTAGAACAACTGGCCACAGATGGTGAAACAGAACTTGTGGTTGATGACCGAGCAAACAGAAAAGCACCAACGTTTCCCCAGATGAAAACAGGACCCTGCACGAGTCTGAACGTGACATCCCTCGTGCAGACGACAGAGTCGGAAACACCCCGAGTGGATGATGAATACATCGCAAGAGGGAAGACGGTGGGTGGACAAGGCAGGGTCCGCCGCTGGAGAAGACCAAAGAGCAGCGTACAAAATAAAAACGCACCAGATAAAGTAAGGCGGGTTTTGCCAGATGGCCAGATGCTGACCCAGGTGTGGGCACCTGTGCGTTGCGACCCGTGGCCATGCCCCGAACGTGAGGGCGCGCCCTTCTGAGCGCCCCCCGAGGTCCGCATCAGAGCCGGGACGCGCCCAAGAGTCCGGACAGAGTTTGGAGGCTGTGCGCGTGTCCACAGGGCTGACTCTGGGTTTGCAGCCTCACTGTAGTTCAGGATCAAAAGCCACGTGTAACTGGCTGCACGCTCTCGTTCCAAGGCAAAGCCCTGCGATCAAATCTCGCGCCGCTATCCATCTGCCCGTACGGGCTTGCAAGCCAATCTGCTGACTCTGTGGCAAGTCCCCGTGCAGACGGCGGGCTCTGTCCCTACTGTAAATGTTTAGACTGTGTTTCTCAGAAGCTCTTTCAGGCAAATTATCTACGTCTTTTATAAAAACTCTTCAGCGTCTGACTATAAAGCAGACACGAATACTCATCTCTCGGGGAACACTCGGGGGTGATTTTTTGAAAGTCTGACTTATCGATGGTAGGAAATTGCTTGAATTAATTGAGTACCTGGGATTACTCTTTGAAAACAGACGTCCTCAAACTTTTTTGCAGAGTGACTGGATTGTCTAATTTCAAATGCTTCTAAAAGAATAATTATCTAATCCTTAAGTAAGCCAGTTCAAAAAAAATAAAAAATAAAGGGACAGAAACAGAGCCACAAGACAGCAATCAGAAGAAACGAAGCATCTAGACTCATACCAAATGAGTGGATTACGCGGCAAAGAAATCAACAGAACAAGGAAGAACGTTGAAGTCAATTCACCGAGAACACAGAAATCCTACAAGTGTGGGCAGAACTCAGAGCCTCTGAATACAAGCAGCCAAAGCTACCAGACAGAAAGGAGAAGCGATTTTGGAGCCCTCGGCGGGCTTGTCTCCATCCCTATCCCTGGTCCTGCTCCTGGGTCAGCCTCCCCATTTGGGGAAACCACGCCCGGATAAGCCAAGTCTCCCCTGCTCCGGGCCACACCTGTTACTGGATATAGGGACTGGGACGGTCGGGCTGATCAGTCTTACCCTAAATTGACAACATCCCGGGGCATCCTCCATGCTGCCCGGATCCTGCGCCGTGTGTCCGGGCCACCTCCCCCTTGCAGCCCTCCATTCCCTTCCCCGTGGCCTCATGCTCATTTCCTCTCTTCTCCTTCCTGGTGGCTCAGCCTTCATTACTCTGACCTCTCAAGCCTCAGGCTTCTGACCGGTCCTCTGTCCCGCACGGCCTGACTCGCTGCTTTGGAAATTGCATCCAATCTCACGGTTTCAAATTCAAAAATCTATTTGTTTCTCCAGGCTGCCCAACCAACTACCAGAAACCGGGTGACCTAAAATAACAGCAATTTATTACCTCCTCTGAACTCAACTGATCACATCCTCGAAGACATATTCAAAAACACGGTCACATCCCGAGGTTCCATGCATGTGAATTTCCGCTGACACTATCTGCCCTATCTGGTTCACCCCCTGCCCCCAAAAATCCCCGTCCGTCCCGCCTAGAGAACCCACTCAGCTCATCTCAGCACCCTCCACTCCGGAATTAACTCTAAATCCAAAATCTCATCTGAAGACTATCAACTCAAAAAGCTCCAAGTCTCATTCCCTACTTGTCCAAATGGCCCCGACGGGTGATGCTCGGTATGAGTCATCCTGGCCAAAATTCCGCCCCACGCGTGGCTCTTTTAAACTACAAAAGGAGGGATCTGCTCCCCAAATCCACAGAGGGAGAAGTCGGGCACTCTCATTCCAAAAGGGAGAGACTGAAGGGGATAAAAGGATCGTGGGTCCCCAGGGTGCCCCGCACCTAGCAGGTGGAGTCCCAGGAAGATGTGTCTCCTGTCTTTCTCTGGGGGCCTCCATCCATCTCCAGATTGCCGGACTGACCAGGACACGATGACTCTGAGGTCCCCAGGTTTCCGATGCCACCAGCACCCCTCCCCAGGCCACTCTGTCATATTCCTCAGAGTCCCACCTCCATCAAGAGACATCATCCCTCCCGGGCTCCCCGACCTCTCCAGGCACACAGAGCGATGGTCCTGGCGGGCACACACCCTTCCTCCGGGCTCTTCCACATCTGGCAAGACTCCACTGGAATGCCACGACCTCTGAAGTTTCTTCTGACCCTGGGACACAGACGCCCACTGCCCCCCACAGTCTGGTCTGGCCCGCCTGCGAGACCCCAGAGCCGGTGTGAGAAGGTGCTCCGCAACTGTGAACTGAATGGACAGCTGGACCCCTGCTGCTCTTATCTGTAGGTTACGGTCATTTCTAGCATGCTCGTCAGTGGGAACAGAGCCCGAACACAGAACTGGGGGGGCTCGCCCAGCAGGAGGTTCCCGGTCCCCACCCATGCCTCCCCTAGCAGGAAACAATGGGGCCTTAGACGGAGTGCCACCGAGTCCTGAAATGGGGTCCCCCACGTCCCTTGCCTCTGGGAGTTAGGACTTTCCTGTTCGGAGTCCAGTGTGGCAAGTAAGCCCGATGGCCGTGGCTCTGGGACACAGAAGGGAGGACTCGTTGCTCCGGTGGGCAGTCTGCACCTTGGGGGGTAGAGGGGGGCTGGGGGGTCAGCCAGGGCCAGGGCAGAAGGGGGGCCAGGAGGCTGATGTCATATGGGGACAGGTGCCTGTGAGCAGCAGCGGCGGGCTCCAAAATTGAGAGCCTCCTGTCATCCTCTCACGATGACAGGCTGCCCCCAGCGGTCCCCAAGCGTGACCAGGCCAGCTGAATGTTGTCACCGAGGGGGATCTATTCTGCCCCTGCCCTTCTGTGAAATAAAGATGAGCGCACATTGAAACGCGGTCCTCCGCACGTCGTGCCCCGCCCCCGCCCGCAGACCCACGTGTCTGCCGCAAGACTCCCCGAGAAGGGACGCCCGACCCGCCACCACCCGCGCGTGACTGTCCCCAGACCGAGAGCGCAGGCGGGGCTGCACGCGGGCGCGGCGCCCAGCTCTCCGGCGCCCCCAGGGCCCCCGCGCCGCACGCGCGCCTGCTCTGCCGCCACTCGGGGCGACAAGGCTGCAACCGTGCCGCGCTGCCAGGGGGCCGGCGCGCCTCCCGTACCACACCGTCCTAAACGCAAAGGCCGACCCCGGGGGTCTCTGGCGGCACGACCCACTCTGGTTTCGGAATCGAGGTCTCCGTGGGTGGCAAAGGGGCACGAGCAGCCCCCAGGGAATTTTCCGCGCCCCCGAACCTTCCAGTGCAATCGGAGACCCTCGGGGGCCAGAGCAGCTGACGCACAGCCACAGGGAGGGATGCGGGGGAGAGGGGCGGCGGGGAGGTCGCGCACAGTGTGCACAGGGCGCGCCTGCAGAGGCCGGCCCGACCCAGGGGCCAGGAGGGCGCGCCTGTGCGGGGCTGCGGCCGCAGGCCCGTGCGCCTCTGACCGCCCCTCCTTGGAGGGCCCCAAGTATGACTGCGTATTTGCTGGGAGCAAACTGCTTGCTCTTCGCACTCCAAGGGAGGACACGCGCGCACACCTACCTCTGCACACGCCCACACACGGCGAGGGGGGACCCGGGGCGCGCCGGCCTCACGCACGCCGGCGCAGGGGGCGCAACGGGGTCCCGCGCTGCGGTTTCCGCTGCAGACTGCACGGTGCTCCTCCAAGACACCTGTCGACTTCCAGCAGCGTCCGGAAAGTCCCGGACCTCCCGCGGGGGTCTCTTGGGCTCGCAGGGCCGCTCCCAAGCCCTCGGCCGAGAACCTGGCAAAGGGCAGTTCCCGAGTCAATCCCGGGCCACCGGCGCCCTCTGTTGGTCACCTCGGGGAGGGGCGCGCAGACCCCTTAGGACTTGGCCGCGGCGCGTCCCCGCTTCGACGCACAGGAGAGAGCCCGGGACAGGGGTACGAGGTGGCCTGGGAAAATGAGAGTAACAACAGTCATTGCGAGGACTACTCGGTATTGATGACACCTCGGCAGTGCTCGCTTTACTGCACTTATCATCCTTTTGTTGGGGACGTAAACTCCACCTGAAAACATAATCGGGGGAGTACCTAGGACAGGAACAGAGTGATGCGCAGGCCCCCACAGGCCGGCTGAGGACCCATTCGGGGCCGGCCCCCTTTGCCGTCTGGGGACACCAGGGAGGCTTCGCCGCTGTGAGAAGCGAACCCGAAACGCGCGAAAACCACGTGCGCACCTGCAGATGCGCATTTTACGTCTCGGGAGGGGGGCGGGGGCGCGAACGGCGACCTCGGAGACCTCGAGGCGAATCCGGGGTGTCCCACGACCTTCCCGACCCGAGGACGGGTCTGCAATTCTGCAAAGCTTCGCCAAGTCCGCTCGGCGAGGAGCGGGGCACGCCCGTCTCCCCGCCACCAGCTCTCCGAGGGGCGACCCCACCCAGGCCCGCAGGCTCAGAAGGGCGGCGGCGGCGGGGGACCCGCCGGGGGCGCCAGGAACGCCGGGGAGGTCGAGGCGCCCGGGTGGCCAGAGGCGCCGGGGACGGCGGGGTGGCGGGGCCGCCGAGTTCCCGGGACTGCGGGGTGCCGAAGGGACCGGAGTGCGCGCGCGGAGCAGGTGCCGGGGCGCCCGCGCGCGCTGCGCGCCCCCGCCCCCCGCCTGGCGGCCCCGGGTGCGGCGGGAGCCCCGAGCCTCGTGTGCGCCGGCCCGCCCCCTCCCCCACCCGCGCGCCGTTCCGGGGCGTGTCCTCGGCCACCCGGCTTCTATATAGCGGCCGGCGCGCTCGGGCCGCCCAGATGCGAAAACGGCGGCGCGGCGCACGGTCCTGAGAGCCGCCGACCGCCGCCCCGCAGCCCCGCGCCGCGCGCTTTCCTCCCGGTCCCCGCGCGCCCCCCGGCCGGACGAAGAGCGGGCCCCCGCGGCGGGCGCCATGCAGCGGGCGCGCCCCGCGCTCTGGGCCGCGGCGCTGACCGCGCTGGCGCTGCTCCGCGGGCCGCCGGCCGCCCGGGCCGGCGCGGGCTCGGCGGGCGCGGGCCCCGTGGTGCGTTGCGAGCCGTGCGACGCGCGCGCTCTGGCGCAGTGCGCGCCGCCGCCCCCCGCGCCCGCGTGCGCCGAGCTGGTGACGGAGCCCGGCTGCGGCTGCTGCCTGACGTGCGCGCTGCGCGAGGGCCAGGCGTGCGGCGTCTACACCGAGCGCTGCGGCGCCGGCCTCCGCTGCCAGCCGCCGCCCGGCGAGCCGCGCCCGCTGCAGGCGCTGCTGGACGGCCGCGGGCTCTGCGCCAACGCCAGCGCCGCGAGCCGCCTGCGCGCCTACCTGCTGCCCGCGCCGTCTGCGCCAGGTGAGCGGGGCGGCCCCGGGCGGGGGCGGGGGCGGCGCCGCGGCGGGGACCCCCGCGCTCCCCGCCGCCGGTGCCGCAGGCGCTCGTCCGCGGCGCGGTCTGCAGCCGGCCCTCCGCGCGCCGAGGGCCGGGTGCCGGCCGACTACTGAGCGCGATCGGCCAAACCGGTCCAAGGTTTTCCAAGCAGGGAGGGAGGACGCGAGGTGGTCGTGACCGATCCCGTACCGAGGAGCGTCCCCTCGCCCTTGGTGCGGGCGCGGCGCGGGAACGCGGGCGGGAACGCGGCTTCCGTGTCCCCCAAACTGGGAGCGAGCGTGTTTACGCCGAGGATGCGGAGGGAGCTGGGGAAGCCGGGAGGCGGTCGGGGCGCAATCGGACCGGAGAAGGTGGGCAGGCCCGTTGTAGGGGACGGTACCTGTTTAAAAATGCCAACGCTTGCACAGACCCTGGTTTGAAAAGCAATGACACGCCCCGGGGTGCTCCGGAAACAGTACGGTGGGAATCGGGTGTTGGCACCTTTTGCATTTGGGCAACCTGACGTCCAGAGGAAGTGACTCCCCCAAGGTCCCCCAGAAGCAGAGAGGAACGTGGGGGCTGAACCCGGTTTGCCAGGTCCTGCTTCGTCCCCCTCGTGCGTCCAATCCGCCCCGGTGCCTGGATGTCCCCAAGAACGCCAGTTGGGGGGGCTTCGGGGAGCGTGGACCCAAAGATTTCAAGGATGGTGAAGGGGGGTGGTATAAACCTCAGGACTGTTTGCGGCTTAATCCGAGGTGGAAGGGATGGGGTCCGGCTCCTGGGAGCTCCGAGAGGACAGGGGCTCAGGTTTGGCAGAGTCAGGCCCTTGGCTGGGCCACAGTCAGTCTCGGGGCTCTGTGAAGGGCATCACCCCGTTCCCTGAGAAGGCGGTGTGGATGGAGTCCGCAGCTGTTGCCTGAATCTCCTGCAGAGCACAGGCCGGGAGAATTCTGCCCTCGCCTCCAAGGCACCAGGCTGGACAGAGCTCGTGGGCAGGCCCCCAGCCCGGCCTGGCAGGAGGGAAGTCCCTGTGTCATTTCGGGGTCTGCACATTTCCACCCCCGGCTGAGGCTGCTCGGTCTTTCCTAGGCAGCGCTGGCTCTGCGGATCCCCAGGATTGGTGGGAAGGCAAAATGCCCTTTGCCTAAAACATGCGCCGTTTTATCGCGGTGGATTTAAAATCGCTAGGCGCATTTGTCCCTCTGGGCAGTTTACGGCGTGCACTTTATGCTTCTAGCGTCCTTTCTGGACATTCGAAAAGCGATCTTAGAAGTGCTTAGAGACATCGAGACCCCAGTGAGCCAGTAACGGTGCCTTCTGCCCTAATAGCTCCACGGGACGGGTTGATGGGTCTTACTGTAAAGTGATTAAAGGATCTAAAGTTTTACTAGACATCAAATCCGTGGGGGGTGGGGAGGTACATTTAAATGGCAGTCAGAACTTAAGATCATCCTTTGCTTAAATGCAGAGGTTTTGTGTGCCTGCCGAGGTCAGCAGGCATTAGAAAGAAAACCTGGGAGGTGTAAGAAATTACTCAGCTCTTGGAAAAGAAATGCAAATGTGTTATTTACATACTCTTAGCATCTCCTTTGTCCCAAGTACTTGCCTGAAAAGGAAGGAAAAAACCCTAAGGTAAAAGACAGTAAAACCAAATTCTACCAATTAAGAACCGACGGTATCTGGCGCTGGGCTAATCCGAGCTTGCCCAGACGCCAGACCCCTTGGGAGCTCAGCCACCCCGCCATCCCCCGGGGGCTCTCTCTTCCCAGGTGAGGAAGCGGAGCCCCCGGGAGGAGAGGGTGTTCGCCCAGCCCCTGGTGAGCGCACCTTCCCTGGGCACGTCCTGCCAGCCTCTCGAGCGCTCTCCGGGAGACATTTGTGCCCGTCCCCTAGAGCTAGAGGTCTCTGCCGACCTCCCTGGGGGCTGCCACCGTGCATGAGGGGCGGGGCCCCAGGAGGGCGCTCTGCACCCCCAGGCGTGGCAGATGCAGGACCCTACGGTGAGCCGAGCCCCTCCCAGGAGGGAGGCGGGCTGCTTGTCCAATGGAACCATCGTGTGACCCACGCAGCCCTTCCCCGAAGCCTGTCAACCCCACCTGTAGCCCGTGCACGTGAAACCCCAGTGACACAGCGGACATTCGAATACTAGTATCAGGGCCTCGCTTCTCTTCATCTTAGCACGTTGGTCACAGAGCGGTGCCTGGGGATGGCAGGTGGGGGGGTGGCCCTCTCCAGGACTGAGTGCTCGTCCCGTCACACGCCTCCCTATGCGCCCAGAGCCAGGGGACCTGCAGCCAGGCTCGGGGAGGAGTGAGGTTCCCCCGGGCCAGTCTGCCTGGTGGCGCGGGACAGAGGGAGTCCCTGCTGGGCTGACAGAGCCAGTCCCAGGAGGCTGCGCTTGGGGTGGCCTGCGGGCATAAATCCTGGGCACCATCGCTGCTCAAGCGTGCCCCCTGCCGGCGGAGGGCGACAGACGCTGCCAGCTAGGCCGTGAGACCCCTTCCTGGGCCCCCTCCCCACCACCCATCATATTTCATCCTAGAAAGCGGGCTCCCCGGGGAGCGTGACAGCGTCCTCTGCTGGTACCGTGGAGCAGTACTTTGTCCGGGTGTTTTTAAGTTTATTTGGAATTGCTGGGTGACATTTCCGCCCAGCCGGGAGTTGGTCGCCACAGTTGAGGTTTTGAAGAGGCTGTTGGTAACCGAGGGTGGCCGTCACACCGGGGCGTCCCTTGCACTTTCCAAGGAAACAGCAGCGAGTCGGAGGAAGAGCACAGTGCAGGCAGCGAGCAGGGCCAGGCGGGCCCCAGCACGCACCGGGTGCCCGATGCCAAGCTCCAGCCCCTGCACACCAAGATTGACGTCATCAAGAAAGGGCACGCCAAGGACAGCCAGCGCTACAAGGTGGACTACGAGTCCCAGAGCACAGACACCCAGAACTTCTCCTCCGAGTCCAAGCGGGAGACGGAATACGTGAGCCTTCTCCTCCTGGGGGGCGGCGGGCTGAGTGTGGGGGGACCCTTCCCGCAGCGGGGTCTCCCGGGGGTCCGGGTGGGAGCACCCCGAGGCTGGCGCCGTGCCCTTCACCAGCTCTGGGGACCTCACGGGAGACGGGGAGCCGTGGTTGGTGTCATGGGGACGGCGTGGCAGGAGGTCCCTCCGCGGATGCATGGGATTCCCTGGGGTCGGCGCGCTCCAGAGTGACCCGTCGCTCCCCCCGCAGGGGCCGTGCCGCCGGGAGGTGGAGGACACGCTGAACCGGCTCAAGTTCTTGGACATGCTCAGCCCCAGGGGCATCCACATCCCCAACTGTGACAGGAAGGGCTTCTACAAGAAGAAGCAGGTGAGTGGCAACCTCAGGAGCTTTCCCCCTCCTCCCGCCGTCCTCGCCTCCCCCCTGCCCCTCAGAGCCGAGCACCTCTCGCCCATCCTTCCCGGGACTCAGGGCACCACTGGGGGTCATTACTCTAGGGCAGGATAAGTGTGTCTCTGTACATGAGCTACCCCGTGACGGCAGCACCCATCACAGAATGAGCGAGGCCACGGGCCTCCTGGTCTCTGTCACACCTGTTGGCCACCAGCCATTAGGCAGCAGCGCACCTGCCCCCATCGGTCACTTGCTCAGCAAGGCCGCGCTGAGAGCCCATCTGTGCGGCTCTCCAGGTGCCCTGAGTCAGGTGCACTGGGCAGGGGGCACGGTCTCATCCCCCGTCCTCAGGTATGCCTGCAGGGTGACGGGGGCCAGGATCCACCTGAGACCCGAGGGGCACAGAACCGCCCAGCCCCACTTCCCCGGAGCACCCCCTCCTTCCCACGCGCGGCCTCCACAGCGCTCCCTTGGCCCTGGGCGCCTGGCCCGAGGCCCGGGTTCACTCTGCCCCCCACCCCGCAGTGCCGCCCCTCCAAGGGCAGGAAGCGAGGCTTCTGCTGGTGCGTGGACAAGTACGGGCAGCCGCTTCCCGGCTTCGACGCCCGGGGGAAAGGCGACATTCACTGCTACAGCATGGACAGCAAGTAGGCACTGCCCGCCTCGTACGCAGGGGGCCTGGGCCCGGGGGCCGCGGCGACGTGCCTGGGAAGCAGGGACAGACCCCACGGGAGGGTGCAGGGGGCCCCGACCCACCTCCAGCAAGCAGCCTGGGGAAACCTGGCCTGTGGTCAGGGTCTCTCAGAGGCACTCGGAGTCCCTTGGAAGATCTTGGACTTGGACCCGTGCCCGTTCGCACCCGCGCACACGGGGCAGTCCAACAGCCAGCCCTCGCCGCTCGGCGGCCGCCGACTCGTCCTCCCTCCCGGGCAGACTGTTTGAAACCACCAGGACTTGTGAAAGGAACGCACTTCCCGCTCACAAGTGTGGCTGGTTTTTCTCTGCAAAACGTAACGGATATTTTGATAGTCTGTGATTGATATCATTGTAATAAAGTTTATTTTCACTTAACACAAAAATGAGATTTTGACTGAGATTTATGACTTGGAAGACTTGCCGTCGTGTTTGATACCGCTTTGTTTTTCAGAAAAACGGGAGAGCCGTTGGGGAGAACAGAATAAAGGGGTTTCCTCTCTTTGGGACAAATTTAAGTAAACAGGAGACTTTTTTTTTAAAAGATTTGATCTATTTATTTGACAGAATGAGCACAAGCAGGGAAGGAAGTGAGAGAGGGGGAAGCAGACTCCCCGCTGAGCAGGGAGCCCAATGCGGGACTCGACCCCGGACCCGGGGATCACGACCTGAACCCAAGGAAGGTGCTTAACTGACTGAGCCACCCAGGTGCCCCCAAATTTTCATTTTTATTTACAATTTTTGTTTCCCCGCAAGGTGGAAAGGATTCAAGGTTCTGGGTGACAGCTGGGGACGTGGCCTTCTGTCTGTCCTCGGTAACGTGGAGCTCAGAAACGCCTGATTTTGCACACACGACTGCCAAGGTCATGATCAGCGTCTGGCCACAGTAAAGACCAAGAATGTTCTGGGGAGGGGCGCCTGGATGGCTCAGTCGTTAAGCGTCTGCCTTCAGTCCAGGTCAGATCCCAGGGGCCTGGGATCGAGCCCCACATCGGGCTCCCTGCTTGGCAGGAAGCCTGCTTCTCCCGCTACCATTCCCTCTGCTTGTGTTCCCTCTCTCGCTGTGTTTCTCTCTGTCAAATAAATAAAATCTTAAAAAAAAAAAAAGAATGTTCTGGGGAAGTTCTGGCCCCCTGAGTCAAGCAGCTTTCCACCGGGTAGGCGGAGGGGCCTCTGCCTAGAGCTCCAGGGGGCAGGGAACTGGGAACTGCAGGACAAAAGCAGGACCCCGCCTCCTCCAGGGGGCGGGGGGAGCAGCAGAACCCCGCCTCCTCCAGGGGGCGGGGGAGCAGCAGGACCCCGCCCCTTCCAGGGGGCGGGGGAGCAGCAGGGCCCCGCCCCCTCCAGGGGCCAGGGGGCGGGGGAGCAGCAGGGCCCCGCCCCCTCCAGGGGCCAGGGGGCGGGGGAGCAGCAGGGCCCCGCCCCCTCCAGGGGCCAGGGTGCGGGGGAGCAGCAGGACCCCGCCCATTTCAGAGGCCACGGAATTCCAGCAGGACTTTTCAATGGCCGAAGACGAGCATTTTTCCATTCAGCAATTCAAGAACGAGTTTATTTTTCTGGATCGCCCTTGTCCTCTTTGGCACGATATAAAAAGAGTAAAACTAGTTTCATCACCCAGCAAAGAGGGATGGCTTGGGTTCGCCGGGGGCACCCAGAGGACCCCGTGCCCACTGCACTTGGACCCGCCCCCTTCTAAGTCACACACATTCCCCAGGTGTCACCCTCGTATCCGTCCTCGTCCAGACACGCTAGGACCTGTGCTAGATGATCCTAGACAAGATGTGAGCCAAGCTAGAGAAGAGAAACGCGGCCTTGACCCAGGTGTGGGGCTCGGGCCGGGCCCTGGACGCACAGGTGAGCGGGAGGCACCCCCGGGTGCGTGCACTGGGCACACAGCCCTCCCTGAGAACATGAAGGGGTCGCAAGACATTCTGCCTACCTGTGAGCTCGCCTTTTATTTTTTTCATAAAGCTTCTGCAGGAAAAGGCATTTTTGAAAAGTTTCCCTTGCACTGTATTTATAAATAGTAAAGTTTTACCGTAAGGAAACCCCCGGCCCCTGTTGGTGAATGGTTTGGGGTTTTGCAGCACTAGGGAAATAATGCAGGGGAGAGTAAGGTGCTCTGAGCGCTCGGGACCCTCTGCACCTACCGGGAACCTGCGGTCCTAGGAGACGGACTGTGGGCTTGTTCCCCCCGTGGGAGGGCACAGCGGGAGGACAGGTGTCCCCTATGACCGTCTGGGCTTTGCTGCATTTAGGAGGTGTCCCCCGGGGACCTATCTGGTCACCATTCAGCACTCAGAACCGAGAAGGGCAGGCATGGAACACATGCTGGACAGCCTCCCCTGGGGCCCCTTCTTCCGCCCCTCTGCTTGGAGGGCCCCGGCCGAGGCAGGAGGAGAGCAAGACCCAGAAGATGCTGGGCGGGCTCCCGCCTTGGCGGCCCTGGCATAACCGTGTGGGTGCCTTCGGGCATCCGAGCCGAGCCCCCTGGCACAGAATGGCCTGTTGGAGCCCTAACTGACCCTTATAGAAGCGTCTGGGATGGGCCCCGGCCAGCCTGCAGAGCCGTGCCCTCTGGCATCCAGCCCGTAGGTCTTCATAGGTATTCATAGAACAAACCAGGAAGAACGTGGTCACGTGGGGCCCATGCCTGCCAAGCGCTGACCGGGAGGAGGGAGGGAGCCGGGGAGCAGAGCAGGCCTGTGGGGGCAGCAGGTACCTGGGGGGCTGTGGGGTGCTTGGGGTGCATGAGTCTGACAAGTGTCCTGGCATCTGGGCCCCGAGCGCCGCAGGCCCTTTAAAGCCCCCGCCGGTGAGAGCCGTGCGCCTGGACTGGCTTTGCTGGGAGCACCACACCCTGTCCCCTCCTTAACTTACCGACTCGCCTCTGAGCCCTTTCCTTCTCCCCGCGCTCCTGTCACGTCGGATGAACACATGAAACTGCACGCACCCGGCTCTCCTCCCCGCCAGCCCCTCCGAGTCCCTCCACGCCCCACAGCACGTGTCCCCAGCTGCCATCCCCCCCACACGCACAGAAATGAGCGTGCCAGGGCCTGTGCGCCACCGGGCTTGGGGAACTCAGGTGGTGGCCCTGGGGTCCCCGGGTCCGACCAGCCAGCCACACGCAGCAGCATGACAGTCCCCGGTACTGAGGAGGGCGTCGTGGAAGGGGCTCCTCCGCCGTCCAAGCTGCCCAGAGAGGCCTGCCTCATCCGGTGGGACCCTGGGACCCAGCACTCCTCCCAGACGCGCCTGAAGGCGGCGCTCGAGGCCTGCGCGCGGCACCAGGACATTTTCAACGGAAACACGTTCCTCAGAAAGGAGTGTGAAGTCACCCACCTGTTGTTGAGGTCAGCGATGCGGAAAAATGCTCAATGTGGGTGAACATGAGAGCCGATGTGGTGGTACTGTGTGCACACGCACTCACGGGTGCACGCACACAGGCACACTCATGCATGCATGCACACAGACGTGCGTGCACACGAAGGCACACCTCATGCACACACACGCCCATGCACACACGCCTGTGCACACAGGCACACTCATGCATGCATGCACACAGACGTGCGTGCACACAGACGTGCGTGCACACGAAGGCACACCTCACGCACACACACGCCCGTGCACACACTCCCGTGCACACAGGCACACTCATGCATGCATGCACAGACGTGCGTGCACACAAATATGCACACGAAGGCACACCTCACGCACACACGTGCACACGCCTGTGCACGCACACACACGCACACAGGCACACTCATCGACACACATCCACACAGGCACATGCACACACAGGTGCACAGAGGCAGGCGTGCACACACACACAGGCGTGCACACACGCACACAACTAAACAGAAACATAGCACAGTGCCCGCCCTGGTTGTGCGAATGTAAACACTGTCTTTATTTCACTTCCGCTTCACGACAATGTCAACAATTTCTATAACAACAGGAATGTATTTATTCCTTTCTAATTGGAAAAGCTCATCTAGTCGGGGCCCCTGCCTGTCGCTCGGGAGCCTGCGCTTCTGGGGGTCACAGGCTCTGACCGCTAACCGCCCCCCACAGTCTAGCACTGTCCCTGACCACGGGCAGCGTCCAGCAGGTGCAAATCCCCACTCCTGCGGAGGAAGGCATCAGGAAGCTTCGGGAGGAGGAGCGCAGCTGGCGGGGAGCCAGCGCCCCACCAAAAAGCCCCCCCCCCGGCATGGAACGTCCGCCCAGGGCCTTCCCCTCATTCCCTCTCCTGGTCTGCTCTTCACGTGGGAGCTGGCCAAGGAAGGCCTCGTGGGGGTGGCTTTCCAGTGGGACCCAAGGAGGCCAGGGAGCAGCCACCGGGCGCCGGGGCCACAGCTAGCCAGACGCACGTGACACCTGCTGGCTGAGGGCGGGGCCAGGTCGGGGGTCCCAGGAGCCCTGGCATTGGCGCTCAGTGGATGGGGAGGTGATTGGGCTGCTCCAGACCCCGGGTGCCCCCGGAGGCTCGGGTGGCGCACTTAGGGTGCAGTGTGAACACACGGCCCCGTATTTGTGCCTCGGATATAGGGGCTGAGGAGGACGTAGAAGGAGCAACCCAAGGCTGGAGGCAGGGGTGAGGGGACACCCGGATCTGTATGCGGTTAACACGGGGATACCTGCAGGCATGCCCCCCAGGCAGCCATGGAGGGGTCCTAAGGAGAATGTCAAGGTCATTGGAAACAATGAGAGGCCCCAGGGGAGCCAGCACCTGAAGCTATCTTAAAGGGAGGGGATGCCCCAAGTCACCTTGCGGGGCAGGAGTTGGCCAGGTCTATGTTGCTGCGGTCTGGACCCCTCGGGGAGGGCCGCTGTCCCTCTGCTCCCACCGATCGAAGTCAGGCAGGGCAGTGATGGGCCACAGGTTCGGGGGAGCGCGGTTCCCCCCCCAGGGAGGTGGCTCCCCTCCCGAGCCAGGCACGTGTGAGTGACCCACTGCAGACTCCCGGTGCTGGACACTTCCACTGGGCCCTATTCTCACCGCACCTGTGCCATGAGCTCCGGGAGGGGAAGGCAGGGGTCGCCGGTGTCCTGGGTGATGAGCATTCACAAGTTGCCGGACCTCTAAGCAGCACAATTGTATCAAAAGGGAAACAAAGAAGCAGATTCTTGGGGCGCCTGGGTGGCTCAGTCACCGGCTAAGGTCACGATCCCAGGGTCCTGGGATCGAGCCCCGCATCGGGCTCCCTGCTCGGCGGGAAGCCTGCTTCTCCCTCTCCCGCTCCCCCTGCTTGTGTTCCCTCTCTCACTGTGTCTCTCTCTGTCAAATAACTAAATTTTTAAAAAAAAAGAAGCAGCAGATCCTTTCCATTAAAAAAAAATCCGAACCGTCCCTCCAGCATAGGTTTGGAGAGCGGAGGGAAGGTATCATATTACAAAGTTAGAGCAAGAAACACAAAGAGTAACGCGATGGCGAAAGAACCAGAGGCGGACTTAGATACGATCAAGCTGACCACCCGTCTTACAAGGAAGCAGGAAACAGAAATTGCAAAATAAAAGGAACAATTGAGAAGAGTAGAGACTGGAAGCCAGGAGGCTGCACCCAGACCAGAGACGGCCCGCAAATATTTACAGAAATAAGAGAGAGAGAGAGAGCTCATTGTAAGGAAAAAAAAAAAAAAAGGAAAAACTTTAGGTTGGTTGGTGGGCTTTACCAAATGTAGAAGGGGATACAGTTCAACAAAAACCCTGACGGGTGCCTGGGTGGGTCCGTCGGTTAAGCATCCGGCTCTTGATTTCTGCTCAGGTCATGATTGCAGGGTCGTGGGATCGAGCCTCGCGTTGGGCTCTACGCTCAGCCAGAGTCTGCTTGAGATTCTCTGTGTGCTTCTCCAACCCGCCCCCGCCCTGCTCTCTAAGATAAATAAATAAAATCTTTAAAAATAAGAGGATTAAAAACGTTGACAGATACATTATGGTGAATTTGTAAGATATCAAAGCTTCGAGAGAGAAAGAGCAGGTCCCAGATACAGAAACAAGGGTGGGGCGGACTCCACAGTGTGTGGCCGTGACTCTGGACGCAGAAGGACAAAGGGATGACAGCCACTGGAGTTTTATAGCCGGTCTCACTGCCTTTGAAAGCCAGGACACGAGAGTCTCAGATGCTGAGGACCCCGGGACACGTGCCGTCCCGGAGAAGCACACTGAAGGCATTTTGGAGGCGGACCTCGCACGGGAGCCTACGAATCCTGGTCGTTGAAGGTAGAAGCTGGAGGGGATGAGTGGAAATAACAAAGCAAGACGTGGTAAACGGGTTCCACGGTCAGCACTGTGGAGTCAGTGATCCTCCAGTGGGGCCAGTGCTGTCCTCTGTGCCCCGCCCCCAGGGCGCTGGGCGGAGTCTGCAGAGCTTTGGGACCTCACACCTGCAGGGTCCCCGGCATGGAGCAGGTGGACGCCAGGGATGCGTCCACAACAGGACAACCCTGCCACGAGGTATTATCCCTCCCAAAACGTCACTCACGCAGAGATTTAGGAACCGATTTAAACAGACATTCAGATCTGCCAGTTGAACAGAGAAAGGCAGGTTCGTTTGCTAAAAATCAAGATGTGTTTGGTTACAACGGGCAAGGCTAAAAGTTAAAGGGTAGAAAAGCGAGATCAGAAAAAACCAGCCAAAATAAAGGAGAGCAGCTAGTACCATCAGAACAAATAGATTTTAAGACAGAGCGGTTAATTAGAGGTAGGGAAAGTCGCTACAAGATTACAAGAGGGTAAATTAACCAAGAGTAGTTAGCTGTTCTAAACACATGTGCATCTAACAAAATACCTTCCAACTATCTTATTTGAAAAGTAATATAATTACAGGAGTTTTTGCCCTCTTTTCATTATTGATTGTTAAACAGATGAAAAGAAAAAAAAATCAGCAGGGATTTAGGAGATCTGGGGCCTCAAAACTAGCCAGCTCAGCCGAACCAACTTATGTGGGTAAGAACCTACAGAGCATTGAAAAATTTATCACGTATCAATAGGGTCATAAAAAAGCTTTGGAATCAAAAGAATAGATACCATGTACATGGTAGTTTATGGCCATGACGTGATTACACTGAGAATCAATGACAGGAATCATCTCCCTAGATCCCCACATTTTCGAAAATGAAAAAGCAGGAACATGAATAACTCAAGGTTGACGGAGGGATTAACCATCTTGAAAACTCTGTGGGGGATGTTAATGATGATAACGAAGACAAGCAAGGAGATCAAAAGAAATATACGCTTGAAACACCTGCACCGGGGACAGATAGGGCTGAAAATCAGCTAAGGGATTACCTACGGTGCTTGGAGCAAACCCAGAGACCACACAAGTGAAGAGGTCGTAAGGAGAGTGGACAATCTCCGAGAAGACATGAGATCACCACATCCAAAACCTCTTTGAAACACCGAACAGAAGGAAGGGGAGAGGGGCCATAAAGCAGAAAATCTACAGAGCATCAGAAAATACTATCAAAACCGTGTACCATCAACTTTGAAAACTGGAATAAAACATAAAATTCCATAGAAGTTACAATTTTGAAGAACAAATCAAAAGCCTGAAGATTCTTGTCATTGTGACAGCGTTTGAGGGACTGGTTTAAGGTATTCACGCTGAGAAAATGCCACGTTCAAATGGTCCCACGAGTCCTACTAAATGCTTGAGGGACAGAGTGTCCCCAATCAACAAGAACTTTTTAAGAGGCCATAAAAGACGTCGATTCATCCTACAAAAGCGGTCTAACCCCAAAGCCCAAACCGCACCAAGACATAAAGGCCATGTGCCCACCGATTGTGCTCATCAATATAAAAATTCCAAGGACATTGTTACTAAATCGAATCCCACGGCTCACATAAAAGGCATTATGCCATTTCCAACTTGAGCTCATTGCAGGCATACGAAATAATTAAATATTAGAAACTCTACAAGCAGAGCAACTGTAACTAATCACGCGAGTACACTAGAGAGAAAAAGACATACCAACAAAAGTCAGCAGTTAGGGGGTTGAGCTCGACTGAGCCCCCCATAAAATCTGTTAGGGGGCATCTGGGGGCCCGGCCGGTTAAGCGTCTGACTCTTGACTTCGGCTCAGGTTTTGCGCGGACATAGTGCTCGTATCTGGGATTTATCTCTAGAAGTGGAATTGCTGGGTCCCATGGTACATCGCGACCGAAACCCCAAAGCTGCGTGAGAAGGGGGCGCATGGGAGGGATTTCAGGAACAAGGAGGGAACATTCAGTCCACGCGCGCGGCAGCCACAGTCTTCCCAGGTGGAGCATTTCCCCACTACGTCTACACCGCGCGGGTGGGTCAGACGACTTGGCCAACTGGACCGGGACTTGGAGCAATGTGGCCACGCCCCCAGAGCAATGTGACCACGCCCCAAAGCAATGTGGCCCCGCCCCAGGGCAGTGTGGTCCCGCCCCAGGGCAGTGTGGCCACGCCCCCCAGAGCAGTGTGGCCACGCCCAGGAGCAATGTGACCACGCCCCCAGAGCAATGTGGCTCCGCCCCAGGGCAGTGTGGCCACGCCCCCAGAGCAGTGTGGCCCCGCCCCAGGGCAGTGTGGCCACGCCCAGGAGCAATGTGGTCACATCCCCAGAGCAATGTGGTCACGCCCCAGAGCAATGTGGGCCCGCCCAGAGCAATGTGGCCACGCCCCCAGAGCAATGTGGCCACGCCCCCAGAGCAATGTGGCCACGCCCCACCCTGGTCCCAGCAGCCCCACCTGACTCTCCCCGCGCCTGCACAAACTCGGATCCGTGGCTGCGGACGGAGTCCTTCTTCAGCCTTCCCAGTAAAGTCACTTAAAAAAAAGCACTGGCTACACATTTCAGGTTTGCATTCTCCAGGCTTTATTTCCCCCCTGCTCTTTAGAACCAGAGGCAGGGGGCTTTGAGCAGCTGCAAATCACGTATTTACACCCGGTGCATCGTGACGGGTTTCATGATTTACAAAGAAACACAGCACCCAGGCTGTGTCGAAAAAATACCTGTACAGTGAATAAATATCCTACGGATTTACGTGTCCACCAGCATGTGGCGTATAAAAGTGCTTCCCACCATATACATATATATAGATAAGTGTGCATGATTTCTAGACTATAAATATGCTATGTACTTAAATATTTCCTGTGAAGGGACCGATGAGACGGCATGTGCTCTCAGCTGTGCGCAGTAAAGTACTGATCGCAGTTGGGGTCGCCTCTGACCTCCGCAGACCCCGGGATTCTCTCCCCGTTCCAGGGATAGACACACCAGCAGGGTCCCCGCTGGCCATCCGAGGCCGTCCGGCACTGCAGAGGCAAGACAGACCGCAAGGTCAGGAGCAGCCCCGGTGACACTGGGGGGAGTGCGGAGCCGCGGAGACCGTGGCCGGGGAGGGCACGCCCCGCACGCACGCCCACCCGCAGTTGTCCCCGTAAAACAGAGACTAACGCTGGGTGTCCCGTTGATGAGGACATCATGCATGTGTGAAGTGGCCTCCTGTGTTTCACCGAGCAGGTTGTTTCCCTTTGTGGGGAGGAGAGCACTGGAGAGGTCCAAGGGGACACTCGCTTTCCTAAGAAGAGCTAGCCCCGTCCTCTGGTGGGACACATGGGAAACAGATGAGGGACCGGTCACCCACCCACCTGCTCGGGCTTGCCGAGCGGCAAGGTCACACCTGACCCAGAGCCCCTGGCCGAGTGCAGGGTCGGTCTCCTGCTGGCCGTGACCACCGAGCTGGTCTTCAGGCTCCCAGGGGCTGCGTAAGTAAGGGCCCCAGAGGCGTGGCTCTTACTTGGTCGGCTGGGGCCTTTAGGGTGTGTATTTGGGACTGGACACCCTGTTTGAGGAAAGGGCGGTTTTGCAGGGATGGCTGAGCAGGGGCCGTCCCCGCGAGGATGCCCCCTGGGCAAGGTGCGCACCTGTTTGCTGTGATAGAATCCGTTCTTGTTACAGTTGGGCAGGTAGAAATTGTTGAGATGTCTGGGCGACTGGTGCTTCTCGGCCAGCTGAGCCAGGATCCTGTGGAGCTCTTGCCGGCAAGGCTCCTAGGAGAACATTTGACATTGTGATAAATGACAAGGGACAGCGAGCTGCCCACCTAAACAGGACTGGCGGTGGGGGGTGAGGACGCGGTCTGGGGGAGCTGTTGAGATGGATGGGGGGCACACCCACCCTCCCCGAACTTTGGCTGAACACCTACAGGGAGAACGGAGCTCCCCATCCCCCGGGTGCTCCCCTGCGCCTCGGCCCTGTGGGGACTCCACCCCGGCCATCTGACGCCAAGGAGGACCCAGCACTTGCAGCAGCAGAGACTTGGAGACTGCGGACCCCTTTCCTCTATGTCATTAGGTCACAGAAGCCAGATCAAGCGAGAATTAAGGCTACTTGGAGATAAGAATGAACTTTTCCCCATCGGGCATCCCGTGCAGACAAAACCCTGAAGTCCCCGGGGAAAGGGTCAGACCCCCCACTCTTTCGGGAGCTCATGCTTGTGGGGACCTTTCTTTCCCTCTTTTTCCTGACACGCCGGCCCGTCTCTCCAAGTTTGATTCTCGGTCGCCCTCAAGTGGTAGGATTAAAAAGAGCCGTCAAAGCGGACGGGCGGCTTAGCGTTTCCTGGGGACAGAGTTTCAGCGTGGGGAGAGAGGGTAGTTCTCGAGATGGACGGCGGTGATCCCGGGAGAATGAATCCCGCAGAGCTATACTGTGAAGTGGCTCAAGTCATAAATGTCACGTTATGCATATCTGACCGCAGTTTGGGGAAAGGGGGGAGCGGGGGTCCCAGACAGAGCTTTGGGGCAGGGCGACAGATAGATCTGCAACCACACCGCAGAGGGCGCTGGCTTTCCACCCAACGGCCTCCCCTCTTCAAAGTCCCCGCGGGAAACGCTGTTCCAAGCTGACGTGGGAAAGGTCTATGAGGCCTCGAGGAGGAAAGCGTTCATTCTGACGCCGTCAGGGACCCGGGGAAGCCCACCGGGTCTGCTTGGCGCCCGCCCCTGGACCTCACCTTCAGCTTGTCGGAGTCTGTGTCCAAGGCATACCCCGCTCTCATGATCCTGTAGTTCCTGACTGCGTTCCAGAGGACGGGCGTGTCCTCCTCAGACGGGGCCATCAGATGGAAATTCTCCAGGAGCTGCTCCTGGGTGATCTCAGAGCTCTCCGAGGACTCCTTGGCATCTGCAAAGACAGCACCGCCGACCTGTGAGCCCTCGCCGAGCATCCGCACCTGCCCCTGGGAGCGGCCTCCTCTCCGGAGAATCGAGGCTGGGCGGAAGGTAGTCATGCGGGCCCCGAGCTATGCCCACTGGCTTTTAACGGAGCCCCTGACGGTGTCCGGGGAGGCAGGCGACCCAACAGCAATTTTGCAAGCTGGGGGGGGGGCGGTGTTTTGTCAGGGTACCCTGTGTTTTCGCTTCTAAGGTAGCAGGAGAGTGAAGCCACATGCGCCTAGGTTTGGATTTGGTGCCTGAACAGAGTCCCAGAGAGTCACTAGCTTTGCTGAGGGGGCCCTGGGGATCCAACTCCTCCGAGGACCACCGAAGATGACCCCACCTTCCTGACTCTGAAGGCAGAGAACCAGCAGGAACTCTGTGCCCCTCCTGGCAAGGGTCATGCGCTCGGGCAGATTCCCTACCAGGGCTCGGAACCACGGGATCCCTCCAAGAACAAAACCGGGCAGGGCAGCCACTGGCCCGATGGGGAGGTAGGGAGTGGGGCAGAGGGAGAGGTATTTCCCCTGCTTCCCACCACAAGTAAATCCCTGCGCATTTCAGCAACGGTCTGACTGTCAAGTCCTTAGGGGAAGCGCACACACCAAACGCTGATTTTCTTTCGCAGGAATGCAAGTTTACAGGCTCTGCTCACACGGGCTCTGTAAACAGTTGGCAAGCTGGGGGGGCCGGACTGTCTCCACAGGAGTCCACTACAAAGGACATTCCAAACACTCCCCTGGGGCAGGAGGGACCCCCATCCCAGGTTCCAGAGGCTCAGCCCTCTGGGGCCGCCCACTCTGCAGCAGAAAGGAGGGCCGGCCCCCTATGACCAGGGCTGCACCAGGGCACCCCGTCTTCTCTCACCGGTCTGGACCCTCTCCCCAACTCTCCCGCCTCTCCTCCCCTCTCCTGGGCACCGGCCCCTGCAGGACCATGAAATGATGGGGCTCATCTAAGTGACCCAAGATCCTTTCCCCTCCAAGCCCTGGACTTGGGTGGGTTTGCTCCACACTGGCCATCCCCACCCCACCGCACCCCCGCAATACGGCTGCGGGTGGGGGCGGGGAGGAGACCCCACGGGGGATTTGGTCCTACCTGCTTCGGGATCGCTGGGCCCGCAGACGCCTTGGCCGCGGAGGAGGGCGTGCAGCGGCCGGGGCTCCTCCGGCCGCGCTCGGCAGCTGAGGCCGGTGGCACAGCGCGCACTGACCACCCCGCAGGCCGCGCCCTGTGGCAGGACGCACATCGGGCAGCAGCCGCAGCTGGCGGGCGGCGCGGACTCAGCGCACGAGTCGGGCACCGGAGGGCAGAGCGCGAGCTTCTCGGCGGAGCAGGGCGCGCAGTGCCAGGGCTGGGGGGCGCCCGCCGTCGTGCCGGGCTGGATGGCCAGCAGGAGCACGAGCGGCCAGACGCAGGCAGCGGGGAGCTCGGGCATCGTGAGCAGGGGCGGCGGACCGACGTAGGCGCTGGCGGGAGAGCGGTGGCCGAGGAGCCCGGGCTGGAGCTGGAGAGGCGGCCGATGCTGGGTGCTCGCTGGGAGCCGCGCGCGCCTTATAAAGGGTGCCGACCGCCCTCCCTCCCCTGAGCGCGCGGTTAATGATTGCCGGCGCTGCGTGCTTGCGGCTGCTGTTCAAAATAAGTTTGGGAAAAAAAGTTTGTTTTGCTGGGGCTTCCGAGGGCCTGCGCAAATGGTGGGCGGAGGAAGGGCTGCTGGTCCAGGTTTCCGCCAGTGTTTGTGCTGCTCGGGCTCCCACCGGGAGCCAGCGTGCAATTCTAACCGGGAGCGCAGGGCCAGGTCCCGCTTGTTTTGTTCAAGGCGCATCCCCCTGCCCGGCCGTCAGCGGGCTCCTCCTGCGCGGCCCAGGGACAGCCCCCTACCACGGCTAGTTTTCGAAGGGGGACACCAAGGCCCAGGGAGGGGAAGGGAGGCACCCCGGGTCACTTTTCAGTGGTTCAAAGCCCCGACTTGCTTCTCCCTCTGCAGGCAGACGTCCTCCAGCCCACGGACCTGCCCACATCACAGCTTTTTCCCGGAGGGGGGAGCTCCCCTGCGCCGCAGCCGCCAGAGACTGACCTTGTTCCCTGGCTTCCAGAGAAGAGCAGGACTCAGGGTCCGTGAAGAGACAAAACCAACGCTGCAGATGGAGCCCAGACCCCGGGCTTCCTCCTCTGACTTTCTGGCTCAGAACCCCCCCCCAAAATTTATTTATTTTAGAGAGAGCAAGAGCTGGGGGGGAGGAGGTCAGTGGAAAAGAGAATCTCAGGCAGGGTCCCCACTGAGCCCAGAGCGGGACTCGGGGCTCCATCTCACAACCCTGAGATCAGAACTGAGCCAAAACCAAGTCAGCTGCGTAAACCACTGAGCCACCCAGGTGCCCCATTGGACTAAATTTTTATCAGGAGTCTTTTTCTTTTGTGAAATTCTTGGATATTCTTGGATATCCCTGGGGTTATTTTTTGGTCAGTCTCTGGGGGTGCGAGAAAAATGTCCCTGTGCCTTTAAAGGCCGTGGGAAATGGGCCCGCTCGTCCCCGGGACCTATAGGCGCTCTTGTGGACACGGGTCCCCAGAAACTAGGCAGCCGTCCTCGAGAAGGACGCAGCTGCACACTTACTGATAGAGAAAATCTCCAAGATTTGGTGAAGGCTTGCAAGTTAAGTATAATTTCCAAGTGAAGTAGAATGAGGAGGTACAGGGGCACCTGGGTGGCTCAGTGGTTAAGCCTCTGCCTTCAGCTCAGGTCATGATCTCGGGGTCCTGGGATCGAGCCCCACATCAGGCTCCCTGCTCAGCAGGGGTCGCTTCTCCCTCTCCCTCTGTCTCTCCCCCTGCTCTTGCTCTCTCCAGCTCTCTCTCTCTCTTAAATAAATAAAATGTTTTTTAAAAAATGAGGAGGTACAGAATATGCAGTTTGTGTCCAAAAAAAGTTATATGAACATACATGTCAGCATGAGTCTAAATTTATGGACTATCTTGGGAGGAATACATAAGAAGCTCATGTCAGGGCCCCTTCGGTGGGGAGGGGCGTGACATCAGGGACAGAGGGAGGGACTGGTTTGCCCCGGGCTCCCTGACACCTCTCTGGATTTACATGTCTGGTAAATGCTACCTTATTTCGTATGCTCACACTTGTATCATGCTGTCTGTTACCTGTCTCGAGAGTAACCCCATCACAATGAGTTTACCAGCTGTTTGTAGACGCCTCCCTAGGCTGGTGGCTTGGGTGAACACTTTGGTTCCTGCTCTCTCCCATCCCTGACCACAGCTCCGGCAAATACAAAACAAGGTCAGTGCAAATCATTGCACTTGGAAGTTCAAGGTCATGTTTGTCATTATCTTTACAGAGTAAAAGCCAGTGTCTGGTTAAGGAGCCAACAGAGGTTTTCGACTGGCTGAGCATTATTTTTGATGTAGGTTCCTAAATGATTTCATTTCCGAAGGAAGAATCTGTGCTCTGAATTTCCTCGGACTTCCTCCCTTTAGGGTCTGTGTGTCTACCTGAGATAGTCCCTTAATGACGCACATGCGAGAGGGCATCATCGGGTAAACATTCAGGGCCCGCCTACTGTGTGCGGGCCGGTGCCAGCCCTGGACAGTTGACCCTGTTGTGCACTTGCCCAGTGAGGCCGGCACCCGCCCCCCCAAGGTCTCGCTCATTCCGCACGTAGTGGAAGTTCCTCTCCGCGTAGATCGATTTCCCAAATGTTTCCACTGCTTGCCTCACAGTAGCCACAAACCAACGCCCAGAGAGAGCGTTCTCCCCTTCTCCGGCCACAACAGTACAAACGGGACCGTTCCTTCTCCAGGCCTCTGTGGGCCATGCCCGTCTGTCCGTCCTGGGGGTGGCTGCTCCTGAGTGTATCCGTGAGTCCCGGGTCCTGCTACCCCTGGTGCCTGGCGTTCTGTGCCCCCAAGTCCGTGGCTCAACTTTCGTGACCCCCAGTCAGGGCCCCTGTCACCCCTCCTAGGCACTACGGGGTGCCCCTCCTCACTCGAGCCTGGCACCCTCAGAGCTGTGCCTACCCCCAATCCTGCAGACTCCTGCTCAGCGTGCAGCCCTCGTGTCCCACCCCACGCTGGAGAAAGTCACTGCCACTCTCCTGATGCCCTCCTCCCTGTGCGTCCTGCCGGGCTCTCCGTCCCCCCTCACCCCACCCCCCGTTCAATGTCCTCCACGCCACCATCCCGCCATCCACCGTCTGCCTCCTAAGTGCGTTCTTCCACGGATCGCCCTGACCCCCTCCGAAGCCACCCCTCCGAATGAAGGGCCCTTTCTCCCAGCACCCTGTCCTCCCCCAGCAGAGGACGCACAGAGGGTGGGGGCCGTCCTGGCAGCGTGTGGCGGGTGCGGCCAGGGTAAGGGGGACGGGCTAAGCCACGGCCCCAGGGTGCCCGGCAGGAGGTGCGCGCCCCGATTATAAGCTGGCCCTGGAGATAAGCGCTTTCCTGGAGAGTCCAGAGTGTGGTGGCCACAGCAGGACGGAGGGCACCGAGCCGCGCATGGGCGCTTCCCACAGAAGCTGCCGGCCAAGGCAGGTGCTGGAGGGGCAGCAGGGCCTCCCAAACAGCAGAGGATAGGCCTGAGTGCCGGCGAGCGGGTAAGGCAGGGAACTGGGAAGGGGACAGTGTGTTCAGGGAGGGACCCAGCAGGGGGAACAGGAGGGAAAGGCTCTAGATACGGTGCCACAGGCTCGGGCCACCGGGGGAGGATTTAGGCAGGTCCAGGGGTCCAGCGGTCAGAAGGGAGCTCAGGAACAATCCAGGGGGGCAGGCCTGCAGACCAGAGACCTGAGCCGAGAACAGCCTGCACCCACGCCCACAAGTGTCTCCAGGCTCGGCTCCATCTTCTCAGTGTGGGTCTGGATTCCCAGAACTCCCTGCTGCCCCTTCTCCATCCCTTGGGGGCCACTGAATGTCCTCTTCTCCGAGGAGCCTTGCTCGGGGCTCCTCTGAGTCCCCGAAGCATGTCACAGGCCAGACCGGCCGTGCTGAGGGGCCGTGTGGGTCTCCCGCCAGGCTGGGAGGGCAGCGTGGGGCTCACGGGTCCCCTGGCCCCCGCACCCTGCACAGGACACCGATGGGTGCCCCCGCCCACCTGACCAGTGATGGAGAGCAGGGGCAGGGGGCCGGGGAGCCGGGGTTTTGCAGACCTACTTGGCCCAAATCAAAGCCTGCAAGCATCTTAATGTCAGAGAGGGCGCCAACCGCAAGCTCAGGGGGACTCGGGGGTGTATTTGGGGGGCAGGGTGGAAAGATGGTGTGCGGGCACACGGAGGAAGTTTTTTGTCCCGAATAGGGACTGTGTTACATCTACTTGGCAAGAAAGAGCATCAACCCTGTGGAGCCCCAGCCACAGAGAGACGCCCACCGGCCACCCTCTGCTTGGAGAGGGAGGCAAACCCCTGCCCCCGGCTGAGACAAGGAGCCCCTCCATGTGACCCCAGGGCGTGCTGTGCCCAGCAGTCCCCTCCTGACTCCACACACACATCGGCCCCTGGCTGCAGGAGCTGCTGGGACGGGGCGCACCTGCCGTGTGTAGGACTGGGGTGGGGGGGGACAGGGGCAGCTCGGGGAGGCCCAGGGCCTGCCCGGCCAGTCCGCCTGTGTTGGCACTTGGATTTGCATGTCCTGGCCCCTCGTACCACCTCCCTGGGCCTCAGTTTCCTGGCCCGTGAGAGGGCGCTGGGAGCCCTGAACAAAGGGGCCGTCGCCTCCACCATCCTGAGCGGCAGCCCGCATCCCCGCGGCCGCTGCGGGCAGAGGTGGGGGACGTCCCCAGATGATGAAACCGCACAGGCCAGCCCATCACCCGGTGGGCCCAGTTCCGCCCACACACAGCGTGCCACTTACTCACCCGCCACGGAGAAATTGGGCAATGGGAGCTCTAAAAAACAATGCAAGGGTCAAGGGCGAAGTCAGACCTTCAAAGGGAGGGAATGCTGTAATCCAGAGGCGCGGCCGAGGGAGGGAAGCTGTTTTTACCCCAGGGGGGAACATACAAAGATGTGTTGTGTTCCTCGATCAACATCGGGGGTGATGTAAATCTGTGCAAGTGCCCAGTGGCCGCCCCGGCCCCCGAGGGACAAAGGGCACCGTCCTCAGAGAAGGCACGCCTACTCCCCTGCTAATCCAGGCGGGGAAGTAGCCTCCGTCGCACAGCCCAGATCCCAGACGCAGGAGCTCGCGGGCGTGCCGGGGTCAGGGCCCGAGGGGCACCCCCAGGAAAAGACGGGGCCTCCCTCCATCCTGGAGGCCACCCGACCGCATGCACAGCCCAGGGCGCTGCTGGGGTTGGGGTGCCAAGTGCCAGGCACACGGGGGGAGCCCATGTGTGTCCATTCCCTTGACCTTCGCCTGAACCTATGTCCCCAGCGTCACGGCTTAGCCAGCCTCACGTCACCCGGCGCCTGGGGAGAGAGAGGCACATTCGCGGCCGCACCCGGACCCTGACGGGCGAGCTGAGGGTGCCCGAGCCCCCGGGGCCCCCGAGGTCCGCTCCAGCTTGAGCTGCGGGCTCAGCGCACCCTCCTCCAGTCCTGCTGAAGGCCAGCCTGCACGAACCGGGTGGACAGACAGCTGGGGAGGGGGCGAGGGAGAGGCACGGCGGCAGGGGGGTGACGGGCAGAACTGTGCAAGGGCGGACGTGCCCCCCGTGCTCCCCAGACGCAGTCCCACGAGCCCCACGCTCTTGTCCGCCCCGCGTGTAAAGAAACAGGTGCCACCAGGGGAGTCGGCCGGGGCCCCGCTCGGCTCTCAGGCGGGTTGGTCGGTTGGCCGATGAGGGTCTCCTGGAGGTGAGGTCTGCGGGCTCGTGCGCCGGTCGGAGGGCAGCATGCGCTCCGCCACACTGGCCTGGGGCCCCGGGCAGGGCCGGGCGCAGGGGGACCCGCTCCCCGCACCTGCTCCCCAACGTGTGCCCGGCCCCGCCGGCCAATCCCCACGGCCAGGATCCCCCCACCCAGCGAACCACCCGCGGGGCAGCGGGGCCTCCCCCACCGCCGGAGGCGGCAACACGGGACGCACGGGTGCCCCCCGGCCGGGGCGACACAGCCGGTCTGCGGGGGGGGGGCCGTGCGCAGAAAAGGGGGCACGTCCTCTACTACCGTCTCCACTACGTGATGCGGGGCGCCTCCCCCTCGTCTCGGCGCGGACGTCA
>CM053614.1:87578911-87600705 GCA_028646535.1 Procyon lotor | reverse complement strand
GGGGTCCCCTGGCTGAATGAGGACAAGGACAGGATGCTCTATGAATTCTACTTAACGCCAGTCAGCGCGGTCACCAGGGACGTTCAGGGTCCTTACAACTCGGCCATAGTACCGCTCTCCCGGGGGACCTCGCCCGGCGGGGACAAAAGGCCACCCGAGAGGTGAGCCCGGGCCTTGCCCGCCGCCTCCTGACGGGGCTATTTCTAGTGGCACGGGACCCAGCGGCGGGCCCTGAGTGGATGTGTGTCACTGGCGCTGGGGGGGCTCGGGCGGGAGGCGGGGAGGCGGGAGGCGGGCGGGCGGCTCCACAGCAAACACCGAGAATAAGGCCTGTTCGGAGAGCCTGGTGCAGAGTCGCCTCCGACAGCTGCGCCTGCGAAAGGCGGGGAAGCTTCAGCCGGAGGATTTGTGCTAAAAATAGCATCGCTGGCTTGTGGGTAGAGAATTTGACCCAATTAGAGATTACCAGTTTCAGGAATTACTGGAAAAGAAATCTCATTAAATAGGTTAAATATAGGAGCCAGAGGCTGAGAAGGCCATCTGGGATTCGCAGGAAAACCAAAACCGACGCAGGGGTGCGGCGCGCTCTGCGGCTCTGGCTCTCGGCACGGACTCCGGGGGCCCGGTGCGCAGGACGGGGGCGGGGCCGGGGCTGAGCGGCCCTCCTGCGGCTCCCCATCCCCCCACCGCAGACCCGGACCCTCCCCTCCCTCGCCCCCTGGCCAGACCGCCTCGCCTCCGGGGCTCAAGGACCCCAGCGGAGCCTCCTCTCCGCGCCCGCCCTGGGGCAGGCGGTCCTCCATCCAGGCCCGCGGTTTCCTGCCAGGACCGGGGACCGCCCTCCCTCCCGCCACCCAGTCCCTGCTCGATTTCCCTAAAACGTAGAGGAAGGGAGGGTCTTATCCATTCCTCGCTCTAAAAAGAAAGAGGCTTCCTTCTGCCTCTGAGCTTCCCCAGGCCTGTTTCCCGAGCGCAGGCATCCTGGGGAAAACCCTGAGGAAAACTTCACTGTGTCCCACCCACTCGGGAGAAGCCCTGGGCAAGACCCCCTGACCTCGGTTTCACACAGCCGGGCAGTGACTGGACCAGGACCCCTGCTGGCACCGGTTGGCTCTAGGCAAGGCTGCCCCGCACCCCGTCCTGCATCCCGTCCTGCACCCCCACCTGATAGACCTGCCTGCTGCCCCCAGGCCTCCTGATGATTCTTTAACTGTTCCTGGACATCCCTGCGTGGCCAGGGATCAAACCTCCCCTGCCTTGCAGAGTTCTGCCCATTGCAGCGGCCAGAGGGCTGGAAGCCAGAGCCACAGGGTCATTCACGCATGTCTGTGACAGGTGTTGGCCCAAGTTGTGTTTCGTGTTGCAGCAGGAGGGACACAGCACGGGGAAGTGGCCCCTGTGCCCTGGGTCATTCCCAGGTCAGCTCTGTCCACGTGCCCGAGAAGACAGCCCAGCGGCCCTGGCCTCCTGCTCGGGGTCGACCACCGAAGGGGAAGGTGCCCTCTACACTTGCACTTGGGGTCTCGGCCAAGAGCCTCCCGGACCCTGCCGGGGCTGCAAGCTCGCCCCGGGGGGCAGTCGCTGCACCCGGAGCCCCAGCCCGGGGCCCTGTGTCCACCCTGAGGTGAGGGGGTGTCGCAGGAGCCCCTCCACACCCTCTCTGCCCCACGGCTAAAGGTGTCCGTCTTTGCAGTGTGGGTGAGCAGGATCCCCCAGAACTCATGTGTGCCTGGAACCCCAGAATGTAACTACTTGGAATGAGGTCTCTGTAGGTGACAGTAGTTAAGGGCCCCAGGAAGCCAGCCTCCTGCATTCAGGGCGGGCCCCAAGTCTGGGGACAGGTGCCCTTGGAGGAGGAGCAGAGGATCCAGAGGGAAGCAGCCCCGAGGGGACAGGACAGAGGCTGCAGCTAGCGTGTCGCAAGCCCCAGGCCGGGGGTGGGGAGGGGTCTGTTCCCCCTGCCGCACGGGGACCGGCACCTCTGGCCTCTAGGTGGTGGGAAAACGGACTTGTGTTGTTAGATCTCACCTGGTGGGGGGATCTTTCCCACAGCAGCCCAGGACACTCTCAGGGTCTCGAGTGACACTTGGCTTCATCCGCACCCTTGTGAGCTCCTGAGCACAGAGACCGCTTCTTACTCACTTTCACACAAGTCCCACTCCCAGGGCCCCAGGGCTCCGCTCCGAGCACCGGCCCCCGGGGCAAATGCTCACAGATTAAGGCGCATTGAGTCTCACAACGTCGAGGGTCTGTGTTTCGAGGGTCCGGGGCCACTGAGTCAGGGCGAGCGACTCAGTCCCCTGTGGTCCTCTGTGCCCAACGAGGGGACCCACCCAGCGTGGCAAGGGGACCCCCGCCAACGTGCTGCAGACCCTGGAACAATGCGTCAAGGCTCCGGGGACGGCAGCAGCACCAGAAGCCACGTGGCTCTGGTGAGTGAGGACGCGGAAGTTTTCCCTCCTTCTCTACAAGTTCCTGGTTTGCAGAAGCCCCACGACAGATTTTTATGATCAGAAAAATGTGGCTTAATACAAGGAGGTCTGATCGAACTGAGCACATTGCAGGTTTGTGGTGAGGACCGGTGGAAAAATCGACGTTCAGGGAAGGACTCTGGCCACTGCAAAGCACGGGCAAACATACGTTAGGACTGTAAGAATAGTTCTTTTGAGGTCAGGGCGAGTTGCAAACAGAGGAAAGCAGGCCAGTGCTGGCGCTTACCTGGTACACGATACTGAGGCCTGCTGGCGGCGAGCTGGCGGAGTCCGGCCGATGCGCCTGTCCTGGGTGAGAGGTTGACCGACGAGGTGCAGGGGAGCCTTCCTTCTCCCCCCTACAGTCACCGGATCTCCCATCGGGGTCCCTCCCGGCGCCTCCGCGAGCAGGAATAACAACTTCGTCACCAGGCATGAATAGAAGTCGGTTACGGCGGGGGGGGGGGTTCACAGGGCAAAACCCCACGGAGCTCGGGATGGCCTCGAACACTGCACGGGTTTGGTTCTGCCGTGGGCCTTTCCAGAGCAAGTCTGCGCAGGGGGGCGCTCGGCTGCCCCCCACGTCTGGCCTCGGCAAGGTCATCTGGAAAACAGAGGTGTCCCTGCTGACCCCTCCCCGCTGCGAAGACGGGCGCCCCACCACTGTGCACGGCCCTGAGAGCCATCCTCCGCTTCCCTCCCGCAGGCCATCCCGGGGGGCGGGGGGCGGGTTCACTGCAGTGTGGGAGCCGGAGCCAGCCCCGGACCACCCCGCTTCGGGAAATTGTGTGTGAGGGGACATAAAACCGTTCCAGGATTAATCACAACCCAGGAGCCCTGCTGGGTCCTAGATGATAACGGCCCGTGAAAGAGCCCGAGGGGACCGTGAGGGGTGTGGGGACAGCCACGGACGACCCTGGGCGACACCGGGCCCTTAGTAGGTGGCCGCCGGCCTGCCCTTCCTCATGGAGGGTGACGCGGAAAAGGCATGTCCCGACCCCGGCCGTGAAGGTCACGTGCCCAGGACCCGGAGCCTGCGGCTTGCACAGAATTGCTTCCATCAGTGAAGACCTCCCTCCCCTTTCTGCATGTTCAAGGCTGGCAGCCGGGGAAGGGAGGCCAGGGGAGACCAGGACCCAGGCTCCTGGGGGCCAGCTTCTCCGGGGACCCCAGTTGTCCTTGGAGGGACCCAAGCCGGCCTGCGTCCACACGAACGGCAGAAGGAAGCCGACGGCTGAGGCCGACGCCGGCAGGAGACGCAAACGTGGGTTTGGAGCCCGAGGGACCTGAGATCTCGAAGGGATCGTGCAGGGAGCACAAGCCAGCCGTGAGTGCGTTTTCCGAGGACCCGACAAAGGTCGCAAGCAGCCGAGCTGTTGAATACACTACACCTTAGGGGAGCCGGACGCGAGCATGGGCCCCTTCGGCGGAACCACAGGGGGACCGAGAGCCGACCTGTCAGAGGACGAGGACGAGAAGCCCCAGCCAAGATGACCTTTAATACAAGCGCGGCGACGGCAGGAGACGCGCACCCACGGTGACAGCGCTTCGGGAGATCCGGTCTGGGTGCGCTCAGCTCAGACGCAGACCAAGAAGACAGAGGCTGCTCCCATAGCCCCACACTCCACAGCCCCAGACCAGGATGCCGGCAGATTTGGGGTCTGCCGAGGACCCCTTCCGGGCTGCCATCCCCTCCCCGGGTGGGAGCCAGTGACACAGGCTCTCGGGGGCCCCTCCTGCTAGGGCACCGACCCACCAAGGGGGCCCCACCTCCTGACACCGGCTCGCTGGGGATATTTGGGGGAGGGATACGAGCATCTGGTCCATCCAATAAAATCACCCTAGACTCGCCCACAGAAAGGGGATCCAAATCTGTGAGTTAAGAATTGGCAGAACTAACCAGGAGAAATCGAGAAACACGTCCTCGGAGTGGTTGATGTACTCCTCCTGTTTCCATTACGCAGCGAGGACGCGGACAGGAAGTCCGCAAAGATAGCGGAGAGTTGAACAGCACCGTGAGCCAATCGGTTTGATTCCTTATCTGTACTGGGCACACACGCAGCGTTGGCAAAAACCCAACACGGAGCAAACCTCAGCAATCCCAGACCGCTCGTCCGGCTCCAAGAAAATGATTACAGATGCAAATACAAAAAGGTTGTTAAGGGGTCCCTGGGGTTAAAGCCTCTGCCTTCGGCTCAGGCTTCGAAGGGTCCTGGGATCGAGCCCCACGTCGGGCTCTCTGCTCAGCGGGGAGCCTGCTTCCCCCTCTCTCTCTGCCTGCTTGTGATCTCTCTCTCTCTCTCTCTCTGTGAAATAAAATCTTTTTTAAAAAGTCTAAAATTAAATAGAAAGCAAATATTCAATCTGAAGACTCAACAAAGTCCAATGGGTTCTTTTAAAACACTGCGGAACACTGAGACTCCTCTGCAGAAATAAGCAGCCCTCGGGGGGACCTCGGGAATGTAGAAACGGCCTTACTCAGAGAAACCGCAGCTCTGAGAAAATGAAGACGTTACCAGGAGTAAATTTGTGCCGACAGATTCCACACCACACCAGACCGGTCCTGGAAAGATGTGGCCTACGGACGTCTCCCAAGGAGAGACGCTTCGGTGCGTTCGAGCCGCGGGGAGGGCTGGGTCGGTAGCTGGGGGCCGGGAGGCCACGGGCTCGGCCACGGACGTGGGCGGTCAGCCCCAACCACAGACTCACACACTAATCCAGACCACAAGGAGGGCACGCCAGTCTCTTCTGCGGGCTCTTCTGCCTGCCGGCGTGACCAAAATCTGCAAATACCATTCTCCAAATAAACAGCTTAATAAGGGGAAAACCGTATGATCATCTTAATTAATACAGCGAAAGCTTTGGATAAAACTCATCCCGCATTCACAATCAACCTGATTAAACACAAATGGGAGGAAATAGCCTCACCCGGTAATGTGTGCCCAGCAAAAAATGTTCAGAAACCATTATTCTTTAGGATAAAATCTTAGAAACGCTTCCTCTGGAAATCAGGAATGCCGTCTCATAGCTTACGTTCAGAATTTACTGGAGGTCCTTGCAAAGGGTAATGAGTAGAAAACAACTCAGAAAAACAAACAGCTGAAGCACAGGAAAATTGTGAGGAGCCAGACTGTCATTCTGTGAATGTTATACGATGTTGCACAAAGAAAACGCGGTACTTTCTAGACCCGAATGATTGGAAGTGATCGGTCCGTAATAATATAATCGGGTAAATGGTCAACCTAAAAACGTAACAATATATGTATTCCTTCTGTGAAACGGAGAGGCAGAAGTTCCCAAATGATCCCATTTACAATAGAAGCAAAAATTAAAAAGGACTAGATCTAACAAAAGACGCGTGAGTCATGTGAGGAAACATTACGAAACTGTGGGAATTTCTGAGAACCCAAGTGAATGGAAAGAGAGATATTACGTGCGTGGGTGAGAAAACCCAACACCCAGTGCCCATTCTCCCCAAATTAGCCTATAAACCTATTGCAATGCCAAGGAAAGCCCCAAAGAGTTTTTAAAAATAAATCGGCGAGCTGATTCTAAACTTCGTGCGAGGGCAGAGCGTGACGGGGAGCTCGGACGCCGCGGGTGGAGAAGGGGCAGTAAGGCGTGGGAGGGAACAGTGCGACCTAGAAACACACCCACGGGACGGGGAAGCCGGTCATGTGACAGAGGCAGCAGGATCGATCCCTAGGATAACGGTGGATGTTCAGTAACCAACACATTCAGTATCAATAACTAAGATATTCAATAGCTAGGAAATAAAAAATGGGTTCTTACGCTGTCTATGGCACCCCCAAAACTCAGTCTCCTTAGAATAAAAATGAGCACGAGAGGAGATGATTTAGCCCTTTTTGAAGAGCATCAGGGAGGGCGCCCGGGTGGCTCAGTCGGTGAAGCATCTGCCTTCGACTCGGGTCCTGATCTCAGGGATCCTGGGTTCGAGTCCCGCATGGGGCCCCTGCTCAGCGGGAAACAGACAAAACAAAGGTATTTTACAAGATCGTGGGGGGGAGAGAACCACCTTGTATCCGAGGTCGCGCAGAGAGCCTTCAACCACGTGCGTGCGTTGCTGGATTCCGCAAGCGGGATTTCATCCCCAATTCCAGTGGCTGGGAAACGCAGCCCGCACCTCGAGCCCCGGAGGGCCGCCCCCCGCCAGCCCACTTTCCCATCAGCGGGTCTGTGCTGCGGCCGAGACAGCGCCTTCTAACCAGTTTCCCAGAGCCGCCCCCAAATGTGTCTTTCTGCCCCGGGACCCCGCGCTTCTCCGCTGCCTCGGCCAGACCACGGAATGAGAGGACTGCACCGTGCCGCCGGGAAACTATTTTCCACCCTTAAAACAGGCATTGGCTGTAGTCTGGGCGGGAGTAGACGCTAAGCATCGCACCTGCCAGACGCGGCATGTTGTGTATGTAACGGCACAGCGACAGAAGCAGCGCCGTGTCGCGGGGTCATGGGCTCCCTGTCTGCGTGGCCGCCAGGGCGCGGAGGACCCAGCGGACCCCACGGCACCCGGCTCGGCAGGGCGGGAGCCCGAGCGAGGACCTCCGTGCTGCCCGAACGCCTGGAGGGCTTCTGGAGGAGGCACGGGGGGGGGGACGCGCCGGCCGCCCCTTTTCTAGGTCAGACCGTCGCACAGATAGAAACAGGAGGCTCTCGGCGCATCCACAGCCGTGGAATCATTCCGGGCACGACGGGCTCTCGTGGATGCGTGTTCAGTGGGGGAGGCAGAGGTCAGACGTGTGCGTTCCGGGCAACTCTGGGCGTGCGGCAACCTTCACTGTACGGAGGATACAGCTCGCCGTGCACACGCATGCACACACACACAGTCACACACACACAGAGTCACACAGTCACACACACAGTCACACACACACAGTCACACACACAGTCACACACACACAGTCACACACACACAGTCACACACACACACACACACACACACACACACACACACACAGAGTCACACTACGGTGAATAGAACGGTGGCTGGATTCCGAGCCCCACCTCATGCCCTCTGCCCCGAGGTCCCCGAGCGGGGACAGGCAAGGACACGGAGGTGTGGGAGGGATTTGCCGAGGTCCCACAGCGGCCATTGGGGCCCCCTCCTAATTGAGGGAACCGGGAAGAAGCCAACTCAGAGGGTGAACGTGCCGGACGGACGCAGAGGGCAGGGAGCAAGGCTCCCCCTGTGCTCAGCTGCCTTCACACAGAAACAACACTCTGCAGGGGGCCTGGCCCCCCAAGATCCACGTTCAGTCATTTCGGGGTGAGGGATGGCTAGCCCCACTTCAGGGTCAGGAGTTGAGGCCGGGCCCCAGCTACGCGGGCGGAGAGAGACCTGCGTTTCCAACGAGGGCCGGCAGCGACCCACGTAACGTGCACACCCGCAGTCGGACTGGCACGGGCGTGCTCACCTGCACGGACACTCCGGACATGCAGGTACACGCACAGGCACACGCACACTCACAGGTGCATAGACACGCGTGTTCACACAGGCACCCACAGGCTCCCAGGGACGCACCTTCAGGCACGCACACCCAAGCACAAACGCACACACACGTGCACACACACGTGCACACACACGGGGGCCCGGCCAGCGTCTGGAGCAGGACGCTCCAGAGGCCATACCCCTCTCTTGGGCCTCATTCCCTAGAGCCCCCCGCCCGCCCCCACCACACGCCCCTTAATAATGCCGTCCGTGCCAGGACCCCGATCACCGCTGCAGTTCTGCTCTGGTGCTCACCCCTCTGTGGCTCAGTCCCCCAGTCTTGAGGGGAACCCGTCCCCGGGGCTGCCCCGGGCCCTCCTGGCCCCACGGCCACTGCCTCCCCGTGATGCGGTGCCTGTCTCCTCCTTGCCTTCGCTCCTGTGAGGGGCTGTGCGGTCTGCACCGCCGTGGAGGGCGGGTTCCCTCTGCCCGACACCGTCCTGCCCCCGCCCTGGGCACCCGCCCCTCCCCCCTCCCCTCGGCCCAGGGGGCCCCGGGAGGGTGGATTCAGGGTGGCAGATGACAGGACCCTCCATGTCTGGGGGACAGGGTCGGGAACGGTGAGCCACTCTCCCACACGGACGTGGCCGCAGGGCCAGGGTGAGTTCCATCTGTGTGCGCGGGGCCTTAGCCTCACCCCTGCCCCCGGGTGGGAGGGCGGCCACGCTGCCCTAGGGGAGCACGCAGCCACCTGCAGCGATGACCAGGAACAGGCTGATGCCCGCCCCTCCCCCCACAGCCCCCCAGCCCGGAGTTCATGGCACCGCACGTCCTAAAAGATTCATTTTACTGATTCTAAAATAGAAAACTAACCCACGTGGCAGAAGATGTAAAAAAAAAAAAAAAATGAGAACTATAAGAACGAATCAACGATGTGAATCTCTTTTCCCTTTTCTGGTGAAACAGCATCTCATGTCTCCATCTATGTCCTGCCTTTGAAAGTCCTGCTTCATTTCCCGCAAGGCTGCCTTCTCCTGTCCTCTGTGGACGTTTCCAGCGCTGTTTAAAAAAACACGGGTCGCAACAGCCCTTTGTGGGTATCGAGGACAGGAACTCTTGGTTTGCTGTAATTGTGGCGGGTAATTTCTGGCTATTTACCTTTTCGTTTTACATAGTGTTTCCTTGTTTGAGATACAGTCTGCGTGCCGTAAAATTCACTATTTTTAAAGATTTATTTATTTATCTGAGAGAGCGAGCGAGCGCAGAGCCAGACGAGGGACTCGATCCCGGGAACCCAATCACTACGAGATCAAGAGTCGGCCGCTCAACCCGCTGAGCCCCCGACGCCCCTCCCCCTCCTCATGCGTTAGGAAGTTGCTCCCAGGCTGGAGCCGTGTCCGTGTCCCCGAGAGCAAGAACTGTGCTGACCCCCCACCCGGGCCCCTTGAGGGGACAAGACATGAGGTCACGGTAAAGGGCTCCACTGTGTTCACCCCATTGCTGCCCCCGCTGGGGCGCCCGACAGTGTCCTACACGCCGCAGACACCCAGGAAGGGCGGTGATGGGGGCCTCGGGGGCGACCCCGACTCCGGCACCACGTGGCCCCACGGGCTCTCGGGCCCGGCTGCACCGGGGGACCCCGGAGGAGCTTGGACGTCGGGAATTGTCACCTAGAGCCAGCGGTCCGGGAACGCCAGAGCTCGTGTTGGCCTCCAGCCCTTGGTTACAACGCAGACGAGAGTCCGGCTCCGACGTCCCTGCTCTGACGCCCCGACTGGGCCCGTCCTCCAGAGCCTCTGTGCTCCTCTCCCTCGGCGGCCAAATGCAGGAAGAATGACACCGCCCGACCGAGCCAGGACCTTGTGCAGGATTAAAATTGTTCCCACGACAAAGGGAAAACCACTCAGGGCACAGAACGCCGCCCTGCACAGCTCTGCTCGTGAACTATTCCCCGGAGAGCACAGCCAAGGGGGAGGCTGTCCCTACAGCTGGCCCCAAAGAGCCTCTGCAGTCCCGTCAAGCTTCCCGGAAGAACCCAGAAGGCGGGCGGCCTGAGAGCCGGCCGGGGTCCTCCTGCGCTTGGCCCTGTGGCCCTGCAGCCCCTCGGGGCGGTAGACAGAAAAACCGGTGACAAACCAGAAGCAGACGCAAGTCACCAAGTCCGGCAAGTGTTTTTTTGTGTTTTAAAAGGTACACCCCATGACCACGTGGGGTTCAATCCAGGTTCCCAGAGGTGGTCCGATATTCAAAAGAGCAAGCAAGGTAACCACCGTATTAGTAAACGAAGGAAGCAACATCTCAAGCTCATATCAATTGATGCAGAAAAGGGCACGTGTGACAATATTCAAAATTCACCCCAAAAAAACCCTCAAAAAACTCAAAACTCAAAAAAAAAAAAAAATTTACAAGACTAGGAATAGAGGGAAATTTTTCAACTTGATAACCAGGCTTTACAAAAACCTAAGTTAAGCGCCGACTGCTGGTTTCAGTTGAGGTCGTGATCTCGGGGTCAAGAGATCGAGCCCCGCACGGGGGCTCTGTGCTCAGGGAGGAGTCGGCCTGAGATTCTCTCTCCCTCCGCCCCTCTAGCATGTGCGAGACGGTCTCACTCAGGCTGAAGGAGAAAGAGGAGGAGGGAGGGAGGGAGGGAGGGGGAGGAGAAGAAGGAGGAAAAAGAAGAATTTAAAATCCACATAGAAAAGCAAAAGAACTCTAATAGATGGATAATTCCGATACAGAGGAAGTGTGAGAAATCACTCCACCTGGCTGTAAGGTTTAGGGTCCAGCCCCGGGGACAAGGACAGCCTCCCGTGGCCACCGCTCCACCGTTGGGCAGGCAGGAACCCGGGATGCTGGGCATGCAAGACCTCTCCGCACCATTTTTGCAACTTCTTGCCAATCTATGGTTATTTCAAAGTGACAAGTGTTTTAAAAGCCAACTCTGCACCCCTTTAAAGCGATCAGACTTTTTTTTTTTTTTTTACAATAAAACGTCCTGATTTTTCCTGGAGATCAGACTTCGGTCCCCTGCACCATGTGGCCGGATCTCGGGAGGTTATGAAGCCAGGCCAAGGGCCAACCATAGGCTTGCAGTTCTTGGAGAGGTTCCAGAACCATCACACGCATCGACAGAGATTTAAATCAGACAGCAGCTGCCTCGGTTGGGGAGAGACAAACAGGGAAGGGAGATGGTGTACAAAGGGAGGAAACACTCGGTTGGTCTTCACGGGGGTGGTGTCATGGGGCACAAAGGTGTAAAAAGTCACCAGGGGATGTCTGGGTGGCTCAGTCGGTTAAGCGTCCCACTGGCTCTCAACTCGGGTCGTGGCCCCAGGGTTGTGGGATCGAGCCCCACGTCGGGCTCCTGCTCAGCTCTGCTCCTCCCTCTACTTCTCCCACTTTGCACACTCTCGCTCTCCCTCAAACAAATAAATAAAATCTTTGGAAAAGTCGTACACTTAAGAAAAGTATGTGTGTTTACGATATATACTTTGTTTGAAGTTGGAAACCTCAGCTTGGCTTGTTTTGTGAACTTCCGAGCGGCCAGAGCGAGCCGTACCTGAGGGCAGCTCATTCTCACTGCCCCCGTTCTGCGCCAGGACCGTGACGTCAGGGCAGAGCAATGGCTTTCTTCTCCCTCCCCTCCCAGGATGTCCGCTGTTCCCGACTGCGTCTCTGTGCTAATTGTGCGTGTTTGAGCAGGGATCGTCATCGTATTTGCGAGAACGCAAATACGTTCTCTGTAAAAACACATCTCCGATGTGGTTCCCGGGCCAGCAGCTTCAGCATCATCCGGGAACTTACCAGAAACGCCGCGCCTGGACCTGCTGATTCAGACACGGGGAGCCGGGCCCAGCCACACGCCGTCCGGGTGGCCCCGTGACGTCTGAGGACCTCTGATCCGGGCTCTCTGCTGCTCCCCCAGCGCGCGGGGCTGGGCAGGACCCGAGAGCCCGGAACAAACATGCCTCCTCTGCAAGCCTGCTGCCCGGCTGCGTGGCCCCTCCTTGCCTATTCTCGCTCCGCCCGGCAGAGAAAACCAGTCTGCAGCCAGGCGGCCCTCTGTGTCCATCGGCAGCCGGACTGGGGGTCAGGAGGCAAAGTGGGGGCCGGCCCCGAGACGGCTCCTGGAGAAGGAGGCTGGGCCGACCCGCCGGCATTCGCGGCGCATCTCGGGAAGATGCTTGCAAACGGGCCTCGAAAATCCTATGGCTTTCAAGTGCAAAGCTTTGTCCTCGTTGGACACGATAGGATCAATTTTCTTCACCGGCTCTCTGCGATGCCTGATTTATTTTGAAGGGAGCAAGGCCATTATTCAGTTTTCGGGGCTTAGTGTGAAGGGCAAATTAAATTGTGGGGCGGATACGGCGGCGGCGGCGGCATGCCCTTCCCCGGCCTTCCAGAAACCACGCCGTCGTCTCCAGTCCTTACGGATCACTTTAAATTACCTTGAAAAGGAAAATGCTGTTCCAACAACTACAAATGGCTTCTATCGTAGCTCTCGACCTTTTAAGCGATGTTATATTTCATAAAAATTAAATCACGTCGAACTGGGCAAGTCTGGAGACCGAGCAGGCGCTCTCTCCCTCCCCCGACCAAGTCTCTCCCTCCGGCGTCTGCTCCAATATTTTGCCAATAAGCCCTTCCAATCCAAATATAGATCTGACGCTCACAGCACTTTCTGGATAAAATAAGTGTGTGGTTTTTATCATTGGCCCCCATCCGGCCGCCCGGCACCGGCTTCCCGCGGGCCTCCTGCTCCCTGACACCTGTGTGGGGTCTGGCTCCGGCCCGGGCCCCGCACTCGGCCGCGTTCCCACCTCAGAGCTGCAAAGCCGAGGTGCGTTTAACCCTACCCGGCAGGAGAGGGTGCGGGAGGTGGTCCGGGTTGGGGGGGTCGTGCGAGCGGGGCCCCCGTGCTGGATCCGGGGCCAGCACCAGCAGCCTGGGGTTCCTGCTAAGTGTGGGACGCTCACGTTCCCTGTTGTCCCCCAGGCTGGCCTAAAGGAGACCCTCAGCCGGGGTAAAAAGCACACCTCCGCTCTCCCCGATCCAGGAGGGGCAGGGCCAGTCCCCCCACCCCCAGGCCCCTCCTGGCCTCCAGGCTCCTCACGGGGTCGTCCCTCCACGCGTGTCTGTGTCTGATCCCCTCTTCTTTCAACAGCCCAGCCGGAGAGGAGCAGGGCCCATCCTGGTGGGCTCGCTGGCCGTGCTCCCCTCTCGGTAAGACTCTTGTCTCCGGACACAGGCCCGTCCGAGGTCCTGGGGTTGGGGCCTCACCACGTGGGTCTGGGGGACACGGTCCAGCCTGCAGCACCGAGGTGGGACCATGATGGCCCCCACATAGGGCACGGAGCAGATGGCATGCATTTCTCACATTTCTAGAGATTTCTCCCGCTCGTGCGGTTTCCTACGATGCTGACTTGAGCCAGCGGCCGCCCCACAGCACCGCGGAGGGAAGGGAGTCGCGTAAGGCGTGGGATTCCTTTACACGTCGCCTCTCTCCAGCCTGTGAAGTAAGGGAAGGCTGTGGCTCGTCTCTGTGCCTGGGTGGGGGGCCCTGAGCTTCGGGGACCCCGGGAATTTCCTTGGTCACGGGAATGAGGGGCCCGCGGATGGCGCTGCTGGCAGGAAGCCCACCCACACGGAAGAGGCTGGGAGCCCTGGGCTTGGCGAGGGCACACGTGTCCCTGACGGGGGCTCCCGTGCGCGGGACCCTCCCCGACCTCGCTGTGCGGGCTCCTCACCCTCCCGCTGCCCCTCCGTGGCCTTCATGACAAAGCCACCATCACAAGTGCGGTCGCTTCCAAGTTCTGTGAGTTGTTTCAGCAAATCACTGAGCCTGGGCCGGGGTTGGGGGAGCCCTGCATTCACAGCCGGCGGGCAGAGGGGGCCCCCCATTGCTGGGTGGGCATCAGAGCCGGGGACCTCGCCCCTAACCTGCGGGTCTGTGCCAACTGGGAGAGGTCGCGTCAGGTCTGACCCGAACGCGGGACCCCCTCTGCAGTCGGAGAACCCTGTCTGCCAGGCATTGGCTTCCCCCGAGCGGCGGGGGGGCCCGAGCAGGAGCTGCCAGCCCCCCCAAATAGCGGGGCCAGTTGCAGGGACTGGAGGGAGGGCTTCCAAGAGCATTGTGATCAGAGAGACCCCAGCGGGCCCTCACCACATTCATTCACCTCAGAAAACAAAACTAAAGTAGTCACTAAAAATAGTTCCCCCCGGGACCCGAGAGGCAGAACTGGGGACTCAGCTAAACCTCTGCTGGGCTCAACCCAATCTGATGAAAAGGTGCCGTGTTCCTCCTGTGAGGCCGTGGGAGGGGGAGGGGGCCCAGCCCCGGGAGGCCCTTCCTCGGGGAGACCCCGGGAGACGGGGAGCACAGGGAGCAACTTCAGCCCCTCTATGGCGAGGGTGGTGGACTTCCTGGAGGAGGCGGGTCTGCGGCCGCAGGCGCCCCTTCCCCCCCAGAGAAGGCGCCTGGCGCTGTCGGCAGGACACTCCCTCTCCCTCCCAGCCTGGTCTCTTGCAGACGCCTGGCCTACAGATACTCCCCACTTTGCTCAAATACGGCGGGAGTCCTCCAGGCCCCCCTGGACAGACAGGGGCAGACCAGCCTCACACTGACGCGAGCCCGCAGAGGGAGGCACGGGACCCCCTGGGCTAACCCCTGAAGGCATGTGCCCAAGGAGCTATCGCTGCCCAGCCCCTCATGTCCACATGCCCTTCCCCTTTGTGCGCCCTGAGCGCACCGCACCTGCACCCCATGGCCACCCTTCCCAGATGATGTTCCCAAAAACATAAAAGGGGATAGAGTCTCTTCCCTGCTGGCAAGCCTCTGGTGGTGGGTGGGTGGGAGGCTTTCCCTCCGTGGCTGCAGGACTGGGCTCCACGTCCGGCTGGAGCCTCCTCATTTCCCCGCCGGGCAGAGGGGCAGGAGCGTGGGGTAGTCGGAACTCCTGGATTCTGCACACTGGGTTTAATTTGTGCGACAGCCCAATGGAGGGGGGTAGGCGCTTCATTCCCGGAGGGTTTGGTCTTCTAAGGAATTCAGTTCGTTCTTGCCCTGCAGTGCCCACCAGACGGTGCCCTCCAGGGCGGGGATGACAGCCCCTGTCCCGGGGCTCCCTGGGCCGCAACACTCCGTGCTTTGCCTCCGACGGCTTGTAGGAACGGACCCAGTCCGGGTGCGGGCCAGCTGCCACGCCAGCACTGAGCATCCCCCTGCTTCCCTCCTCCTACTGCTACACAAAACTCGAACGGGCTTGGAAGAATCAAAGAAGCTTCCATTTGTCCGTTAGGAAACCCCAAAGGAGCCCACCCATTTATCGGATGGTTATTTCCCTTGTACAAGACCCAAGAATTCAGATAGAAGGATAAACAGGGAAAGGACGATTTCATCCCTTCAAATCCTTGCCCCGTTGTTCTACGGAGTTGTGGTGTTTCCCACAAACGAGTCAGGGATGGCTCCACGGGCCACGGACCCCGAGCGTGGCCGGGCGGGGGGTTCTACTAGTGTCTACGCCCCAGACGCTTTCGGTCCATCACCGTGTTCACGTCCTCCGAGACCCCACGAACGACGATGATTGTCGACACCCTGCAGAAACCCAGCTTTCCTCCATCCGACTTCAGACCTTCCTAATGATACTCTAATTTAACGTCTTCCCGTTAAAAATCTAATTTTTCCTCCGTGATTTCCCCCATTGCTTCGGAGCTGAGGAAACTGTCTTCCGCGATAATATAATTTTATGCTTTCCGCTGGTTTTTAAAATCTTATCTATTTTCCCATGCACTTCTTCGTTCTAAATTTAGCTGAATCTAATTTCGGCGGTGGAAGGTACGGATCCAAGCTGCTCCCTCTCAAGGCCGCTACCCGCTTGTTTGGAGAACGTTCAGTAACGAGTCCTTCCTGGGAAGCCCGATCTCAGAGCCTCCACCGGGCCTGTTTCCCAGGTCGTCCTCTGATCTTCGAGCCTACACCTCGGTCTACACCTCCTCTTGTAAATTTTAATTTTGCGGCACTTACAGAACTGGAGTTCCGGATCTTATCTATTTTGTCTCAGACGCTGTGATAACCGGGCACGTCTGTCTTCCCTGTACCTTTAGGCTCTTTCTCGAATGCTTCATTCATCCCCAAATCCTTTTAAGACGTTGAAAGAGTGGGCCCGGCCTTAAAGACGCAGATTAATTTGGAGCGAGGCTTCACAGCTGCCATATTCCGCCTGCTGGTCAGGGAAGCCGCCCCGGGCTCTGTCCCCCCGACGTTAGTCCCGGGAGGCGCTGGGGGCTGGGACAGCTCTCGTGAATCTTGCTATTTCGTGCTTTGTGTGGTTTTTGTTGCTAGTCCCCGCCCCGGATGCCTTTTCTCATCACGTCCTGACAGGTGCCCCTGGGGAAGCGAATGCTTCTTATTTAGCATTTTTGCCGCGAAGCTATGCTTTGCGCTCAGCCCTTTCACAGAGTCGGGTTGTTTTCGCAGAACTGTGGCACCTGCCACGCGGCGTCCTCGGGTGCAGGACACCCGAATTGTCCCGAGGCCGTTCTGTCATCCCACGAGAGCCACCGCCAGGCCAGCCCACGCGCCCCGAGCTGCCCCGCTCCCGCCCCGGGACCCACATCTGGAAGCAAGCGGCTCGCCGATGCCGGAGCCTCCGAGGGGCAGCCGGGGACGGACCCCAGCCCCGACCGTCCACACCGGCCCCAAGCCCGGGGCTGCTCAAGACGCTGGGCCCAGGCAGCCGTGCGGTGACCCCACGCGGTCCCTCCCACTCTCGCTGTGCCCCTATTATCTGTATTTAGTGTGGGTGTTTGATCCCCGCGGACCAGAAGGCCAGTGCAAATAGCGTGATGAGATTTTTGAACAGCGGACGTTTACTAGGCAGGAAAAACGTCCTTTGAGGCTCTGTGTTCGGGACACCAGGGCCCATCCCATATGGAAACGGTGAACAGTCGGACGGAAGCCTTCGTCGGCTTAAGTCAAGACGTGTACGAGTTCCTCCACCAGGACCAACGAAAGTCGCAAAATAACTTTTGGGGTTTTTTTATTTAACAGAAATTCACACGAAGACCAAACGTCCAGAGCGGACGTCAAACGGACTTCCGCGCTGTGAGTCGCTGTCCGTGTTCCCGCCCCAGCGACCGCGCCTGCCTCGCCTACGGCCGCCCGAGTGTCTTTGGGTGTCACCCGAGGCAGGATCTCAGGCACCCAGGCAAAAGCTGCGGCAATGCCTAAGGCATCTCGTCAGCTCCGCTACGGTCACAGAGTCCCGCCGGTCACCCCGACCCGCCGCTCACGCCTCCCCCACCGACGTGAGCACAACGAGAGGGTTCCCCTTTGCTCGAGCCAGACTTTTCTCCCGAAAAAGCCTTGCTTAAAAAGCTGTTGTGAGCAAACTCTTTTCCAGAGGGTCCTCGAGTCATCGCTGTTGAGTTTTTGCAGATTGTCTCGTTGAGTTACGAGTGAAGGGGGGAGACTGTCCCGCTTTGGGTGAAGACAATGCTAATGGAAACTTGGTGGGAAATTGCATAAAAGTGCAAACAGCAGGCGTCCATGCATGCACGGCCCGTGGAGGGACACGGCGGCCAGGCTTCCTGGATCCCGTGGGATCCCGCTCGGAGGGCATCTGCGGGGATTCCCGCTGACGCCAAGGTCACCGTCACGCCCTGCTGCTTTTCCAGCCGAGCAACGAGAGGACCTCGGTGACCTTTGTCGGCATTTCGTGTTCCCGTCTCACACTGGGAAATGGCGGGTTCTCGGGGGGCCGTCGAAAACACACTCCCTTTATTCAAGGCCCCGAAATCATACTTCCATTTGGAGGAAGGCCCCAAAATTCATGTTGATTTTATAAATAATTTACTGAGTGAAGGCCCTACGTATTCCTAGCGCAGAGATTTTGATATCCCGTTAGCAACCGGATTATGCAAATTGATAGAAACGCCGAGAGCGCTACGGAAATGCTCTACCGCTTCTAGGAACGTGCTGAATACATTAGAGAAATAATGGAAGAAATATTTATTCCTTTACGTGTCGAGGCTGTTCTTTGAAGAAACAACATTAATTATGAGCCGAAAAGGAAATTCTGACTTGAAATGGATCATTATTGAATTTGAATCCATTTGAAACGGATTTCGCCCCTTCGATGATTCTTTCCTTGTGCGTGGATGTCACTAAACACCCCTCCGCCCGGGACGCTTGGAGCATCAGTGTGGGGCTGAGGGGGTGGAGATAAAAACTGCTCAGCGGGGAGCCTGCTTCCCCCTCTGCCTCTGCTGCCTCTCTGCCTGCTTGTGATCTCTCTCTCTCATGCTCTCTTTCTCAAATAAATAAATAAAATCTTAAAAATAATAATAAAAAAATAAAACGTTTGGAACAGGAGATGTAATGTCATCCTGAAAAATGGGGGCGTGAGTTACTCCATAGAGGGGGGCAGTGTGCACCTGCCGGAGCCCAACCCTGGGCAGCCCCTGCCCGCGTGAGGCTGGGACGTGGGCAGTAGACCAGCTCCCAGTGCCGATGCCGAGCGTGTTTTCTCGTCAATGCGAGGCCAATGGGCGCAGGAAGGAGAACGGGGGGCATGTGGCCCTGCGGCAGGTGCACGACCCCAGAAGGGGAAGGCGCCAGGTAGCTCCAAGGAATTCTTCAAGCTCAAAGCACTGACAAGGAGAGCGCATCGTGGTGGAGATGTGACTAAAAAGGAACGAAACTTAGACACTTGCAATTTATGTCAGGTAAGCAACAAATACTTTGAGTCTAGGTACCTGCTTGACAACGTGCTTTGATCTCAGGGCACATGCGCCCGGGTAGACACTCCGGCAGGCCCCCCTCTACGCCTGGGCGACAGGTTGGAGGGAGCACTCCTGGCCTCGGGATCAGGCCTGGAAGGGCTTTCGTCTTTCTCTCATTTCCGATTTTCACTTTTATCGTGATAAGGGCACCTCACGTGCCTCTCAGCTGACGTCGTGCTGACCGTGGGCACAGCCGCGTCCAGCAGAGCCCGGCGGCTTGCTCGCCTCACTCAGCCCTACTCTGTGTCTAAGGGTTTGAAAGCAGGGGCGTCGCAGAAGCGTAAGTGTGCAGAACCTGTCCTTCGTAGACGGGCTCATCTCTGGAACTCCCTTCCTTCCGAGGATACAGTCCACCGTGGACGGAGCGTATGTCCTCGTTTGTGGGTGGGGAGCCGAGCTTCCTGTCCTTACAGACCATCCTGGCCCGCGGTGACCGAGGCTCTGACGCTCCGTGTAGACACAGCACCTATTAGGTAAAACCTTTACAGTCTGTTACTTTGTCCCAGATTTTACTCAAAAAAGTAGTCATGTCTTTTCTGAGAGCTGTGCATCTCCGTAAGCCTCGGCTTCCCTAAAGCCCTAGGATGTGTGCAGGAGCAGCAGAACCTTCTAGAACTTCCCTCCCAGGCTCCTGATTGTCGGGGCCCCCGGGGTGATGACTGCCCAGACTTTGTGCTCCCCGATTCTACTTCTCAGCTGACCCCCTATGACCTAGAGGCAGGATGGCCCCGATATGGAAAAAACATAGTAGCTAAATCTCACCATAAGCAGAACTTGTTGACCAACGGCATAAATTATTCCTAAGGTCTCCAATTTAGGAAAAATGAATAAAAGATTTGGCAGTCAGACTGTTCCCTGAGATTTCTGTGCAACTTTTTCCTTCTCTATTTTTTCCTTTAGAACATTTCAGAAAGGTTTTGAAAATTACATATATATTATATATATAAGATATTATGCAGATGTTATATATAATATATATAAGTTATAATTTATTTATATAAATTTATAAGATATTATATATATATAATTTTTTTCCAAAACAATTAAAAAGTCAAATGGTTCACTGCCTTTTTCTAAACTCCCCCCTTCCCTGAAGAGCACTGAGAGGTGAGCAGAAGGCACCATGCATTTCTGCCTGGAAGGTGATGTGATGGCTGGAGCCAAAGTGACCACCCTGTGGCTCTGAGGAGCAGGCCAGGCGCTCGCTAGGACAAGCGTGCCAACGCGGTGCCGATGTGCGTGCTGTCTGCTCGCAGCCTGCTGACGCTAAGGGGCACATTTTGGCACATGAGGGGCAATGATGAACCTCCTAGTTCTCCTCGTGAGCGCCGTTCAGACCATCACAAGAGGAAAGGCTGCCTTGCAACCTCCAGTTAAGGGGACTTCTGCTGCCCCGGGAGCGTGGTGAGTTGCCGTCCCCCTGCGGTAAGAAGAAGGAATGCCTGTGTGCTCAAAGCTGCAGACAACCCTGAGCAGCCGGGAGGAAACACCGCTGCATTCCCGCAGGACAGATGACCGCTGCGCGGCTTTCCAGCCAGGTCACCGAGTGTGTGGGCGCTGAGTGACAGTGTGCATGACACCGGGTGACGGCGTGCGGGACCCGTGGACACCGGGTGACGGCGTGCGGGACCTGTGGACACCGGGTGACGGCGTGCGGGACCTGTGGACACCTGGTGACGGCGTGCACTTGCAGACTTCAGGGCAGGTGCTTCTGGGTGTAACTTGCAGAAACAGTGCCCCCTTTGTCACAGTGCGGGGTGGGGGGTGACCGCAGAAAGAGCTCCCTGTACAGCGGCCACCCCACCTCCCCGCAGGCTCAGGCACCGTGAGGTGGGTCAGAGCAGGTGACAGGTGTGGCCCCACCTCTCCCTCCTGCCTGGGCCCCGTCTCCTCCCCTGGAAGTGGAGGACGAGGCCTCGGGGCCCCCGCATCATGACCCCACACCAGCGTGTCCCCCGTCTTCCCCCTCCTGCTCCTTTGCCGTCCCTGTCACCTGGGGTCCCGGCGGTGCCGCACAGCCCACCAGCGGCACTTTGCAGACCCTGCCCCGGCGCCCGGCACAGGCAGTCCTGCCACGGCCGGTCTTCTGGCCCCTGAGCCACACACCTAACCCACTGCTCCCGGGGGACGGGGGGCTCTGGCGTGACACAGGCTTGTAATTCCCTTTGCTAGGCTCGCCCGGACCCCCTCACTGCAGCGCCCCAGGCCGGCCAGGAGGGAAATCCTCCAGCCCAGGGGACATCTCACGCTCCATGAGGCTGAGGGCAAACGGCGCCACGGACCCGAGATGCCCCGTCTGGGTGAGCGGACGTGTGTCCTCTGTGCCCGTGGGACCGCCGTGGAGCCGCTCGCTGAGCGGGCAGGAGCCATCAGCTGGATGGTGCAGGGCGTGGGCCACGGCACCTGCCCCGGGCCGAAAATGCTACCGTGACAGCCTTGAACGTGTCTAATCAGAATAGATGCAAAGTCTCGAGGTTTGCCCCCAGCAGGGTCCGGCGCGACCAACCCCAAAGGAGGAGTAAGGCTGCAGACGTGAGCTTGCCGGGGCTCCCACCGAGCAAAGTGGGGACGACCAGGGCGACAGCAAGAAAAACGACGGGTTGGCTCAGACACGTGCCGTCTGCAAAAAAATCCATGAGTCCATGATAACTCTCAGAGGGAGAGAGAGAGAACAAAGGCGGCCTCATTTGTCTCTGTTGGAAACAAGTGTTCCACCCACCCCTTCCTCTGGAAAGCACGGCTCGGCGGGAGCAATGAAGCGCCCAGCCCGCCCGCCCAGCGGACAGAAAAATCTTCCCGTTCAGAATGAGGCCAGACCGTCCCCCGAGGCGGCCGATGAGAAGATCGCCCTTTCCCGGCCCCTGACGAGCACCTGACCCAGGCCAGGCTCAGCCAGGGGCGCTGAGGCAGGGGGCCCCCGGGGTTCCAGACGCACCCCCGGGTTTCCCCTCCTGAGCCCGGAAAGCTGCTTGAGCGCCGGCAAGGGCCAGGCAGCCGGGCATCCCCACGCGGGCTGCCAGCCCGCCCTGCTGCCCCGGAGCCGCCCCAGGGCCTTGGGAGACCCTCCGCACCACAGGACACACAGGCGTCCGGGC
>CM053614.1:87561623-87578411 GCA_028646535.1 Procyon lotor | reverse complement strand
GCCCTGAGCCCCCCCCCTGTGCCCTGAGCCCCTCCCCTGCGCCCTGAGCCCCTCCCCTGTGCCCTCCGCCCCTACCCTGAACCCTGGAAGGACTAGCCCCCCCCCCTTGATCACATCCAGCTCGGTTTCCTTATGCACAGTGACCTCAAGTGCCCCACTCAATGGTCCCAGGCCCCCTGAGTGCACAGCTCCCTCTGCTCAGGGCACCCCATCCCTGACCTGGTTTGCAGGAGCGGGGTAAAGACCCAGGGAGATGAAGGAAGAGGAAGGACGTAGAACGTTCCAGCCCCTGAGAGCACCTGGGCCCCAACTGGGGGTCCCGGCTCACCCACCCTAAGGCCTGGCCCAGGCCCAGGCGAGAGGGTCCCGGAGCCCACCTTCCGCCGATGAGACGGCACGATGAAGAAGGTCTCGATGTTGTGAGCTTTCAGGAAACTGTTCCTCTCGTGCCCATGCCCCGGCTCGACCTCGTAGTCACCGTTCAAGCACGCCAAGGTCGTCTTCGTGATGTGGACCTTCCTGCAAGACAGCAGCACCGCCGTGCCGGGGCCTGTGGCAGTAGCAGCGCGACCCTCCCCGCGAGCGGCTCCAGATGGGGCACTGGGACTCCTTGGGTCACCGGGAGGCATGGGTCACCTGGGAAGAAGAGGGGGAGGGAGCCCGGCGAGGGGGGAGCTACAGGGGAGGGCGCGGATCCAGTATGGGCCGCAGAGGGGCCCGTGTCAGCAGGAGCTGAGGGGGAGGGGGAGAGAGGAGACCCGTCCCCAACACCCCGGGGCAGTCCCCGCACAAGGCGGGACGGCACTTGTGCTCACCCCGGCGCATTTCCTGGTGACAGAAGGAGAAACCGTCAGCCTGCGTCTCCCGAGCACAGCCAGGAGCCCGAGAGCGATCCCAGCGCCCCCGGGACCCCGCCCCTCCTGCTCCCCCCAGACACCTGAGCGCTGCGGCCTGGGGGCCCAAAGACACCCCCCGCAGCGTGCAACGCAGCTCCTGCAAGCCCAGCGTCCCCACACCGCTGCGTCCCCTCGATCTCCTGCAGGGAAAACCAGGTACTCGAGCACGACAAGAGCCCCCTGCTGCCAGCCTCTGGGTTCCTGGGGACATGGCCACCCGCCAGCCTGGCTCTGAACTGCAAAGGGACACGCAGCGCCAAGGCTCTCTGCAGATGCCAGGGAGGGGAGGGGCCTCTGCTCCTGCGTTCAGGTCCTCTGCCCACAACAGGGATGGGAGGGCCGCCCAGTCGCGGGGCCCGGGGGCCCACGGGGTCACAGAACTGTCAGGCTCTGAGACAGAGGAGGGGTCTCAGATGTGAGCACACGGGGGGAATGGATGCCACTGCGGGTCCCAGCCGAGGTGCGGCCGGGCCGCCCGCACGCAGTCAGCCCCAGGGGCCCCTGCCCTGGACAGACGGGGAGGAGAGGCCCGGCGTCCACTGCCTCTCGGTCCTGGGGGACCCGAGGCCCAGCTCTGCGTGTGGCAGTCCCAGCTGGCGGGGGAAGGGGACGCAGGTCAGGAGCTGGGGGAGCTGCAGGTGGCTCCCCCGGGACCCCCAGGACCCCCGCAGCGGGCGGTTTGTCAGCACCCCGGTCCTCTGCTTTGCAGCAGCCTGGCCCATGCAGCCGGCATGCGGGCTTGGGGAAGTCGCGGCAGGACGAGGCCACACAGCCTGGCCTTGGTCCCTCCGGGCAGACCGCTCAGGGCGTCGGCCCCGAGAAGGAGCCCAGGAACCAAGCCGCAGGAGTCCCAGCATGAAACAGGGAGGGAAAGCCCCACAGTGATGAATTCCACTGCTTCGTCCGTCCATCCGTCCGTCCCCCCATCTGAGTCTGGCCACACTCTGGATGCCCAGTGGCTGACGGCGGGCGTCTGCCGAATGGACGGGTGGAGGACGATGGACAGCGTGTGGGAGGGACAGGTTCGTGGGTGGCGGTGAGGGTCCAGGGGCAGCCCAGTGACGGCCGGGCTCACAGGTGACAGTGGCACGGTCTCTGAGCCTCTCGGAAAGGTGTCGGTGTCGGCTCAGAGCCGCCGGCTTCACGTCCCCCATGGACTGTCCAGGAGGGAGGGAGAAGGAGGTGGCCCGGGGGATGCCCGGCCCCTGGGGCAGGCCGAGGGCAGGCGGTGGGGGACAGAAGGGACAGAGCAGGGGCGCCCCTGCAGGCACACAGGGGACAGACGCACCACACAGGCCACCACGGGGCCGAGAGCCACTGAGGCTCAGCTCCAGCGACCTGCGCCCTGAGCCCTTCTCCCGCGTCCCCTCTCCACTCCGGGAAATGCTTGCCTTGGCCCTGGGGACCGTCCAACGGAAGACGAGGACGGAGGAGCACGGGCACGGACCACGCGGGAACACACTCAGCCTTCCCGGGGGGCACAGAGCAGGGCAAAGCGACAGCACGGGGTGGTCTGACCACCGGGCCCCTCTCCGCCCTCTGCCGGCTTCCTCCCACGGAGCCCGGGGGTCCCGGGGGCCCCCCCGCAGGCCCCTCCGGCCCAGACCGCACAGCCCCGCCCCGACTCACCCGGGCAGGCCGGCGGCCTCCATGACGTTGGCCAGGGTCACGTCGTTGGACCACACGTCGTACTGCCACTTGCGCAGCCCGAGGACCCCGCAGAGGACCCGGCCGGTGTGGAGCCCCACACGCATGTTCAGGTCCACCTCCGTGGCCTCGGCCACCGACCTGCAACAGACACAGCCCGGGCATGGGGCTGGGCCCTCGGCCCACTTGCGAGCTTGCACACGCAGGGGAGCCTGGACAGGCGGGAGCACCGGCCCACGATCCCTGAGCATAGCCCCGGGGGGCAGGGCTGTTCCAGGCAGGCCCCCCAGCTCCCCAGCCCCCTGGACATCTCACGCTGTGTCCACGCCACCCCTTGTCCCTCCCCACCCAGGGCTGCCCTGAGGGGGACATGAGTGGGACCTCCCATCCGCTCTGCATCCCGCTGACCCAGTCGGGGGCTCGTGCCCGCTTGCTGGCCAGACCCGGTGTGACGACCCCCCAGGAGCATCCTGGGAACGGCCAGGGTCTGACCCGGAGCTCCAGACCTGACCCTTGAATAGACTTCACGGGATGCCAAGTGTGTGGCTGCTGAAATCAGGCGGCGGGCCCAGGTGGGGAGGTCAGTCCCCGGCTGGGGGACATGGGCCAGCGTGGACTCTGGCGGCCCCGGGGACACTTCCTGCTGCAGGCAGCTGTGTGCGAGTGGTCACGTGGGGGTGCCCACGGGGTGCCACGCACACCTGCGCCAGCTCTAGGACTCGCGGCGACAGTCAGAGGCACACGACGCACTGCATCGGACCAAAGGGGACACGCAGCGGCCGTGCTGAGGCCCGTCAGCCCTGTGTTTCCCTCTCTTCCTCAGCAGGCAGATGTTATGTTATTACAGAAAATGCTAAAGCACACCGTCGAGGAAGCAGCAGCAGGCTCTCTCGCGGCAGGGGTCTCCAACGGGCCTCCCCCGTCCATGCCAACGCCGGCCACCAAGGGCCAGGAGGCTGAGCCGCAGCCTGGGACACGGTGGCCCTGTGGTTAGGGGGTCTGTCACGGGGAAGGGAGACCGGGAAACATCGCACACACAGGGACAGCCTGCCGAACCCGTCCTCTGTCCCCCTCCCCTGCGGCCCAGCCACGTGCAAACGACCCCCCCACCCCACGCAGGAGAGCAGGAAGCCCAGGAGCCCAATGACAAATCCTCCCTCTACTTCAAAACCTGGCGTTGACTCGTGTGTGCCTGCCTTGTTCCTAAAGTGACGTGGCCCAGCTGAGATGCAGCCTCCAGGAAGCCCTCCCAGATCCTCATCCCCATCCCCGAGGACCCATCACTGGTGCTGGTTCGACAGGGTCCGTCAGACTCCCGGCCACACCCTGGCCACCAGGCAGGCTGGCCCAAATGACCAGAGACTCAGGGGTGCCCGGGTCCCTTAAAACATCTGAATTAGAAACTCTAAAAGAACACAAAGAGGTACAGTGATGAAATAAAGAGCATGGGATCTTCCATCCAGAACAAACGGACAGGACATGGACACGGCCTGGCGAGGGGGCGTCCAGAGACTTCGGCTCTCGGAACCTCAAAGGGGCAAAGGCAGTCCCTCCGCGTGGGGAGCACACATGAGCAGGGCGGCCCCTGATTTCTAGGGAGACCCATGGGCCCAGCTCAAGCCCTGCCCTCTCCGGGTCTCCGTTTCCCTGTGTGCAAGCCAGGGCGGGCCAAACGAGCACCGATGGACTGATGGCTGCCCAGCTACCCCGGCGCCTCCAGGCTCAAGGCCACGGCCCACGGCCCGGGAACCCGCTCCGGCAGACGCAGGGGCAGAAACACCGGGAGAGGGTCCGTGAGGACCCCAGACTGCAGGATGGCCCGAGCGGTCCTCGGGCCGTAGACCCCGTTCTACATGGCTACTAGGGCCCCATCACGGGGGCTTCGATGTCTGTTCCCCTCGCTGGAGCCCCAGCCTCGAAGGACAGTGTCCTGCTCGGCCCCGCCTGCCCGGTGCCCGCGGCCACATCCACGTGCACGCGCACACTGCTCAGCGCTCCCGGGGGGACCCCGCCGCCACGCCGCCCCGCACCCCCGCAAAGCCGTCCTGGGCCCATCAGGAGCCCAGTGCCGCCCCCTGCATCCACCGAGAGCCCGGCCCAGGGACCAGAGTGTGTCAGGTCGGGTCCAGGGCTCCCGGGGCGCATCCGGAATCCACGAGTCAGGGGTTTATAGCAAAGTTTACTCGGGAGTCTGACGATGGACGTGTCCTCGACTCCCACTGAGCTCTACACATACTGAACGTATCTTCTGCCAATTTTAACTTTTCGCAATCATTGGCCGATCTCTAGTGAGAGGCACTGAAACAAAACAGTTAAAGTTTTCTAATTTTTTTTTTTTGAAATGCGCACAAGGAGAGGAACACAAAAGGAAACGTGAACAAGAAAAGCCACGAATGGTGTTTCTGCATATTTTATAGTATTTCCACCGCTGCAACCAAGAAGGGGCAACGGGCGTGGGGTTCAAATCCTGCCGCCCGCACAGCCTCACCTCTTGCGGAAGGTTCTGCCTCAGACGCCTGGATCCTGGTGCCAGAAGATGCACAGTTACCTGGACACTCACGTCTCAATAAAGCGTGCATCAGGTACGGTCTCACCGAGACACGTTTGCCGTGAACAGAGGAGACAGGAGGAGGGACTCCAGAGCCACGGGGCACGGCCTCCCGCCCTGGACCATCCCTGCTCCGGCCTGGCCGCGTCCAGGTCTGCCGATGGCCACGGTGGCCTCGCCAACTCAAGGCTGCGTCCCGGAGGGCAGAGCCCATGCCATCTCCTTCCCTCAATCCAGGACCACAAACGGAGACCCCTGGCCTCACCCCGCACGCCTGCCGGCCCGATGCGCAAGTCTGACGCTTTGGAGCCAGAGGGGACCGTGCCGAGGAGCAACCCCACACCCTTCCCGGGGAATGAGGACTGGAGCGCCGGCGGCAGGGCACCTGCTGGGAGAGCTCTCAGCCCCCGCTGCCCCCGCTGCCCGGGTGGGAGCCCCGGGCCTTTACTTCCACACTGGTGCCTCTTTACTGCCACACCCGTGTTGTCTTTAATACACAGCCTGAAACCTTCCTGCCGCTATTCCCACAGGGACACGGGAATTCCCACCAAGTACAACACAAGACCCTTCCCGACCCGCCGGACCGGGAACACGGGCTCGACCCCTCTCCAGCCTTGGGAGTGGTCAGAACCCAGGCGGCCGGGCCTGCACGCACCTGCCCTCGAGGACATTCCTTCCTGCCCTCGAGGACATTCCTTCCTTCCCCGTGACTGTCCTCGGCGCCGCCCCATGCAGCGGCAGCAAACACATGGCCCCTTGCAAGCCCGTCCTGAGCACACACGTGGGGGGACTGTCGTGTTTGCACAGTGAACAACCCTGCTGGATGTGCAGCCGGCAAGGCATCACCCTGAGGTGAAACGAGCAGTGTGCCCCTGACCCTGAGCTCCCCGGAACCATATACAGGGTCTGCGTGAACTGTCCCTAACCCCGTGCACCCAGAGGACCCCCTCAGCAGCAGCTGGCCGCTGGAGTCCCCAGGACGTCTTCCACCCCCAACTCTAGCACTGGGCATCCCCCTCTCTCTCTCCCCAACAGATCCGCCACCACTGGCACAGGGACCCCCACCTGGACGCTCGTGGACGCCCACACACCCGCTCCGCAGGCCCGTCTGCAAGGTCAGCCCCTGGTCTGCATTTCTCTCTCTCTTCTTCCGCGTCCCTCCTACAGCCGTGACCCCACCACTTCTCGGCTCTGACGTGGACGTTTACACGGTCCCCATTAACCCCGTGTCACCGGATCGCACGCTCCCCTCCATGCTGCTCAGATGTGGGCACGAGGGTGCTCCGCCCACCAGCTCAAGCTCCCAGCCCCACGCCCTCCCTGGCCCAACGGAGGGTCCCTAACTCTTCATCCCGCTCCCGGATGTGTCGGGGCTGGCTCAGAAGGTGCGGCCGGCCCACGGTGTTCCCGGGAGGCACCCCTGCTCCCTGAGGGCTCCCTCAGCAGACAGCCCTGGACACCCGTGCATGTGAAGACGAGCACGTGCAGGTCCTTCAGTGGGACTCGGCTGGATCTGAGCCAGGCCCCTCCCCGGCTGACACCCTGGATGTCCCAGCTGGCGAAGCGATGAAGCAGATTTCTTCCTGCACCACTGAGGCAACCCGGACCTCACCCCGGACGGCCACCCAAGAAACGCCGTCCCAGCAAACCGAGAGGGGAGGGTCTCACAGGGACCCAGCTCGGGTGGGAGTACCCGCCCCCCCGCCTCGCCATGCAGCCTGGCTCTCCGCGGCCAGGGGAGCACGGCCCTGCGCAGGTCTGCGGAGCCACAGGGGTGCAAGGCGGACCGGTCCCCGCGCGCACTCACGTGATGGTGTCGATCATGTCCAGGCCCATCTCCACACAGCAGTGGGCGTGGTCGGTCTTGGGCTGCGTGAGGCCCGACACGCAGTAGTAGCAGTCCCCGAGGATCTTGATGCGGCGACAGTGGTTCTCCTGGGGGGCGAGAGGACAGAGCGCACGTTGGTGACGCCCAACGCCCACACCGGGGTCCGCCCCGCCCGTCCCTCAGCCCACCTGGCCAAGCCCGCGGCCCGTTCAGGGCTGGGGGGCTGCCCCAAGTCCAGAGCAAACTCCTTCCCCGGGGACGTCCTCTCGCCCAGGGGGCCCGGCCCAGCGCCCACCCCCCGCCGACCACGGCTCTGACGGCCGCGTGATGGACCCTGCACATCACGTCAGACCCCCCCCACGCACACCAGTCCCCGTCGGACAGGTGCCCACCCCTGAGTGTCCCCGAGGTGGAAGTCCAAGGGGCATGTGGGCGGCTGTCACCCAAGAATCACCTGCCAGGGCCCCGAGCCCCAGGGGGACCCCCAAGGTCTGCACCCTGACCTCGCCACCCAGGGGGACACCCAGAGCGTCCCCTGCGGCATTTACACCACAGTAGGAGTGTGGGCGCCCACCTCGCCGTCGCGCTGGGGAGGGATGTCCCAGCACCTTCGTGGGCCAGCCCATTGGTCTCAGCTGTGACCGTGGCTGTGACTGCGGTTTCACTTCTCGGGTGCCTCACACAAAGCTCCCCTTGATGTCCCTAAAATAGCAGACGGCCTCACAAAACTCCTTCCCATGAGCGGGTCCCATCCCTACGTTCACCACAAGGTACGGTGGAGATGCTCTTTGAAAGATCAAATCCGCTACACGTCGACGCATTCAGCGAATCTGATGAAAACATAGGACGTTTCCCGGAACAAACACACACACACGTTTCCACGTTGCGCGGGGCCCGTGGGCGTCTGCGAGAGGTCGGCCTCGCCACCACATCCTGGATGAGGAGCACCGCACAGGTCCCGAGATGTCCTGCACGCCCAGAGCCCCCCGGCCTGTGCTCTGAGAGCACGTCCCGGCATCCCGCAGGAAGGCCACGCTGGGGGCAACCTGTCCCATGACGACGTCGGGGAGCCCAGAGGCACATGGCCGGTGGCAGACGTCCCCCCACAGAGCTGCGGGCCGGGCCCCGGGAGTCGGCCCCCCAGGCATCTCCGGCCACGCTCCCCAAGCCTCCAGGCCAATGGGAGCACTGGGCTGTCTCCTGACTCCGGAGCGCCCAGCCCACGGACCCCATCATCACTGTCCCAAATAGAGCAGGCCGGGGACAGGGAGCTCCTCTCCCAACCTGCCTCAGCCCCCGCCCAGGGCCCAGGTGTGACACCAGGGGCCGCTGCCCAGCCTCAGCCTGCTCCTGGCGGTCGGGACGTCCTCCTAGCGGTCAGTCTGGGGTCCAGACCCCCCGCCCCCTGAGGAACCCATGGAGGGGACGGCGCGATTCTTACAGACAAGTTTGGGAGGAGCACCCACCGCCGGTGCTGGTACCTCAAGGATGACGTGTGCCCATCAGCCCCACCCTGGGGTGTCCCTCTGCCCCCCATGGCCTCCTGCCTTCTCTGCGCATCTTGAGTCTGGACGAGCAGGTGCGCGTAAGCTGCATGAAGGCAGGGAGGTGCCCATGGGAGCCCCAAGTGTGACCGTTACTGCCCCGTGCGGCCAGTCTCCACGGGAGGACAGGGGGCAGAGCCACGTAGCAGGGAGCGTGCAGGGGCCACACCTGTCCGCAGCAGACGTGACCTTGGTGACCGGCCCCCAGTGTGAAGTCTCGGCCCCTCCTCCCCGGCTCGCGGCCGGGCGGGGACACCCCCCCCACCGTGGACGGGGGCAGTAAGCGGCTAACGCTTCATCCTGTCCTCTTCTCCTCCGACGTCCTGTCGTCGGCCGGCTTGAGAGACCAAAACAGGTGTTTTCATTGAGTCTGGTGTATTTTGATTTAAAATCTTCCCCGTGGTTCCTGGAGCTGAGCCCAAACCTTCACGACGACCGAGAGCTGTTCCTCAGACGTCCCCCTCAGTGCCCAGACCGTCCCTCCCCACACCCCGGGGACGGAGTGGCCGGCGGAACCCCAATGGCTGTAGGGGGCCCACGGGGGGAAGGCCGCACGCTGAGCCTGCTGGGTGGGGTCTGCAGGCTCGCTCGAGCTCGGATCGGCCGGCCCTGCCACGCGGGCAGCCGTGGGGGCCTCAGAGGGCAGGGACCCAGGGAGTAAGCAGAGGCGATCACTGGGGGAACAAACAGCACCGTCTGCTTCCACATCTGTCCCACTTACAGCACCTGCACACGACCCCGATCGCCTGAGCCGGCCCCGGGGTGAGGTAGGGGTCCTGCTGCCCCGGAGCCTCCGCCCGCGGGGAGGGACCGCCCAGGAGCGGACGTCTGTCCCGCAGAGGGGCCGACTCTGCAGCCCCAGACGGCCCGAGAAGGCACCGTGCCCACCATGGGCACCTCCCGGCAGCCGACGGTCACCTCGCACACCTGCTCCTGGTGCCCGGGGCGCAGAGAGTGCCTGAGGGACAGCCCTGCCTGCCACGGCGCCCGGGGGTGACATGATGGGAAGCCAGTGCCCAGGAGTCACGCGCACAGGAACCACGGGAACCGTGGGCCACGCTGCACCCGGCCAGGCGACGGGCTGCTGGGGGAGGAACGGGGAGACTGCCGGAGCTCTGGGAGGCTCCCCAACACGCAAGAAGACCTGAGCCCCAGCTCAGGTGGCCTGTGGGCTCCGGGAGGTGATGGGCGGGAGCCGCCCCGAAGGGTCCGATGTGCCTGTTCCCTGTTTTCTACTGTCTGCGTCCCGACGGGCCCAGGGACCTTGCTGACTTTGGTCCTGCTTGTTCCTACTCCGCCGACGCCCGGGGTCTGGAGCCCACGGCCCTGCGGCCTGTCTGCACCGCACGCCCAGCCGCAACCCCTCCCTGTCACCCAGGCCACGTGCCGGGACAGGGGACACCCGGAGCCCGGGGTCTGCGTTCCCCTGACTGTCCAGCCCCTCGCCTGCCTCACCTCTTCCTCTGTGGAAACCCCAAGCGAGCCCCGGCCACACACGCCCCCGCCCCTCTGCGTGCCCGTCCTCTGGGGGCCAAGGCTGTGGGCACGAGGTGCGGTGACACGGAGAGGTGGGAGGAGAGGCGTGACCAAGCGAGAGGGGGGAGGGACGTCCGGCGGGGGCTGCCGCGTCCCCTGCCTCCGTGCACCAGAGCAATCCCACGAACGAGCCCCCGAGCCCCCGAGAGCAGGGCCGCGTCTGACCCGTGCAGCCTGCGCCCATCGTCCGGGCTGCGTCGTACACAGTCGGCCTCCTCGGTGTCACACGGGCCGACCGCGCTCCTCCCCTGCACGGCAGGCAAGGCCCCGCTCCCCCTGCACTTCCCGGAGCACGGGCCCAGGAGGCCACGCACTCACCCCACATGGGCCGGGCTCCCCACGCCTCCCCGGGAGGAGCCGCACCGCAGCTCTGAGCCACTGTGGACGCGGAGTGCACGTCCCCTCCATGAAGGACCCCTGTGAGGGCGCAGCTGTGGGCCACGTCTCCGCACCCAGAAGCAGGCGGAGTGGGACGGACTGGGTGAGTGACCCTGGGGAGAAGGTCCCCAAGCCCCCCGCCAACACCCACGGTCTGGGCAGTGACGGCCACACTCCAGGGACAGCAAGGAACCGTCTCCCAGAAAGGACACGCCAGTGCGGTGCGAGCCGTCTGCTTGGGCCTCCGCCTTCAGGGGCACACGAGGGACATGCTCTCCCAGGGTCCCAGGTGGTCCGTGGGCCACGGCAACCCCGCGCGGCCTGTGGGCGCCCAGCCAGCCCTCCGGCGGCAAAGGCAGCCTCCGCCCACGGGAACAGCACCGGGCACGCGGCACCGACAGCTCGGAGGGGCTCCCGGGACGAGGGCGTGGGCGCAGGGGGGACGGTGGGCCATGGGGTCGTCTCACGGATCTCGGGCCAGGAAGCCAAGGCACGAGACGCGAGGGCCCCAGTGAGTCCTCGCGGCTGCCTTGCGGGTCCCGGCCTCTGGCTGGAACCCCGGGGAAGCCCGAGGAGGAGGAAGGACGGACGTGAACGCAGACCCCGGCGAGCTCCGGCGCTCGGGCTGGTTTCCCCGGGAGCACTCAGGGTCGCAGATAACTAACGCCCTCACCACACGGGCCATGGGAGTCAACCTTCCGTCAGCTCAGGGTTGAGCACGGCCAGGCTGCGCCACGAGCCTCACATCGGCCGTGGGCGGCCAGATTCTCACCGTCGGCACCGTCCTGTCTTCCGTCCCGACCCTGACCAATCCCTGCGTCCTGGGCAGGGCAGCTGGGTCAGCAAGACCCCGCCGACCTGCGTGCGGGTCAGGGACAGTGCGACTGGCCAGGCCCGGGGTGGGGTCCCCGAGGAGAGCCCGCGAGCGGACACGGCGCACCCGACGGGACACGCCTCCTGGGCTCGTCCACCCTCACCAACTGCCCTCTGGCTCGGGTGCGAATCAGCTGCCCACACTGTCCAAAACCCGAATGTGCCCCGTCATGGGCCGAAAGCCACCTCGGGGCTGAGAACGCCCACGGGTGCAGCAAGTGCTCGCCGGAAATGGTCCCGGGAAGGGTTCCTGAGGTCACGACCCTGACTCAGGCTCGTTCTCCTCTGCCTGTCACCCCTGAGCAGCAGGCAGGGACCCAGGCCGGACTCCACGGCCAGACCCCAGCCTCGCCACGGCCTCCTGGCCGCACTTGGTGGGACATCTGCTTCGTCCGGCTGGTTCGCTTCCCCGATAAGAACACAGACCTCCAGAGCACAGCCCTGTCGTCAGAGCAAACGTAAGCCTGCAGTGGCTCGGAAAAGTGGGGCAAAGGTCAAAAGTCTTGTGCACGTCGGCAGCCGGCCGAGGACAAGGGGCAAATAAACCGCCAGTGACCCCACAGACCATGGCGCACGCCCTGGGTCTGACCACCCGGCGGGACCTTCGCAAGGACAGGTGTCTCTGGATCACAGCGTGCGTGATTTCCAAGCGCCCTCGCGGGGAGGGGGGGTCCCTGTATCCTGCGCACCAGACGCTGGGCCCCATGCCGTGTCCCCTGAAAGCAGGCCTCGAGCAGGTGGACTGAAAACCCAGTTTAAAAATACGCGATACCACCGACACACGGAAGAACACAGAGTCCTCATTCTCAGCTGTCCGGCAGCAGCTCCGACCGGGCGAGGAGAGCCACGCAGACCTTCCAGAGATGGAAACGTAACCTCTGACACCCACGTCATGCCGGCCGGAGGGCTGGCCGGACAGCAGGTCACGCCTCGCAGGTGACAAGGCCAGTCACCCGGACAGCTCGCCAGCAGAAACCATCCAGAATGAAAGGAAAGGCAAAAGAGCCCCCAGTTAAGAAGGATCCTCCGTGAGCTGTGGGACGGCAAGATCCGGATGTGGGGATCCCTGCGGGGTCCCCGAAGGAAGGGGGAGGCCCATACGGAGAATCCGGGAGCTTTCTCCCAAAACGATGAAACCAGAAACCTACCGACCTGGAATGCCAGACACCGGGAAGGAAACCACACGGAGGCACAAAATCAAATTGCTTAAAGCCACCAGCGGGTGAAGAGAAAATCTTGCAAGCGGCCAGAGAAAAAAGACATCTTCTGCAGGTTCCGTGCGGACGACCCAATAGCTGTCCTTGGAGAGAGTACAGCAGAGCGAACACCAGTCGGCCCACGTTCTGCACCCAGGGAAGAGAAATTGCAAAAAAGGGCAAAACAAAGAGTTTTCTCAGGAACACGGATACAGAGAGGATCCGTGGGCGGCCGACCTGCCCCGTTTTCGGCAGAGGAACCACATAGAGATGTGCCGGCCAATCCCATGCGGCCCGAGAGCAGCAGAGCGAATCCCCACGACCGTGCCCTTGTGCCTTCTCGAGTCAAAGGGGACAAGTGAAAACGGTAACGATGCAGAATGGGGTTTATGACAAAATATACAGGTGCGCGATGTCACACAGGCCAAGAAAGCCAGCGCGTCCTGTGAGCCTCTCAGACAGAGTCGTAGGTCCGCCGCAGTCCCCGGGCAGCCACCGCGGTGACGGCGCCCACCCCTCGGCTGACACGGGCGCGAGGGCCGCGTCACAGAACGCGCTCCGAGAAGCCACAGACCGGCAGGAAAACATGATGACCAGGAACAGAAGGGGCGAACCCCGGTGGGCTGCAGGGTCCGGCGATCGCGGACTGTCGGATCCAGGGCAGAAAAGGCAAACCCAGCCCTTTAAATAAAAAAAGACATGTTTCCGGACAATAATCAGAGGAAAGCTAAACGGACACACTAACGCAGGACAAAATTAGATTTCCGGGTAAAGAGGCGTGGCTCTGTCCCTGTGTCCCCCCAAGTCCTTACGGGACAGGGAAGGTGTCAAGGTCCAAGGACGCCAGGCAGTCAGCCGCCTCCACACCGAGAGCCCAGGCTGTTCGCGAGGCCCGGGCTTGACCTCTGCGGGGCCGAGCGTGACCTGTCCCAGGAAGGTCTCAGAATGTCAGCACTGTCCCGCCACAGGGCAGGGGCGTCTGTCATCGTCAAACGTCCCCGGCTGACTCCAGACGTGACCTTCGAGGCAGAGCAGCCCCCGCAGGGCCTTACGACTCCAGCTCGAGCCCAGCAGGGGGGGCACCCTGGCTGCGCGAGGACGAGCACTTTCCTCTGTGCCAAGGAATTACGGGTGGTGAGTCGGGAGCTGCGGGTGACCGACCGCCGGGCGCGGCAGAAGCGCTGGGCGGGCCGCGAGGTCACACTTGCAACCCTGGAGCCCAGCGGGCACGGCAGGCGGTGGCCCCCGGGGCCGCTCCAAGGACCGCGCACCACGGGGGGCTGTGCTTACCGTGGCCAGTTCATCAAACTTGCCGAAGAGCTCGTTGAGGAGTTTCACCAGCTCCTGCGCCGTGCACTGCGACGCCAAGCCCGTGAAGCCCACGATGTCCGCAAAGAGGATGCTGCAAGGGAAAGGCACCAGGCTGCCTCCTCCACGGCCGTGCGGAGGGCGGCCTTCACCAGCCCCGGAGACTGACCTGTCTACGCCTCAGGGCGGCTGGAAGGGAAGACGCGCGGCAGCACTGGGGGCTGGGGGGGTTGGGGGATGCCCGCGCGGCCGCGGGGCTCCCGCTGACGCCCCAGGACACGGGCAGGGCACAGCCCCACGGCCACCAGACCTGCCCCCAGCCCAGGACGGCCGGTGACCGGCGGGCAGTGAGCACGAGGGATGTGCCTGTAGGACGTGAGTGGCCCTCCTCGCCCTTCCCCCTCCTGCCGGCTGACGGGGCGACAGGTTGTCGGAGCCCCGCCGCGGAGCCCCGGCTGGGGTCTGCATCCGGACAGTCTCAGCTGAACGTCTGCCTTCAGCCCTGGTCGTGACCTCGGGGTCCTGGGATGGAGCCTCATGTCCGGCTCCCTGCTCAGCGGGGAGCCTGCTTCTCCCTCTCCTTCCGCCCCTTCCCCACTCAAGCCCTCTCTCAAATGAAATCGTTTAAAAAACTGGGCGGTGCGTTCTGTCCAGAAGTCCGACGCGTGGGCTCCCCCTGGGACAGTTCTACTGACTGCTCTTTCCTTCCCGTGTGAGCCATACGTTTGTGATTTCTTGCGCGTTGCATATGTTTTTACGGAAAACTGGGTAATACAATGTGGCCACTCTGAAAATCAGAACCCACCCCCCCACCTCAGGACTGGGGTTGTTCTTACTGCTGTCCGTGCTGTTATTTGTTCGGTGACTTTTCTAACAAATTCTGTAAAGTCTGTTTTCCTTCTCGTGTGGGGCCATTAAAATCTCTGGCTGGTTAGCCTCACGGTCCACTAATGACTAAATGGAAATTTCCTCACGTGCCTGCGGCCAGTAAGTGTCTCAATCTTTGATGATGGGCACGCAGCCCAGCAGATTCCAACTCTGTCTGAGTCTGCTCTTCCTGCTTGCACACAGTGTCAAGGTCAGGCTCAAGACCTCAAGGACAGTCCGGGGTCCTCGTGGTCCTTCCTGAGCAGGCACACAGCCCTACCCTTGGGCCTGGTCTTCTGATTCCCAGAGACATTCCCGGAGCCTTTCGAAGCACCTGACAGACATCTCGTTTCCCAGTTTTAAGTTTTCGGTGCCCTGCTGCTGGCCTCGGCTGCCATCACTGCCACTGACAACTGTGATGTTAAACACTTGTCACTGATTGTTTTTAACAAATGTCCCAGGGCGAAAGCTGTTCACACTGACTGTTAAGTCAAGTCAAATGAAGACAAGCCTCGAGCAAGGTTTTCCAAGGAATTCCCAGACAGTCAAATAAGACAGTTCTCTGAGAATTTTTCAAAGCCCCAACCCCATTCTGTCCCCTCGGGTGGCTGTCAGCGGACAGGTTTTCACTAAGACTGCCACTGCTGGTTTTCAAAGCTAACACAGGGCTAAAAACAGCGGGACAGGGTAAGTGAGAACTCTACAAAGCTTGCCGTTTTTACCAAGATTTAGCTGTTTTTCTTAAATACACATTCCTGGATTTTTCAGGCTGTGGCTCATTTGCAGCATTCTGACAACACGGACTCTGACAGGTTTTGTCGGTATTGTCAAGGCGTGTACGGAGGAGGGGATTTGCAGATGTCCTTACTCCGCTGCTCCTGAAGGCATCAGCCTATTAGTTCTGAATGGGGTACTGACTTGGGACTTTAATCCTGGCGTGGCGGGGAACCAGTGAGGGACCCTAACAAGGACGGTGAGGAGGACAGTGAGAGGTTCACATCTGGGCTGGAGGAAGCCACCTCTCACCCGGGGGGGGAGGGGCTGGAGCTCGTGCCATCAAGGACAGGGACCCCGTGTCGGCTTCCTCTATCTCAGAGCTGTCACACGTGCACCTGCTGGGAATGAGGCACCCCCCCACACCAGGGGATGTGGGTGGAGGGAAATGGTGACTTTGCACAGGGGGGTTGTTGTCCCGGGCCAGAAAAAAGGGAGAGAAAAGCACATGGGCACCATGCACCAGACTCATTGTGCCCCCCACCTGCCACCCCAGGAGGTCCTTGGCGTCTGATGCCACCCCTGCTGTGTGCAGGAGCTCCACACCCCTCCCCCAGGCCCTCCCTGCATGGTTCTGGCGGTCGGGTCTCAGCAGGGGCTGGGTCACTGCGCCCCGTCCTTACCCACCGAGGAGAGAAAGTGGGGGAAGGGGAAGTCTAGGTGGATGTCGGCGCCTGTGGGGGCTCAGTCCACAGCACTCAACACAACCGGAAGGAGGTTCGTCCGCTGTGCTGTCTGCGGGCCGCGCGGCAGCCGCCAGCGCCTGCCCGAGTGACGCCTATGTACGGTGCCACACTCGGCTGGTGCGAGTGCTCCTAGAGGGAAGGCACGGTCGAATGCAATAGTTATTTCTAGTCGGGTCTCTAAAAACAAGCACACACACCCGGAGTGTGTCTGGGGCAGGCTGGTTCCTCCCCAGTGGGACGGGGCGACCCCTAGCTCCCGGGGCCGCGGGGCAGGACGAGCGTGAGGAAGAGGACGCCTGGCCCGGGCCCTGGAGCCAAGCAGATCGCTCGGCTGCTACCCCGGGGGGGCCCAAGTCCCAGCCCAAATGCCGGCGCCCAGACCGGCGCAGAGTGCCAGCCTCTCCGGCCCACGCGGGAAATGGGGGGTGGGGGGGACAGAGCGGCTGTGACACCATCAGCCCTGAGTTCTCCAGCCCCACCCTCCGTGGGACCCGCTCCCCGGCCGGCAGGGGCTCAGCCGGGCCCTCCTCCCCACAAACGGGGGCCCTCCACCCCCTCTGTCCATGGCCTCCCCCCTGTGCCCCCACGCCTCCCCCTCACCTCCTCCCTCACCCCACCCCCATCGCCTCCTGGCTCCGTCCCCTCTCTACCACCTCCATCAGCACCCATATCCATCACCTCCTCCTCCCTCACTTCCCAACCGTCGC
>CM053614.1:87543617-87561123 GCA_028646535.1 Procyon lotor | reverse complement strand
GCTCGGTGACTGCCGCACGGTGGTTCTCCTGGTCCTGCTGGGAAGCCTCACTCAGCAAGACCCGGCTGCGGACCCCTGTCAGGTGTAGGCGCTGGGGACGCGGGCCACCCACAGAGCAAGCGGGCGGCATCACACTCACAAACCCACAGGTCTGCAGCCCGGCCTGGGGATGCGGGACCTCCGGCTCCCCCTCCACCCGGTGGACCCAAGAGGCCGAGGTCGGGAAGGTCGGGAGGCCGCCCTGAGCCCCGCACTCCCAGGGGGACGATCTCTCCCTGGGTCTCTTCCTCGGGCTGACGCTGATTTCCCTTATTTAATAAATCACAATTTATTTATATATAACTTGTACGAATGAAAGCATTCATCCTCGCCGAAGAATGTTGTGGAAGCCTGATTGTTTTCTGTCTCCTCTGTGTCTGGCCTTGGGGCTCCTTCGCCGTGACGAGGCTCCCCTGGCTTTCCCTCCACATGTGTCGTCCGTGACCCCGCGGCGCGTTCTGCATCCAGGACATGGGCATTTTTGTCTCTGGAAGGTGACTGACCTCCTGTGGCAGCCCCCGCCCCCCACCCCAAGTCCCTTCAGTCTGCCCTCTGCTTCTGGGACAGGACACGCGGGGTGGGGGTTCGCGTCTCCACGCCTGTCCCCTGCATCCGACGGCGGGGTCCCTCCCGACGCTGCCTCGGTGAGCGCGGTCCCCGCAGTGCCTTCCTGGCAGGTCAGAGGCCCGATTGAGAATTCCCCCGACTCTGTACCGGATGTTTCTCTACTCTCACAGATGGTCCTGAGCCTTCCTCTCGGGGCTGGCTTTAGGTGGGACCAGCGCCGACAGCTGTTTTCCCCGAAACCGTGGCAGAGCACCTCTGACCACAGGGCCTAATGCGCTGAGAACCAGGGCGTCTGCACGCGGGCTGGGCGAGGGGCCATCCGCCTTCCCCGTGTGAGCCCTGACGACAGGCTCTCGTCCCTCCGGGGGCCCCTTCCCACCTCATGAGGCTCGGTGTCCTGGCCATTGAGGGCCAGCGGTGGCCGCTGAGGCCTGGGGTCCTCCCCCAGCACCCTTCCCTCCCTGGCCTCCCCACGGAGCTCCACCTGCCTCTCCGAGGGGCCCCGTGTCCCTCCCCCGTGCAGCAGAGGGCCTGGCATCCACCATCCGGAACGGCGTGTGCGACGGCCTGGGAGCCCCACAAGTCCAGATGCACACACGTGTGCTCACTCGGCTCTCTGTTCCGGCCAGTGACCAAGTCTGTGCAGGGGCGCACACGGGAGCAGAGTGTGAGCTCAGACGGTGCTCGGGAAAGTCCGGGGGGCGGCGGCAGGGAGGGGGCCCTGGGGCTTAGGGAAGGCAGTGAGGCCGGCGGAGGGGGCCGTGTGGGACTGTGTGTCACGCCCTGCACGGTGCAGCCGGGACCTCAGGACCCGGTGAGACCCAGTGAGCAGAGGGGAGCGGCCAGGCGCGCAGGGGTGATGGTGGGTGGGCTTCGTGCCGGCTGGGAGATGGTGTGGATTCCTACCTACCCCAGACTGGGGCCCTGGGTGTGTGCGCAGCGCTGTGGGAGCAGCCAAGCAGGGGCCGCGGAGGGTGGTGGCGGCGGCGGCCACCGGGAAGGGACCCTCAGGCTCTCCAGGTCTCCCTCCTCCTGCTCCCACTTCAGGCCTATTGTCACAACAGTCTGACACGTCGTCTCCAGGAAAACAGCCACATCTCTCGCAAAGGATCACGGACGGCCCGGCTCCGGCCAGCAACCCGCCGCGGGGACCCTCTGACCCGGAGCCTGCGTTTCCGGCTCCCGACAGGGACAGAGGCTCCTGGCCCCAGCACAACGCCGCGGCTCCTAAGGCCTGGATGAGCCACGAGTGTCGCCCTTGCCCGATGAGGGAACGAAGGCGAACCCGAGGAAAACGCATGCAACTGTAGTTCCTCCCAGAAGCACGTCTGCTCGGTCGCTCAGCGGGCCCCCGGGGTCCGGGCCCTTCTACCCCATTTAGCAGCGAGAAGACACAGCCTCCCGTCCGGCTGCTTGGGCTCTGAGGGACCTGGTACAAAATGCAAACGTGGGACCCCTTGTCCTTTAGGTGTTAGAGCACCGAGAGGCTGACAGGGCCCGTGTGATCGCACAGGAGTCGGGGCCCGGTGCTTGGACGTCAGCCCGAATCTACCGACTGCAATTCCGGGATTCTTCCTGTCCTCGTCAGTCGGGCCAGGCTGTGACCTTCGTACTGCACTTGCTGGGCCAGTAAAGAAGGAAAGGCCCCGGGACAGAAACTCAGCGGCGTCCCTACGGCCAGAGCGCTGGGCCTACAAACAGGCCCCCTCCTCTGATCAAATTCAGAGGCTCGCCAAAGAGAGGCGCTCACAACGCCCCGTGGGTCCCCGACGTGAGGCGGGCCTGTCCAGCCCGCACACCTTCCACTGTCCCCTCCTGCTGCCTTATGGGGTCTGCTCCAACCTCCCGGCCAGAGTTGCAGAAGGAGAGACTTACAAAGCATGGTTTCAAGGTCAAGCATGTTCTTCTCTTGCTCTAAATAAATTATGCTTCAGGGAGGGCTGAGTTTCCTCAACAGCCTGCGGCTCGCTGGCCAAGGTTGTAAGGTCAGCATTCCAGCCGGATTGCAGGAAACGGGCCATCTTGGGTTCAGATAGGGAAATGCAGCCCGCGCTCAGGGTTCTACGGGGGGAGGGAGGTGGGGGCTCTGAGCATCATTTTGTTCTGGTCCCTAAACCGTCTCTTCCCAGAGGGCCATGGTCCTTCAGGGGGTCGGGGTGGGGGGAATGTGCCCTGACCCTGCTCATCTCTCTGGTTCCTTCGGCTCACTTCTCCACCCCCACTGCCACTCAACAAATGTGCGAGAATGTCCTTCTTCGTCTTTGCACCATTGTAGACGCCGAAGACGTAACCTCGGGGGCCGTGGGGACACATGTGGTTGAGCAGGGCGTGTGTGAGCGGGAGGCACAGGCTTGCGGGGTGAGGGAGGTGGGCGGAGGAAGCCAGAGCTGGAGAGAACCGCAGACCCACAGTTAGGGAACGATGGAGGGGTGCAGGGATGAGGGCGCGGGGCGTGCAGACGTGACGCTGACCATCACTGGGTTTGAGAAACGCCCCGTGAGGTGGGATGGAGTAGGGTTTTCAAGGATGGACGTTGGGACACAGCCGACGCCGGCAGAGGGGATGCAGATCCGCAGGGACATCAGAGAGGTCCAGAGACATCGGACCACCAATGGAGCTGGAACCCCCGCGGCAGCTGCTGCCCCCAGGAGCAGGGCCAGGGCCGTGGTCTCCAGGGGTCAAGGCGGCCCCATGTGTCCCATTGAGGGAGGAAGCCGAGACTCGGCTCAGAGAGCCCTCACTTTCTCAAAGGGATTTTACTAGAAAACTAAGGGGGAAACAGAAGAGAATCCAGAAACACAGAAATGCAAGAGTCCAGACATGAGTGAGGTCCCTGAGTCCCCCCTGTCTCAAGGTGGGTCTTGGGCTGGACCCCAGTCTCTGTCTTCCTTTCCATGGTCGGAAGCCAAGCCCCACAGCTCATTCTGAAAAGGTCATGTGCAAAAGGCCAGAGGTGTTGTTCTTTGAACTCAGGAGGTGGGCATGAGGAGGAAGGAAGGGAAGGCAGTAGGGCGGGCAGGAGGGGGGCAGGGAGGTGGCAGGAGGGGGGAGGAGGGGAGAAGCTCAGTACGGTGGGAACAGACCAGACATCCCTTCTCTTCCTGAAAGTCTCATTTCTCCGGTTCTGGAAGGAGCAGTGGGGGTTGGAATCAGGTGAGCGGGCTCCAAGTCAGCCCACACAGGAGTGCACGCTGGGACCTGGTGGACGGGCGTCAGGCCTCCGCGTGACTGTCTCCTCCGGCATAAGGAGAACAAGAGTACCCCTCTCAGCGCTCCGTAAATGTGAGCTGGAGGGTGGGGAGAGCAGGGGTCCCTGCTGTGGGCCTGGCGGTGGTCCCGCATCTACCGACACTTCCCAGGGGGACCCAGATGCCCCACCCTGCCCGGACGTGCCCTGGGGCCAGGTGGTCTGTGTTCCTTCCCCGGCCTCAGCACCCCAAACCTAGGCTTCCTCACAGTGGGAGATGCTCCCCCGAGGACCTCCCTCCTGCCGTGGGGACACACACAGCAGACCCACTCCCCCGGGAGGGAGCACCTCGGTCTTGGAAACTTCAGGAATATTCATTGTGGCGTGAGTGCAAAGGCTTCAATACTAAGAGGAAACATTGACCCGAAGCCGTTTCATCAGCGGGTACGCAGAGAAAAGGCACGTGTCCCTCCCCGCCTGGGGCGGCCCGGTGACGTCAGCCCTCCGAGGAAGGGTCCCGCACGCCCCTCCCCAGCACGCCTGGGGGACGCCGTCATCCACCGACTTGAGCCCACGCAGCTCTTTGTTAGGACCACTTATTACATTCGTGAAACTGTGATTTATGGGACAAACCATGTATACGAATAGCAAGAGGACCGGAGTATTTGTTTCCTACTTAAAAATTCTAAGTTCTAAGGTTTCCTCCTCTTTGTGCCCCCGAAATTGTTTATATAGAAAGGATTTTTGAAGGGCATCCTGGCCATGAGTTCCTCACTCCCTTCCCAACCCTGCGTCACTTTAGGAAAACCCCTGCATTCACGCTATTTGGATTGGGACCGAAAGTTTTACAAAACACAGTGAAGGCCATGTTTTGAGTTTTATTAGGAGCTCATACACATGAAGTACTGATTCCTTTTTTTTTTTTAAGATTTTATTTATTTATTTGAGAGAGTGTGTGTACGAGAGAGAGAGAGAGCACAAGCAGCGGCGGGGGGAGGGATAGAGGGAGAAGCAGGCTCCCCGCTGAGCAGGGAGCCCGATGCGGGGCTCGAACCCAGGACCCCGAGATCATGACCTGAGCCGTAGGCAGACACTTCACTGATGGAGCCGCCCAGGCGTCCCTGAAGTACTTGTTTCTTTAATGCCTAGAACATGATGCCCAGTTAAATTTGGGACAAGGACTCCTGCTTTTGTGTGCTGATTCCGCCAGCATCTAGCGGCTTCTCCCACAAGCAGCGGGGGGTCAGTAGCAGCATCCTGGCATCCCCCAGAGGGGTGGGTTCCCTTTCCCATAAAGTGCACGAAAGAGCTCCGCGTGCACCGCGTGCTGGGTCGTCGGCCCCAGAAGCCGGCCCGAAGGGCGGAGCGGAGAAGCAGAGGGCCTCTCGTTCCTGGAGATCGAGCCCCGGCCACGCACACCCCCGCGCTCCAGCCAGAGACAGGGTCACTGCTGCCTGAAACCCTGGGCTTGTTCCTGGCTCGGCATGTTCCCCAGGGCCTCTCCGCTTCTCCCCCGGCTCCACAGTCCTGCTTCCGTCCATCCTGTCCTCCAGCTGTGAGCTCTCTCTGTCCCTAAGAACGTGAGGATCAGGCAAAGAGGGATGCTCTCGGCTTCTAGCCCGCAAGATCACCAGCACCCGCAGAAGGCACCGATATCAAGCTGCAAATGTTCACCTTTTACTGCTCCTTAGCTTGAACCAGGTAGTGGCCGTGCGCGAGGTCACCGTGTTCTCATGAAGGCGCTGGAGGAGGGTCTGATCACGGTGACCACCGTACGGACGAGAAAGGCGAGGCTTCCCGATGTTAGGGAACTGGTCCAGGCTTACGGCTTCTCTCCCTGGGGGGCCCTTGTGCACGTCCCAGCTGGTCCGATGGTATCTGCAGCGAGGAAGCCTGATCTCATCCGTGAAGCCCCTTCCCGGCTGGTCCTTAGGGGCTCCCCAGTGAGCCTTCTGCCCAAAGGGAAGGGTTACCTAACCCCAGGGGGCACAGGGGAGCGCCTACCCCTCGGACGGACTCTGCCAGTCTGGGCTGGACGGACCACGTGTATCTCTCACAGCTCCCAGGGAGGCCCCCGAGGCTGGTCCACGGCACCCGCCCGCCCGGTGCCCCCCCGTCTCTGGGCCCACCATCCTGATCTCAGCCAGAGGGGGAGCATGTTGGTGAGTCTCCAGGGCCGTGGCTGGGTTTCCCATTCAGTGGATCCTTCAGCCGCGTGGATGCAGCAGGCATTCCCTCCGGGGGCTCAGCGGGTCTGTGGTCCTAGGGGACGCCCCGCACGAAGCTGGCCCCACCCCAGTCTGGTCTGTGGACCTGCACCACGCTAGGGTGTGGGAACGTAGTTGAGAAACGCTGACCTAGAGATAAAATCGCGACTTTGTCTCACGACCTCCCTGCACCTGCTTGCTTCCTTGTGGCTCACCATCCAGCCCGGGCCGGGCCCGACCGACGCAGCCGGATGCACTCTTAGAAATAGGAACCGGGTCCTGTTCTCTGGACCTTTAGCTCAAAGGTGGAACTCCCATGAAGATCGTTGGGCAATTCATGAGAGCAGGTTACTACCAGTTTATTCTTTCTTTAAACAAATGATGATTGGGTTGCCTTCCAAATGTCAGGCCCTGAAATTTCATGGCAGGAAAGCACCCAGCAGGACCCAGACTTCTCGGGGGTCACACACATTCCTAGGGCCAAGGCAGTAGACAGAAGGTAGTGGACCCAGAAATTGGAAAAAAAAATATGTATATTTATAAAACATATATATATATATATAAATATATATATTTATAAAACATATATATATAAATGTATATTTAAAATTTTAACTTGGGTAGATTTTGAAGGTAAGTCTGACAAGATTCTAGATGATTCGGATCTCGGGGTTAAAGATCTTCCAAGATGTTTCCCTAAATTCCAGTTTGAAAAATAGCATGGCCGTTTTCCAAGGAATAGGGAGTTTATCCAGGGAGGGGTAATATCAAGAAGTTCCTTTGGGCACTTACGACTGCCCGTTTAATAATTCAGGGGCACGTACATCCGTGGTGGTGGCTGGAGGGTCACAGACCTCCGCCATCTTGGTGACCACACCCTTGGTTCGGCCTGCACGGACCGCCAGAGGCAACATCTGTCCGCCTCACAGCCAACCTGAGCTACGGTATTACTCTCTTCACTTTCCCAGTGAGAAACAGAGCCTCAGAAAGGGATGGGTTGCTGATTTTTAGCATCAAATCTAACTAAGTTCACATGGGTCTCCTCTGAGTTTCCAAGAGGAATCCACATGTTGGGTTGGAATCCCAGGGCTGGAACCCTGCTCCTTCAGGGGTCCTTGGGGAGGGCTCTGCGAGCTAGCTCTTGGACCGGAGAAGCTCCTTAGGAGCCCGAAACCGTAGAGCTTGTGTCACAAGCCATTCGGGGGGATTACAAGCTAGATGTGGACATATGGTCGGGCGTTAAAAATAGCAGGGTGCACATAAAGGGTTTATAGAGGGCCATTAAAAATATCAGGAATGATGACTTCGGGTTTCCAACAAGGGATGGAGACATTCTCTGAGAACAGACCTAACATTTTCAAATTGTCACTGTGACCTTTCTTCTCAAATAAAAATGCTTTTTTATGTGTTTGTTTCTTTTCATGGGAAAACCACAGAGCCTTTCCAAAACAACCCTCAAACATTCTGAAATCGTGCACAGGAAAGATTTGGTCACACTCTCTGCTGGTGCTGACGCCAGAGAAATAGGATAAACTCAGGGCCCCACGCCGGGCTCCCCCCCAGCCTTCCCAGGAGGCCACCAAGGGCCTCCTTGGGGAGCCATGCCCTCTCGGGAAACTCTTTCCAAGAACACACGGTGTCTGCCGACTGGAATCCCACCTGGGATCACTTGGGGACAGAAGTGCGTCCTTACCTCCCTTTCCCTAATGAAACCCAAACGGAGCCTGGCATCATAATTTACCTAAATCTTACAGGAGTTCAAAAGGTGTCGGCGAGGGCACCTAGGGGGCTCAGTCGGTTAAGCGTCTGCCTTCCGCTCAGGTCAGATCTCATGGTCCTGGATCGAGCCCCCTGTCGGGGCCAGGGAGCCTGCTTCTCCTCTCCCCCTGTGCTCTCTCTCTCTCAAATAAAAAAAAAGTGCCTGTGGAAGGTCCACACTCCTTCCCTTGGACCCCCCGCCCCCCAGCAGGTGGAGGGCCACGCAGGTGCAAAGGCTGATGATAACCAGGGGTCCCGTTTTGTTTTTCACACTAAAGCAATGATGCTTAGAACTTTCAACTCTGAAAAAGACCATCTCCCTGGTGCCCCTTTCATTCTGCAGTCCCTGGCGTGAGTGTGACAGCCAGGATGCGTCATTATAGGTCATTCACACCAGGAGGGAAAGCAAGGAAAATAAATATTGCTACCCCGGCGAGGGGGTTGCTCAGATGCCCATTTATGGTGAGGCTTCCAATCCAGAAATCGGAGAGCAGCTTCGATCTCAGGATGCGGGGGGCTCGGGATGAAAGTGTTCCCCCAACTGCAAAAGGGATGCAGGGGTCTCTACCTTACAGGTCGGCTGGAGAGGCACAATCGGGCAGGGAAAAGGAAGAGAGGGCCCGGCGGGCCCCCGAGCGTAGGCACCGGACATAGTACGACTTGGGATTACTGCTCGTCATGGCCGCTTACCACCTGGGCTAGCGTTATTGCTGTTATTGTTTGGTTTCTGCGAGCCCCAGACCGTGTTTTCTCTTCTTCTAGCCGCTGCGCCAAGCGCTGTGCGTGAAATGGAAGTTTGCCGGCGGGAAATAGGGACGGAAAGTAGATAGAACGAGCTCGCTCCGCAGTAAGAGCTCCCGAAGCCCAGGCTAGCTGCCTCCTGCTGATTTCACGGGGATTTATTGATAAGCCCCATTCCTGCCTCTTCGCGCTGGTTCCATACTGTTTCTCTCTCTCTCTCTCTCTTTTTTTTTTTTTTTAAAGATTTTATTTATTTATTTGACAGAGAGAGATCACAAGTAGGCAGAGAGAGGGGGAAGCAGGCCCCCTGCTGAGCAGAGAGCCCGATGTGGGGCTCGATCCCAGGACCCTGAGATCATGACCTGAGCCGAAGGCAGAGGCTTTAACCCACTGAGCCACTCAGGTGCCCCTCCATACTGTTTCTCGTTTGGGAAACAGACAGAGATGCTTAATTCCACAGGAAAAATACCTCGGGCTTCAAAGAAGCCCAACTGTAGGACTTCCTTAAAAAGGAAGTCGTAAGGGAACCTGGGTGGCTCGGTGGGTTAAAGCCTCTGCCTTTGGCTCAGGTCATGATCTCAGGGTCCTGGGATCGAGCCCCGCATCGGGCTCTCTGCTCAGCGGGGAGCCTGCTTCCCCCTCTCCCTCTGCCTGCCTCTCTGCCTACTTGTGATCTCTCTCCTCTCTGTCAAATAAATAAATAAAATCTTAAAAAAAAAAAAAGAAGTCGTGAAGTCATGATATGGAAATGTGAATTTCAGTTGTGAAAAAGTGAAAAGGGAAAGTTCTCTCCATGGAGTAACAGTGCAAGTCTGTCTTATTTTAACCACTGAGAGCCAAGTGGCTCATCTTGTTGGACCCGAGAACACACTTGAGTCCAGTTACACACACAGCAACACCTGACGTCTTACGAATATGCCCCGTGCGCCTTCACCAACAGCCCTATTGAATCATAACCAACTAATACCCCAAATCACTGGCCTTTCCCTATGTCCTAATAATCAAGTTTTATATAAGTTTGGAAATTCTTGGAGCAGCGAGACCGTCAGTTGTATTTCTAGGGGTTTGTTTGTTTGTTTGTTTGTTGTGCTAAAAACCAAGCCGTTCTTTTTCTTGTAAATTCAAATCCATTTATGTTTCAAAGGAAACCCAATCCATATGTTTCTTATTTATTTACACTTACTGTAATTCATCAAAGCAGTATTTAATGAGCTACTTAATGTCCAAAGAGTCTCCGTCAGAGGATTTTTTTTGTAAAGCCTTTCATCTTGTGTACCAGGAAGCTTTGCCGTTCTTTGAACAAGGTTCTAAGTTTGGAAAAATGTGACCTTCCATTCATGTTCTGAAATGTTTGGAGGCATGTAAATTAGCTAAGTGTAGACGTGCACGATATTTGGCTGATCTAACCGGCTCCTCCCAAAGCGGGGGGGCATTCGGTGCCCCAGTCTTCTTACCATGAGTACCCGGGGGAGGCATTTCAGGGGAAGGAGGAGGAGGGTTGCCTCTGCTTTTATCCAACAATCTCCAAAAAAACGTCAAGCAAATACTGTACGTCACACGTTATCCAGAATGTGTGAAAATTACTTTGATTTAATTTTAATATGCAAGACTATAAAAAAGCACTTATCTTAGTTACTGGGAAAATTGCTCTGTCTGTGTGTGTCTGAGGATATGTGTGGATGTGTTTGTGCATCTCTGTGCATATGCATGCCTATGTGTATGCACACGCGTATGCACGTCTGTGTGTATGCATGTTGTGTATGCATTTGTGTGTATGTCTGTATGAGTGTGTATGTATCTGTATATATGCATGTGTATGTTAGCGTGTATATGTGTGCATATATGTCTGCAAGTCTCTCTGTGTGCATATCTATGTATATGCATGTGTATGCACGCCTGTGTATGTGTGCATATGCACACGTGTGCATGTATATGTGCCTTCTGTATGCATGTGTGTCTGTATATGCATGTGTCTGTGTGTGCATGAGTGTGTGCATGCATGCTGATGTGTGTGCACATCTGTGCGTATGTATGTGCACACTCCCATGTACATGTGTGCATGCACGTCCTATACGGATGCCTGTGTGTGCATGTGTGTGCATGCACGTGCACACGTGTATGCATGTCTCTGCGCATGTGTGTCGTGTCTGCGTGTGCATATGCATGTCTCAAATGGCAGAGTTCCCTTCTTGGGTAAGGGTGACCTGCACCCCACTCCACATCTAGCCCACATTTTCTCTGCCCTTCCATCCAGCAGTGCACATTTGGGTTGTTTGCACGTCTTATCTGTTGTGGGCAGTGGATGTGAGAGCCAAGGTAACTCTTCGGGTTAGAGCTCTTTGAGATCCTGATTTCAGCTGTTTTGGACAGACAGTCCCCAACGTGGACAGACACGTTGGGACCGGTGGATCGTACGGTAGTTACGGTTTTAATTTCTTGAGGAATTTCTGCACCGTTTCTCAAGGTGGCTGAACCTCTGACCCTCCCACCACCAGCGCACGAGGGTTCTGACTTCTCCACATCCTAAAAGAAGAAAAACAAACATATTTCTGACATAATGTAAAATGTATAAAACACTGAGCATTGCCATCAGCCCATTACATATGTGTATATATATATATATATATATATATAAGAATGTAATAGAGAATATAAAAGTATGTAATGTTTTATTTCAGTACTGAAAGGATAGAAAAATACCAATTAAAACATATAGTTCTGAATATATAAACATGTGTGGGCAAAGTGACATGTAGGTAATGTGTTTTTCCTCTTAAGACAGTGGTATAATGGGTATATTTTGAAATTTTTAAAAGATTTTATTTATTTATTTGACACAGAGAGAGATCAGACAGGCAGAGAGAGAGGGGGAAGCAGGCTCCCTGCTGAGCAGAGAGCCCGATGCAGGGGCTCGATCCCAGGACCCTGAGATCATGACCTGAGCCGAAGGCAGAGGCTCTAACCCACTGAGCCACCCAGGCGCCACTGTTTTGAATTTTTTAAGGATAACCAATGACTTTAATTAAAAAAAGGAAAAAATCAAGTAAATATCAAGAAACACTCAGGAGAAATAGATCGTACAATATAATAGATTTCTGGCTCAGATAAGGTCTCTAGTGATGCCACAGTTCGGATGATTTTATTCTTGGAAGGCTGGATATCTTTTCTCTGATGATGAATTCTCCTCCGTGGCTTTTGGAGGAGTTCAGACTCCTAACTAGACTTCTGATCATGACAAAAGATGGTTTCCTGGGCAACATAGTAGTAATCACAATCTAATATCGTCATCCTGATCTTTATCTACAATAACTTGCAATATAAACACATTTTTAAGTGAATTCAAGGTTATTTTTTTAATTTTATTTTCTTATTATGTCATGTGAGTCACCATACATCGTTCGCGTTTGACACATTTTTTTTTTAAAAGGCAAGAAAAGCCTTCTGAGACTAAACCTATGCGGGTACTCCCAACGGGAAATTCTGTGTGGCTCGCAGCCGGTTTCCCCCACGTGGCGCGGAGTGTGGGTCCGGACCCCTGGCCTCTGGTGGGAGGGGCGGCAAGTGGAGGCTGCGAGGGTGCCCAGCGTATCAGTGTCTCGGAAACTCGCGGTGCCTTCTCTCCATCGGTGCGAAATGGGGACACACTTATGGGGACAACCCGGAGAGAGGGGCGCAGGGCTGGGGAAGACCCCCCTCATCCCGGGGAGACCGAGTTAGCACAACCCCCAGCTCTGGGGGTCTAGTTCCGGAAGCCTGCGCCCGGGCATGGGACTCAGAACAAGGCACCACGAACACAGTTGTGGGCACGTCTCTTTTTCCCCCGTTCTCTTGTCCCTGGGCTTTCTTTCTAGGAACTGAGCGCTTGCCCTGAATCAAACTGGGAAGTGCTGCCCTAGAGCCCCAGGGTGAGAGTCACACGCTTTGCAGCGAAAGGGTCCTGGGTTCAAATCCAGACTCGGCCCCTGGTTTAAATCGAATGGCGTGTGTCAAGTATTCCCGGACGCCCGTCCCCTTAGTGCTCAGTAAGAGCACGCGCGTGACTAGGCTCATGACATGTGTCGTTACGATAATGGGGTCTTTGGGATTTCAGGACGTGAGGTTGTCTCCTTACAGGGTTGCACAGCAGAATTATTCACGTGGAGAGGCGAGTGCCAGACTCCCGGAACTAAAGTGTCGCTAACTCTCATCTTTCTTGGAGGCTAATGCGGAGCTCGCCTAAGCCTGCACAAAAATACTCAAGTCGGCAGACGGACGACAGAAACAGGGAAGGGGACGGGGGCAGGAGAATTAAACAGGGATCACGACTATGGAATCAGTTTCCACGAAAATGAGAAGAATTGCTGATTTCCAGTTTAGCGTTATTATGCTTGTTTTACCTTTAAATACACGGAATTCCTGCTTCCATTGATCCACGGCTCACAGGCCTTATAAGTCCCGCACAATAAAAGGGGTCACTAAGTGCAGAGTTCCCCAATCACTCATATAGATTTACGTTCTTTGCTTTTGCCTGTCTGGGTTTTTCTTCCCTGGGCAGGAGCATCATGACCTGTGCGGGGGTCCTCTAAGCACACCGGGGAGGTCATCCCCCCGCCGTGGGCTTTACTCCTCCGACGGGTTCCCTTGACCTCCTCCTGGAGTGACACGGGGTCTTCTTGCCCCGATGGCCAGAGATGCCCAAACTCACCTTGGCAGCGTCACGGCTCCTGACAAGTCGGGAGCGCCTCTCCCCGAGCGCCGGGAACACGCAGGCCACCAAAGTGTGGCGCTGGCTTCTGAAGTCCTTTCATTGCTTTGCCAGCGAGCTTCCCCCTGCACACGGGGCTCCCTTGTCCCGATTCATCCTTGTCTGGAGCGCAAGGGCCACATCCAGAGAGAGGCAGCCTCTGTCCCCAGCCGGACGCGGAACTGCGGGTAAGGGCTGCCGAAGGCCACACCCCGCGTCTGTCTTGGCGGTGCACTCCTGGTGCTGAGCACTGGGCAAAGAGCCCACCGATACCCGGCACCCTTCCAGCATCGCCGAAACCCCAGCTTTCCGGCAACCTTGCAACAGCTCGGTCGTGTCCCTTGTTCGGTGAGAAAAGCCTGCGTTACTAATAATAATACCTCGGGCACCCCTTATCAGACAGTCCACAAAGTAAACGTGGTTGGACCGCAGGTTTGCCCTCGGGTGAGCTTGGTGATGGGTTCGGGGGACATTGTGTGCTCAGTTTCCTTTGTGTTCTGGACGTGTTCTCGGTTCACATCTACTGTTCCCTCTGTTCTGTTTACCTTTGTTTGTTTTTTTTTTAAGATTGTATTTATTTATTTGACGCAGAGAGAGATCACAGGTAGGCAGAGAGGCAGGCAGAGAGAGAGGGGGAAGCAGGCTCCCCGCTGAGCAGAGAGCACGATGTGGGGCTCGATCCCTGAGATCTCGACCTGAGCCGAAGGCAGAGGCTTTAACCCACTGAGCCACCTGGGCGCCCCAGAAATTATCATAAATATTATTTTATATATAGCTCATTTACTTAGACTTACCTGTAGGCTCGCAATCTCCACCCCACTCGTGCCCCTCATTCCCTCTTGTCTCTTAGATATTCCTCCCGGGATCACTTAATTTCCTCTTACTTACACACGCGTGCACACACACACACACACACACACACACATATTTGCCATCTCAGTTTCCACATCTTGATCTTTTTTTTTTAAACGTTTAAATTTTTATTTTTTGCTTGAGTGTAATTGACACAAAATGTTACGTTAGATTCCTCTGTACAACATAGTGATTTGGCAGGTCCGTATGTTACGTTACGTTCCCCAAAAGCGCAGCTACCATCCGCCCCAGTCCATGGCCGTTAAGACATCACTGACTATCTTCTTTGTGTTGTGACTTTTCCTCCGATAACTTATTCACTCCGTGACTAGAAGCCTGTATCTTCCACTCACCTTAACCCATTTTGCTCGACTCTACACCCCCCTTCCCTTTGGCAAATCACCAGTTTGTTGTTTGTATTTATAGGTCTGGTGCCACTGTTTGTTTTTTCATCACTTCGTGTTGTTGTTTGTTTTGTTTTGATTTTCACTTGCGGGTGAAATCACCATCTTTTTTTTTTTTTTTTTTTTTTAAAGATTTTATTTATTTGACAGAGAAACACAGCGAGAGAGGGAACACAAGCAGAGGGAATGGTAGCGGGAGAAGCAGGCTCCCTGCCGAGCAAGGAGCCCGATGCGGGGCTCGATCCCAGGACTCTGGGTCATGACCTGAGCCGAAGGCAGACGCTTAACGACTGAGCCACCCAGGCGCCCCAAAATCACCATCTTTTAAAGACACGTCTTCTGTGTTTTTCACTGCGTTCTGCTTAATTTCTCCAGCTCTGCCTTCAAGTGTGGTAATTCCCGATCTGTTTAAATCTGCTATTTTCAACGACCAACCTCTCATTTCAATGAAGTTTCTCTTTCTCACAATTTTATTTTTCCATTTCAAACGGCTGCATGAAAACTTGGCGTGATGTTTTTTCTGATAGTCCAGACTTTCAATACGCACCGTTAGTTCTTTTAGATTAGTAAACGTATTTATTTTATATTGTTATTTGGTATTTTGCTGCCTGAAGTCTGACGATTCTGCTTTTCTTTTTCTTTTTTTTTCCTGCTATACCTGGACACTTTTTTTTTTTTAATTTGTGAATTCATAACATTTTGGTGGCCTGGGGCTCCCGAGGGGCAGCTCAGGACCTTGCTGCAGGACTATGCAAATTCAGAGCCGGGGTGGGGTGGGGGGTGGGGGGGTGTTGTCATTTAGTCTTCTTTCCTGTGGAAGCCAGACCCTGTGAATTCTTGCCCCACATACAGGTGAGGACAGGCTTTGTCTTACAAATTATTTTTCCCTCGAATCACTTGGCCTTTTCTCCTCCCTCTGATGTAGCAAATCCACCTCCAAGCTCCAGAACTAAAATCATCAGGTAAGGGGCTCAGTGGGTTAGAGCCTCTGCCTTCGGCTCAGGTCATGATCTCAGGGTCCTGGGATCGAGCCCCACATCGGGCTCTCTGCTCAGCGGGGAGCCTGCTTCCCCCTCTCTCTGCCTGTCTCTCTGCCTACTTGTGATCTCTCTCTCTGTGTCAAATAAATAAATAAAATCTTTAAAAAAATAAAATAAAATAATCAGGTGAAGACAGAGTTCGGGATAAAGAGGATAAAGTTAGCTTTCCAAACTTGCAAGCCCCCACCCACCCCGACCGGGGCTGGGGGGTTAGAGGGAAATACGGGATCTAGCCGGTTTCGAGGGAACGTGTGGGAGCTGGTGGCCTCCTTCCTCTGTCCTTAGGGTGGACCAGGTTCCTGAAACAAAAGGCTAAGAAGGGGTGGGGGGGAAGGTTGCTTTGAAGTTGATCTTCGCTGAAGCCTTAGAGCCCCATTTTGATTTTTGGTTCAACTTTGTGGTTTTAAGGAGTGTCTGCTGAGACTTCCCGTCTTGGGGACCCGCTGAGCACATGCTCCAGACGCAGAGGCCCGCGGGGCTGTCCCCCTGTTTGGGGCAGCAGAGCAGGAGCAGTGTCGTGGGAGGAGGAGACAGGCTTGATTGCGGCCAAGAGCGGGGCCGTCACGGCTGTGAGACTGGGCGCGAGTCTCTCCACCTGGGCAGCGGGGTGTCCACACGAAACCCTCCAGAAGCTGCAAGGCTCACACTGACCTCTGCTTCTCTGTGTGCTGCTCGGACCCCAGGGTCTGGCGCCGGGTGGGCTCTCAACCAACATTCTTCCCTCGAGTCCCTCCCAGACGGGACCCCCTGCAGGAGGGGGAGCTCATCTCCTGGCCGAGTGTGGACCACAGTGTGGGCTGGCCCTCTGCTGTCCCACCTCCTGATCCGGGCGCTTCTCCGTGTGGATGCTCCTGTCCACACCGGGCTGCCCCCTGTCGCTCTCCATGCAAATGGAGCACCTGTTTTCTGTCCTTGATAACTCTGTCTCTCTATCATCTATCTGTCTATCTGTCTGTCTGTCTATCTATCTATCTATCTATCTATCTATCTATCTATCTATCATCTATCAATCAATCATCTATCTATCATCTATCTATCTATCTATCTATCTATCTATCTATCTATCTATCTATCTATCTATCTATTATCTATCTATCTATCTATCTATCTATCTATCTATCTATCATCTACCTATCATCTATCTATAAATCAATCAATCATCTATCTATCAATCATCTATCATCTATCTATCTGTCTATCATCTATCATCTATCTATCATCTATCTATCAATCATCTATCATCTATCATCTATCTGTCTATCATCTATCTATTATCTATCTATCATCTATCACCAATCTGTCATTTATCATTATCTGTCTATCATCTATCTATCTACCCATCATCTCTGTGTCCTCATCCTTTTGTGTATTAGCTCCGTATCAAGTAGCCCCAACTTTGCCTTTCCACATGCTCTAGTATTTCTGCACAACGTGAGGCTCTCAGTGACTCTCCGCAGCGATGTGTTATCACACAAACTCAGTGAGATGGGTGCTCAGGTTCCCTAAGCAGTAGGAGACGCTGGCAGTCATGCCCCATGTGCCCCTGAGGATGGTAGGCCCAGGGAGGTGGGCACGGCCCTGTGGCCTCGGGGAGGTCTCTTTGTGTGTTAGACACCTCAGTGGCCAATCCCCACCCCCTCCCCTCCAAAACCCTCAGTTTGTTGCTCAGAGTCCACAGTCTCTCATGGTTCATCTCCCCCTCTGATTCCCCCCATTCCCCCTTCTCTTCCTTCTCACAATGACCTCCATGTTTTTCTTTATTCTCAGCACGTAAGTGAGACAGTATGATGACTGACTTTCTCTGCTTGACTTATTTCACTCAGCATAATCTCCTCCAGTCCCATCCATGCTGATACAAAAGTTGGATATTCGTCCTTTCTGAAGGAGGCATAATATTCCATTGTATATATGGACCGTATCTTCTTTATCCATTCGCCTGTTGAAGGGCATCTTGGTTCTTTCCACAGTTTGGCGATTGTGGCCATTGC
>CM053614.1:87526130-87543117 GCA_028646535.1 Procyon lotor | reverse complement strand
GGCGCTCACCCTGCTCCCTAACATGGGTGCCAGCCCCACGGCCTGCAAGGGAGGGTCGTCGCTAGAGCAAGGACGGCAGCTGGCCCAGCAAGGGGAACAGGTGTGAGTGACTGTGCATTGCCCTAGCTCCCCTCATGCAGGTGATGGAGAAGAGCACTGTGCCCTTCAAGGAGGAGGAGAAGGGAGGGGAGGAGGAAGGGGAGGAAGGGGAGGAGGGCGAGGAAGGAGAGGAGGGAGGAGATAAGGGGGAGGAGGGAGGAGGGAGGAGAGGAGGAGGGACGGAGGGAGGGAGGGAGGGAGGAGGATGGGAGGAGGGGGAGGCACGCGTCCCGGCTCCGTCTCAGCCCCTGCCCGCCACGACTTGGAACATTGGACGGACCTTTCGGCAGCCCCTTGATCTCCTGGGTATTCACAGTCGCCCAAATGACCCGCTGACTCATGCAGTTCACGCGTGTGGAGCCCCCAGGGCACGTCGCTGACCAGGGCCACGTACTCTCTGTGTCCCGGAGCACACACGGCACTGCCCCGGGCTCAGTGCCCCGGGCACTGCCCCTCGCGCCTAGACCCGCCCCTCGCCCTCCTCCCAGGGCCCCGCACACGTGCCCGTGGCTCCAAGACTCACGGAGACCCTCCCCGTCCCGGCCCCTCTTTGCTCACCGTCCGGAGGCTCTTGCCCTCCTAGCCATGGGAACGCGTGAGCCCGTGTGCAAACTTCCCTGGTGGGGGTCTCAGTCCCCGCTCCGGGGGAGGACAGCAACGCCAACAACCAGCTGGGCTTCTTGGGCTGAGCTCGTCCTGTCCCCCGAATCCCTCAGCTCCCATGCAGACGGCTGTCGGTCCTTTCAAGCCCCCCACCGGCTCTTCCCGGCGAGTTTGCAACTATCCCCTAAGAAAGCCACCCAGAGACTGTGCTGAGATATGGTGTGACCCTCCGGGCCACACACCGCCCGGACGGCGGCCCCACCCCCGTCAGTGTCCTCTTCCAAAGCTCACGGCGCACACAATCTTACACAGTAGGCGGCTAGCACGATTTGGTACATTTAGAAGGCACTTGATTCTTTCCCGGCTTTGAATTTGTACATTTGCAGACGGCAGGAAAGGGTATTGCATCACTGGTCTTAGGGGAAACTGTTGCCATTCGAGAAGAAAAAGGGGGGATATCATGTTGGCCCCTCCAACAAAACTAATCATCGGATACTTTAAGACTTATGCATAAAAAAATCTTTTTTTTTTAATGGAAGAACCAAGAAAAACTTGGATGACCTTTTGTTTATTTTCAGCGTTGGCTTGAGTGAGTCGGGGGGCATCAGGGTCACACGGTGTTGCTGGAAACGTGAATCTAGTCTGTTTGGAGGGTCATTCAGCCATACGGACTGGAATTTTAAATATCAATTCCGTGTGATTCAGACTGAAAACTTTAACCTCTGGATCCATGCACATGGGTATGGACTCCAAGGATTTTTTTTCATGATAGTAAAAACTGAGGACAATCGACGTGCTTGCTGATCAAAACCCGGTCACCTCTCAGGAGGAACCCGTACATTTGGGCGCGGTGCGGGTGTTACACACAGAAGGACAATCCGTTTACACGATTGTGGGAAGATGCCCAGGGTCTACTGTCAGCAAAGAGAAAGCCGTAAAGAAAAACGTTGCGTAAAAATGTGCGTAACCTCTCCGCGAGCCTATGCTTGCCGGTGCATCCCGTACGTCCGAGAGTCACAGGGAACTTCATAAGGGTTACAGCTTAATAGGGTTGCCCCTCCTATGCCCTTTGATGGACCCGTTATTTATTTTTAGATGTTCTTCCTAACTCAGTACAAAGAGGTGGAACAGGGGTTCCCAGCCCCTGCCCCGAGGGAAACCTGTGGGGGCTGGGCTCTTGGTCTGCGTTCCCCACGCCGTCTTCTCTGGAACGCTGATTTCCCGTCTCCTCTCCTCGATTCTCCCACGTTATTCAAGGCATTCATACGAACGGTTGGGTGAAATGAACCAAGGCACCAGGAATTTCCCTCACGTCGACTGTAGGTTCAGTGGTGTGCTTAGCGTCGGTCAGGTTCTTTGCCCCTTGGTTGTCATTCTGTACCTGAGTGATCCAGGATGACAAAGTGGCGATAAATCCCACTTACGGAGTGGTTGGCCGAGGCACACACGTCTGTCTAGTAAATTTGATCCCCAAGTGCAGAGGCACCTGGATCTTTCCAGTTTTGCTCCTGCAAGCATGTTACCCCTGTGACTTATATAGGGGAGTCTTAGAAAACGCTCCCGAGGGCTTTTATCTGTCGTGCTAGGCGACGACCCCTCGAGGTTCAAAGGCACAGTGCATTCCTTTTGGAATTTAATGCTGGGAATAGTTTATGGGCCATAGACGTGACTTCAGTTTTCTTCCTCTTCTTTATTTTTAAAGTTTTTATTTATTTACGTGAGATGGAGAGAGAGGGAGCACAAGCAAGGGCAGAGACAGAGGGGGAAGCAGGCTCCCCGTGAGCAGAGAGCCCGACGTGGGGCTCGATCCCAGGACCCTGAGATCATGACCTGAGCCGAAGGCAGAGGCTCTAACCCACTGAGCCCCCCGGGCGCCCCTTCGTTCTTAATAAGATAGTGACAAGTGTTTGAGTGACAGTGTCGTCCCTTCATCTCAGCGGTGAAGGTGCCCAGGGGTGCTCAGCGTGCCGGCCGATGCTCACGGCAATGCTTCGGGGCAGCCGATGTGTTTGTACGTCTCCCCATCCAAGGTTTCCCTTGTCTCGACCCTATTGCACGTATACCTTTGGAGTCTCTACAAGTTATTTATGGGAGAGAAATAAAGATGGGATCATGGACACTAAGGAGGGTTACTTCGGTCTTTTATTTCTGGGATTTTTGGATTGCATCTGGGGGACAGAGGGGAGGAGGTCAATGTCATTCTACCCTGGCTTCTTTGTATTTGAGGCAGAGACATCAGGAAGATCCTCTTTTGCTATCTTGGCATGTCTGCCTCACACTCTGGCCCGAACCGAGAAGAACAAAGAATATTAAAAACACAAAGAGGACAGTTACGTAAACACTTTCAGAAGATCACAAGAAGGTACAGATGAGGCTCAAGTAACGTCTTCCCTTCCAGATGATTTACTTATTCTTTGCTTAACACAGATCCTATTAAGTATTTCTCAGCTCCAACGTTTTATTCTAGTTCCAGTGATCCAAAAACATTAAAAAAATTAAAAAACAGGAAAAAGGAACCAAGGACTTGGTCAGGGATTGACCTCAATATAATATTCTCACGGATCGCATCCTAAATCCTTAGTCCAAAGCGAAGGTCCCTGAAAGCGCCTGGCGATGTTCACGCACACACGTGGAGCTCGGCGGGAGAGGCAGCGAGGTCGTGGGTCCACAGGCCGTGGGAGGGACACAGAGGACCGGGGTTCGAGTCAGCGCGGAGTGTTGGAGGCTCTGACTGCATCCACATACTTGCCTCGGTCTCTCGTCTCTGCCTCCTGCTTCCTGTTGAGAGGGGCATCTCCCTTCCAGAATGGTCATCTGGGGTGAGGAGGGGGCCTCCAGCCCCAACCGCGGGGGTTGTGGAGAAACCCAAGCCGTGAGAGAGACTGGCAGGCGGGGTTCGGGGAGGGACCCGGCCCCTGGCAAGAGCTCCCCGGGGACCAGACCTCGGTTCTCAGGTTCTCAGGCCGGCCGCTTCCTTCCCGTCTCCTCCCATCCGCAGGCCAGTGGTTCTGACATTGGGGAAACCCGGACGCAGGGAAGTGTCCTGGCTTACATCCAGGCCAGTAACCGCAGAGCTGCCCCGTGGAGAGAGTTCCAGGTCGCGTCACCTGGATGGCTGGAGACCCTGCATTTCAGGTCGGTCGGGAAACTCCAGAAACGGAGCTACTGCACACGGGAAAGCAAGCACCACCGTGAGCCCCGAGCCGCCCGAGAGCCCTGGTGTCCATCAGCCCAGACGGGCCTGTCTGTACTTGGGGGTCGGGAGCCACTGACATCCACGATGGGAAATGCAAAGCCTCCCGTCTTTGCCCCGTGTGTGGGTGCTGGGTTCACGCTGCTTGCCCCTGAGCCTCTTCTGTCTTTGCCAAGAGGCCCCCCTGAGCACCGCAGCCTCTCGGGGCCACCGTCCGGGGGCCACGGCCACCAGGACGAGCTGCGCCTCATCCCGAAGCCAGAGGTTTGTCCCAAATAACCTGTTACTGAACTGACTACATGGTAAAGCTCCGGTCATATGTGTCTGAACATAATGGAACCACAGCCCTCTGCTCTGCGGGCTCTCCTGCCCCCAGCCCCTCCGAGTGTGCCCACTCAGGACCCTCCGTGCGTGCTCCCGGCAGTGTGGACAGAGTTCACACGGAGTAGGAGACCCCAGACGTCCGGGGGTTAGGTCAACTGCCTGACGAGGAATTAGAGGAATACAAGGAATACGGTGGGAGGAAGAGCTGCAAAATTGGGAGAGAAATTTACATTTAAACGGATACCCTGCTAGGAAATGTACACGTATTCACGATCCCATTTAACGCAAAAAAGGAATTTGGGAAGAAAGTGGGGTTTTCCTCCAGGTCTCTTTCTTTCTCTCCCTCCCCTTTTTCCCTCCCTCTCTCCTTTTTTTTATTTTGGATCAGGATCAGAAATTTAGGTGATTTCGCAATCTGACCTTCCTGCCCCCGACCCCAGAAATGCTGACTGGACGCAGGTTGATGTGTGAGGCGAGGTTGAGATGCTGACCCAGCCTCTGGTTGCTGCAGGTCACGTTGGAAGACACAGGGACCATCCAAGTCATCTCTTTCTCTAGTGAGTCACTCACCAAACTGTCCTCCCTGTTGGGGTTCAGAGGCAGGGAGCCGGGGCCCTCCCGGGAGTGTGGGCGGGGCAGGGTCAGCGGAAGCAGAAGACACCTCTTAGACACCCCCTCGTGCAGACCTGGGCTCTGTGCACGTTGTGAGCTGAGTGATCAGTAAACAGGGTAAAGGTCACAGAGTTTAATCGTATTCAAGTGCGCTCTGAACAGACGTGGTCCTTGGCCACCAAGGAGTCCGGCCAGGGCCCCGCGCGGCGTGTCTGAAAGTGGCTGCCACGCCTCCCGCTGGGGAACAAAACCTAAAAGGGTGGGGAGCGAGCTGTGTGCTCTTTGATGTGTGACCGCAGCTCCGGGAACGCTGAGTCACGCGTGCTTGAGAAGGCTTCAGAGCGACCCCGCGGGCTTGACCAGACCCAATCTGGCCGTTTTTCCCAAATAGACCTTTCCATTGAGACCCCCCGTCTCGTCTTCTGTTTGCGCCGAGGTGCTCGATGACGAATGCACGGTCCTCGCCATGCTCTCCGCATTGCACGACGATGCGGTCCTCCCTTGCAGGGGAGCCTGTATTTCCAGAGACGGATCCAACGTCAGTGGAAACCGTCTTCCTGTCTCTCCAAGCGCCGCTCGAGAGGGAGGGGGCACAGGACCAGCCGGAGACCGTTGCACAGCCTCCTCACGCTGGCTCCCTGACACACGCTCGTGCAGACCTTGGCTCTGAACGGGTACGCGGGAAAAGCTACAGGTGCTCGGACAGGAGATTTTCGTTATTCTAGAGTTAGGGCAGAGTTTGAGTGAATGCTCGCTTGTTTGGAAGTCATCGTAGGCCCTGAGGGGGAGAGAGCTTTCCTGGGACTGCTGGCCGGTGGGCCTCGTGTTCGTGCCGGCACAAGTCCCAGGACAGTGCCGGGGTGATGTCACCTGCCACAGCGGGGCCCAGTGGTGGACGCAGGTTTCCCACAGCGAGCGCTGGGTCTCACCTGGGAGGGCACCCCCTCCCACTCGGCTTCGCTGCTGTCTCGGCACTAAATGGGGCTCCAGTTTCCGTGCTGAGAGGCTGGGGCAGGAGTAGGAGCAGGTTTAGGAATCCCAAGTCTGACCACTGCCCCCTCTCACATGATGGGTCCAGGGCTGCCCTTGCCCACGGGATGGAGGCCCCACGCTGGGGAAGCTTCCATGGCCCTTGGGGACCTTCCACCACCCAACACTGCAGAGTCACAGCCTCTCCTGTGGGACTGTGACAAGAATCAAGAGAAAGAGTGGAGATTTGGTATTGATACAGTTTATTAATTTACCTATTACTGTTTTAAAAGCATCCATAATAAAACCCGAACACAGTGACGGCCCGGCTGCAAACAGGTGGGAGGCGGAACCTGGGAACGGGAGGCTCCGATCCAGGCTCCACATCGTGTGACTTCTGGTTCCACACTGACCATCCCTAAGTCTGGGTGTCCACAGCCACACGTGGCTGCTGGGCTATGGGGACTCCACTGCTCTGTCTGGACCCAGGGTGGTGTTTGGAAGTAGGAAAGTAAAATGAGAAGCAGCCAGCATCCGGGGTACGAGCTCAGTTAAATGCAGCCTGCCCAACCCAGACTCACGAGACCATTTTTTAGAAGAAAGACTGTTTTCTCTAAAAGTTGGTCTCTCTAATCTCTTGCTCATCATGTTTGAGCCACCTGCCAGCCACTAACATGGGAGGAGAGCAGGTACATGCATGCCTACAAGGGCAGCTGCGGCCGGAAACTGTCAAAGTTACTGGAGCTCCATGCAGGCCACGGCATCACGTGACCTGTTCAGACTTCTTTCTACTGAAGCGACATCAGCACGGAGAGCTTGAGGAAGGAAGACAGGTGTGAGCCAAGTCACCTCGGTGCTGGTCTCCCCTCGGGCAGGACGTGGGTCTCGGTGCCCAGCACTGTGTTCGGATGACATCGCTGGAGCCACTTGTGGTCTGTGGGGCTGCCGCGACGGGGGGGAACACCTGGGAACTCCGTGTCTGGTGAGCACTCTCAGAGATGCTGAAGGACCCGCAGGATAAAAGAGCCACGAGGGCCCCCTGGCAATCCCGGAATCTTCTTCCATTCCTGCAACCCCAGAATCACATCTGCAGCTCGGAGGGACTGAGAGCACTGGCGAGGGGGAGAGGGAGGGGGCAGATGGGCAGCCCGTGGGTCCCACCCTCCAAGCTGTCCCTCTTCTTACGAACGGGGTCCAAGATAGGAGCATCCCAGAGTCTAGACTTGGCAACCGGTCCAGCCTGACTGGTGCTTACTGAGGCACTAATGAGACACAGTTGAGGAAATGAATCAGCTTCCTCTGCGACAGGCTCAGTGATTTATCTCCAGAATGTCCTCTCCCCGTATCTCTCCCGGGTAATCTACTTACTTGCTGAAACCCAGCTAACAGTGTGGTTCTGTGTACTATCTTTTGTTTAAACATCCCCATCCTCCCTCAGAACATGCTGTGTTTTCCTTCAGAGTTCTGATCCCTTTCCAAAAGCACCCTGCACTTCATTTGGGTGCTTTTAATTCCCTCCTCCCCCTTCCCATGCCCACCTCCCCTGCAACCCCCCTAAGGCAAGGTGGGAGCCTGAAGGAAAGGGACCAACTCAGGTTACCCCTGAGGCCCAAGCGCTGCTGGAGGGGCATGCGGAAAAGCACATTGATTAAGATACAGATGCCGAGAATCAGAGGAAGCAGGCACGGATCACAGCTGCACAGTCCTGTCCCCAGAGAGGAACCACTATTGGCCTTCACAGTGTAGACAGCAGGTGGATAGGATCTTCTAATGGTAACCAGGATGCCCTGTTCACGGCGTATTTCCTTCCACAGTGGTTCAGGAAGCAACCAGATGCTTTGTCCACCATCACAGAGAGAGGGCTGGAGATAGCAGGACAGTGGACCAAATGCCTCTCTTTTGTTCCCAGGGTCTCTTCTTAAACCGTGGCTTTGGGAGGCAGCGAGATGGATGTCTTGAGAGAGAGAACATTTGACTAGCCTCCATTTGTCTTAAAAGTTAAGGACTTGAGACTTTGCCTAAAGAAGTTATACTGTGAGTGAGAGAAAGAAAATAGTAAGGTACAAGGGATCCCCTCCCCTTTACCTGTTTTGTGATATCTGCAACTTTTGGGACTTGCATAAGCTGAAAATGATAATAATATGACAAGCACAGATGGACCCCTCCCTGAACCAGAGAGCTATGGGACTCCTGAGTGTCTACTGACACTGGGGGGTGGGGGGAGACATTCCTGCAGATGTGCCCATGAAGGGGGGCCCCCAGAGATGGACTGGTGACAGATCTGTGATTTACAAAAGGATGACCCCAAACCCCCGGAGCTCTGTGACTCGAGGTAAGTTGCCCACTGACGCCAGATACAGTTTCCAAATGTATTCACAGGCCTGTTATCTGTGGCCATTATTCGCTGTTTATAAGAATCACTACCTATCCCCGTCTTTTTTGGTAACATCGGCAAGGTTTTGCTCCAGAGGAACCACCAATTAATATCTTTTTCTAGAATTTATGGTTTGGTCGAGCAGGTCCCAGCACTAAGGTGAGCCTCATTTGGCTGAAGTCAGCCACTGTGCCCCATGCTTTCGGTCACGAGGGGGGTTCTGGGATGGGCACAGTACCCAGGTAGGACTACGGAGGGGTACGCAGAGGCTTACCGCATTTCTGGAAGGAAGGAGTCCCCCCACACCTGCCTGTAAACCCGGATGCTGTTGTCCCAGCCGCTGCCAGCAGCCACGTTATGACCATGAGGACAGGCCTGTCTGAGGCTGTAGCCAGCCCTGAAGAAAGAGGCAGAAGCGTTGAATGGGAGAAGGACAGCTTGGATCCCACTCACCTTTTGTGAGTTCTGGGCCAAGGCTCAGGTGAAGGCCTGGGCTCACTCTCTTGTTCTCTGAGCTACTGATTTTCCAGTTTTGCTTGAGCGGCTTTGACTTTGTCCCCGGAAATCGAGACACCCTAACCCCCACATGTGTGGGAAGGGTCTTATTTGCCTTGCTTTCCTTTAGCGGTTGGAAACGAAAGCGATGTGATCCCCCTTAAAGAATAATTGTTTTATTTTTGATATTCAAATTAATGTTTAAAAAACGTAGAGCGCAAAGCCTCTTGTGGTTTCCAAAGACATTCACTTCAACGTCAAACGAGTCATTGCTCCTACTTACAAAAGGATCAAACAGAATAAGTGAACACAGCGAGGGGCGCTCTGCATTTTGGAATGACGTAGAATGAATAATACCCTCCATTCACTTTACGAATGGCTAGAATCCTACTGCGAACTCCCGCTATCGGGCGGATTGGCGCAGCTTTGAAACATCGCCCGATACGGGGTGTCAGGGTGACAAGGGACGGAAGCTCTAGGTCACGGCTGGGGTCAGGAGGAGGGCCTTCCCAAGGCACACCCAGACATGGGGTGCACGGGTCGGCAGGCTCCCGGAGGCACCCGGCTGGGTGGACAGAGCCGTGGCGGGACCTGGCCACAGAAACAACCTGTCTGCATTAGTCAGACGGTCCACACATCAGCCCCTGGGAGAGAATGTCCTCCCTCCCGCTTCACCTGAACCTGGGATTCGTTTCTTTAATGTGGCCTGCAGGGTGGGGGGCAGGGAGGTCGCGAACGACACAGCCCCCCAACACGCGGACTGCACACAGCTTCCGTAGGAGGAGCGTAGGAAAAAAACATATTTTTAAATTTAAAAAAACATATCGCACTAAGCCTATTATGAGGCTTTGTTTGTTTCCTATAGCAAGTTGACACAACGTAACCGAGTGGGGATTATCTGAGCCCGCTCAGCCCCGCCCACACCACCTACGGGAGCGGGTCCCCTCGTTCTGTTAAGCTACTCTGCCGAAAGATTAACAAGGGGAAGGGGAGAAGGAAGAGCATACGTTTGCCCCATTCTGTTTTAATATTTAAACCGTGGCCACAAAGACAGATGCCCATTCTTCCCGGGATGTCAAGGGGGTGGGCAGACACGGCCCCGAATGTTCTACCCAGGCCCGGAGCCCGGCAGCCCGAAGGCGAGGTCACAGGGGACCTGCAGGCCACTGGCCTGGGCTGGGGAGCGTGGCGAGCACGTCCCGGGGGACCTCTGAACCCGGGGGGGGGGCGTGAGTAGCCCGGAGGGCGGGGACAGGGTCTCCTGGAAGCCAAGGGCAGGTGCACTTCCCGTCCCGAGTCCCAGATATGACACCTTCCCCCAGATGAAGGGCAGCTTCGTCCAGCCCATCACAGGGATCGGGGTCCCCGGGCTTGGGGCCCCTCCAACTGTGACGCAAACAGGCGGGAAGGGACGTGTGCCCCCGGACTGTTTGCAGGACCCCACACCGGCTTACAAAGCCCGAGGCCACAGGCTGTCAGGAAGCCTGTTCTGGGGCATCCGGGCGTAGTGGTGTCCATGGGGAGGCGGGACCTGGCATCTCCGGTGTCCATGAGGGGGACACCGTAGGGACAGGGCTCCCCAGCAGGTGTGGTCCTCACTGTCCCCGTTCTGCTCCCCGCCTCCCGGGGACTCCAGGGTGAGCGTCCAGGCCCCAGCCTGTGAGAGCACGCAGGGCACGGACCGAAAGGGTCAGACGTCATCAGAGAGCCGTCCGCTCTGACCTCCAGATGTGCGGGCCTCACGAGGAAATGAGTGTCCAGCGGTTCATCGGGGGGATATCGCTGGAGGCAGACTGACCCCCGCAGAGACCGGAGGACCTGAGTCATCCGTGCAGATCGAGCCCCCACTTGGATCCAGGCGATGAGTACCTTCATGCACGTTTCCAGTGGGTGCTATTTAAAGTGCTCCTTTCTGCACCCCCCTGAGTTTCTTTCTTTGGACTCTTCCCCCTCAGTGAGTCATTTGGGGTCATTTCCTGCAGGAGGAAAGAATTTTGAGGACGTAAGACAGCTTGTTTGCCCTTCTTCAACTACATGGAGGTCTCACGGGCTGGGGAGGGAGAGGGGCTGGGGTCCCAGGCGGGGACGGCTCGTGGCCGCCGCAGGCACTGTGCCGTGACTGTCCCCAGGACTATGTGTTCACCTTATGAGGCCGAGCACAGTCCGGACCGGGCGCAGGAGCCAGTGTTTCCGCTCTGGGCACGAGGAAGGGTAAGCGTGAAGCCCCAGACGGGGGCAGAGCCTTCGATCCCCCACGGAGCCCCGTGAGGACAGAGGGTCGGCCATCACCTCACCGCCCTCTGCCTCCCAGGCAGGAGGGGCTCATCCCTCCCGCTGCTCCCGCTGCCCCCGCTGCGGCCCGCGCTGGCAGAGGTGACAGGAGCGCGTTTCTGGGCCAACACCAAGCCTCTTGCAGGGCAGGGGGTGAGAGGCAGCCCAGCACGGGCGGGAATGGCCGCAGCCCCTCCGCTGTCCGAGATGCTGCGTGCACCGTCTCCTCCAAAACCCCACCCTGACCGCGCGGCTGTGCGAACACGGGCCATGTCCAGATGCACGCCCGTGTGGACATGCGGGGTCCCGGGGCGGGCGTGCCCACCGCACACCCTCGGCTCCCAGTCTCATTCCCCGGATGCCGATCCGAGGTGCAGACCGCAGCTGGGAGCCCACTGCCCGCTCTCCTCTGACCGCGTCACTGAGTTCTGCACGAGCCCGTCCCCACGCCTGGTCCCTGCTCCCTGCCCTGTTGGCCCCGTTTCAAACCCACCACCTCTGAAGGGCACCTCTGGGTCTGGCACCTCCTCAGGGCCCTGCCCCCAGGGGCGCGCGTCCTGCAGAAGAGAGATCGAGGACCTCTCCATGCAGCTCTGACCCGGGCCAGCACCGTCAGCCTGGGAGGTGGCAGAGTCGCTGGCCATCACTTGTGTCCGTCAACAGCGTGTCCCCTAGAGAGCGTTTCCACGCCGCGCCGCTGTCAGAACCTAGGGTTTATGCTCAGGGGGACCAGACCGGGGCTTCTTCAGGGGAGGGGACAGAACCAAAGGAAATACTCCCCACGCAGGGGGCTCGGGATGCTGCGGGGACCATTTCGGGGACAACTTCCTGTAGCTTTAGACCGCTCCTGATGGTAGAGGAAGGCAAGACGCTCGCCCCTAATGCAGATGGTCAGCAGGGCAGGAAGAAAGGTTTCCTTGGGAAAGTGAGTAAACACTCGACTTGTTTTCTCAACTCGATCGGAGAAATGGCCTGGAATCGCCCGTCTAATGGGTTTTCTGGCAAGCACTTCAGAGGATCTTTGTGGAGGGCAGGCCAAAGAAGGGGGCGGCTCGTTTTGCTATCTCCACAATTACTACCACAATGGGCACGTTTTCTGGCCCCAACATCAGGCCATGTTGTCTGAGAAGGACGTGTCTGTCCCCGGCAAGAATGATGCCCCACGACAGAGCAGAATGCCGGAGGGCAGGGCTCGGAGGGGAGGCCGCCGCAGGGAGGCCGCGCTCCACCGTGACCGCAGTCCTGGCCTGAACCCACATCCACGGTGCGCCCCAGCTCAGTCTGTGAAGCAGGAGGAGTCCCCTCGTACTCAGTCCTTTTGTTTTATCTAGGCCTTCGACTGCTTGGATGAGGCCCACCACACCGGGGAGAGCAGCCTGCTTTATTTAGTTTACTAACTTAGACGTTAACGTCATCCAGAAATACCCTCACAGACACACCCCTCCCAATGTGGGGGCACCCTGTGACGTGAGCAAGTTGACCCATAAGGTCTGGGGAGGCTCAGTGGACAAGCAGGAGAGTCACGTGCCTGCTGGGGTTCTGAGAGCTGGGACTCCTGGTCCTGAGCAGCTGGGACTGGGGACAAGGTTCATGGCTGGGGAGCTGGTGCAGCTGTGGGTTGGGGGTCTGCGGCCACTTGGTGTGATGGGAGGAGGGCGTGAGCTCATGCAGGGGTGAATGTGGGCTCCTTCTCACCCCTTCGTGCCAATGAGCCACGGCTGGGCTGGACACCAAGTGTGCTGTGGCCAGTGGACCCGCTGAGACTTCCAGGGACAGCCGTAGCCTGAGACCAAGGGACGCCTGCTGAGACAGGGGTGTCTGCAAACTGACAGATGTGATCTCTTGGAATGAGGACAACCGTGGGGCTCTGAGGGTCGTCCTGGGAAGGTTGGTGGACGAGCTAAAGGCCTGTGGTCACACGGGCTGCGCACGGAGAGGGACAGTGTTCTAGGTTTGCGCCCCGGTAGACGACACGAAGATCGCTTTCTGTAATCTGTACGGAAAGCTCTGTACGTGCAAATCATCGAGAGTTAATGACTGATCTGCTCAGTACCAGCCAGCAGTTGGCAACCGTGGGTGGGGACTCGCGTGAACGGACCGAGCCCTGCGGTGACCTTGTGGAATGGGGACCTCCCACTGCGTTACAGAGCTAAGGCTGGGAGAGAGAAGCAGCCTCCCCGGGGCAGACAAGGGTGCCCCCGGATGGTGGGCCTCATCCAAGCAGTCGAAGGCCTGGATAAAAAACGTTAGCGCCTCCCCACGCCTCCTCCCTGGGCTCGTGGGGCATGATGCCCTGTGATTTTCTCGGGTGACCTACTTTGCAGCTGGATGGGCGCCGTGCACGCACATGAGACTGTGTGTACGCTGTGATCTACTGGCCAGCAGAACACTTTCCCGAAAAAAATCCATTTCCTCTGATAAGACCGAGTAGTTCTCCCCGGAGGCAAAGCTTTCAGGATGGAGCTGCTCGGCACGTGCCCGCGGGCACCGGAGGGTGAGCTCCGCTTGTCGTATTCTTCAGAGCCTGACAGCCGGCGAGCCGAGGACACAGTCACCCTCTCGAGGATGAGGAAATTGTGCGCACAGAGATTGGTCCCTACCTGCAGGGCTCCCGTAACCAGAACGCGGTAGAGGAAAGAATCAACGGAAGGACTGCAAATCTGCTCAGACCCCAGTGCTGGGCACGGAGTCTCGGTCTCTCTACACGGCCTCTGGCTCCGTCCTGAGGTTGAGTTCCATCATCCCTGAAGGGTCGTAGTGTTAGCGTCACCTGCCTCAGGTCTGGAAGGGTCCCCGTGAAACCAGGCGGTGGTCCCCTGGTGAGTGGGGCAGCACAGGGGAAACCGGGGTGCAGGGGTGCCTCTGCCACGCCCGGGGGAACCCCTCTTGCATCCATCCCCTCGGCCGTGGCTTTTATCCACCCCCACCCCCCTTCCCCCGCCCTGGGCTCCTCTGTGTCCTTATTTTCTGGAGTTGTTTAGAAATCTTGAAATTCCCAGGTTGCCTCGACCTCCGTAGAACACGCCGAAGCGAACAGAGCAAGCCGGCAGCGTGCGCCTTGTCGGTGAGCTCCGACCTGTTTCATAACATCGACTTCCTAGCGCGAGCGTTGTCCTGACCGTAAATTTCTCTCGGTTTTGTAGGAATCGCGTATTCCCAGGAAGACCTCCGCCCTCCGCGTCTGTGTAAGGGAAGCTGAAGGTACCATTGTTCTGGAATGGGCGCTGAGGCTGACATGCGCGTCCACAGTGGCATTTCCTGCCGAGCTAAATTTCTGGGCTCCTCGTAAACTTGCAGGAACAAAAGCTCCGGCGAAGCCTCGCTTTTGTTTCGGTTGTCGATGTCAACGGCAAAAAGCTTCCGGGAAGGACGAAATATAAAAACATCCAGTCAAAGAGAGGCACCTGGGGAGGCTGGCCGGCGGGGGGCTGACGCAGGTTTCCTGGAAAGGGACGGCGGGCGGCCGCGGGGTCACCGCGTAACCCACTGACCTCTGCTGTTCCCGCAGGAAGCAGCCCCCGACGGGAAGTGAGGGACGGACGTCGCTGCGAATCTAGAGACCTTCACTTGCAGAAACTGTCCTGTTCAGCTGCCTTTTCCACTGCCTCCCCCCGGGGAAGGCGCAGCAGAGTCCTGGGGCTGGAACTCGGAAACTCGACAGTGGTTGTCCGAATCCTCCTGGAACAGGGGGCACAGTCGGTCGGCCACAGGGCTGAGGCTCCCCGCACCCCGCCCCCGCCCTGCGTCACCACCCCCCAAGGTCAAGGACCACCTGCCCTGAGTAGAAAGACCCTGGGGGATAAAACCCAGGGACTGGAGGCTCCCTGCAGGCTCACGCAGCTCACCGCTGTCTAACCTGAAATATCCTATCTGTGTCCCTCTATCCTGAAAGAAATCCCAAATTCTACTCCTCTACCGCGTGCGCTCAGAAACACACCTGTTACAATATGCTTCTTTGTGGGATGTGATGTCCAGCTGGCTGCCCTAGTCATCGACGACACACGGCACATTCGGGAGTTGCTAAGAGAGGAGAACGTAAAAGTCCGCGTCCCGAGGGAAAAAAAATGGTCTATTCCGGTGATTATCTCACAATATATACAAATACCAGATCATTACATTGTGCACCTGAAACTACCGGTACGTCAACTAAACCTCGATTTTAAAATGCTATTTGTAAACCGTGTGCTTTTCCTGACACTTTCTGTAGAATTCTGAATTTCAAATGAGTAACAAAACTTCCAACAGCGTAAATTACAAGACCAGTGCTCTAACCCCTGAGCTATGGAGCCCCAACAGCGTAAATTACTATGCTGATTGGAAAAGAGGAACAAAAAAGGTCTTAAATTCAATCACTGTCTTTTGTCTTACTTAAATGTAATATATGACCTTGATTGAAATTAGGAAAATAGAGAAAAACAGATAGATTATAATAAAAATAATAATTTATCTCTCCGTGATTAATTTTAATGTTTTTTGATTCTCCTTGTTTTTCAACTGCCTAAGTGTAATTTTATTTTTTCTCTATACATTTATTGATAACATACCCATGCCTTTAAAACTGAAAGCATAGAGAATTTTTGTAAGATACATACTTGGCCTTCTTTTTGCATTCACAAAGAGAAGAGTTTATTCAAATATAAAGAATCAGAACTAGGATACTTTCTTGTTTATATCCTATGGTTTGTAATATGCTTTGATTTTTTACATAAATGATTTTGACCTATTGAGGTCTGACATTTCTCTTATCAACTTCTGTGAGTTTAAATAATTAAGATACCACATTTGTGGGGCACCTGGTGACTCAGTGGGTTAAGCCTCTGCCTTCGGCTCAAGTCATGGCCTCAGGGTCCTAGGATCAAGCCCTGCATCGGGCTCTCTGCTCGGCAGGGAGCCTGCTTCCCCCTCTCTCTCTGTCTGCCTCTCTGCCTACTTGTGATCTCTCTCTGTCAAATAAATAAATAAAATCTTTTTTAAAAAAGGATACCACACTTGTGTCCTATTTGTGGTAAATGTTTTTTGCAAAATTTACTTTTAGTTTATTGAAGCTACTTAAATTTATTTTAAGCATGCAGTCAAAATTCAACTTCTTTTCAAGAATTATTCATTGGGTATCCGTACGGCACAAAAACTGTTGCACGTCGCCCTCGGCCATAGGGACAGGCACGTGCCTGCAAGGGTCTGGCCGTCTCTCTGCCCTCTGGTGCTGGCCCCTTGCCCCTTGCACAGCTCGCTTCCAACCTCCCTTCCTCCGAGCCACGGCTCAGACACCACCTCCAGGAACGCCGTCGTTGCTTGCCAGACTGGACACAGTGATTAGAGGTTTGCCACACTGAGCAGTTGGCCTAGACGGCAGAATTCTTGAATTCAGAGCTTGCACGCCATTTGCCGCTCGATCACGGAAATACACGTCTTACGAGTAAATGAATATGGGTGTTTCTGAAAGGCACTTTTTATCATTTTGAAATCATTCAGATTTGCAGCCAAGTTACAAAAATATTTCGAAGAACACGTATATGTATTCATGGATCATTCTCACGTTTGTTTAATTACTAATTCACTCTCTAGCCACATAGTAATGCACACATACCTGTGAACGTTTTGTAACTTGTTATTTTGCTATAACTGCAAACCGACACAAAAATGGCAGGAATCATACAGAGTTCTTCTGCAGGGCCCTCACACACATCTACCAATGAGCTACATTTTGCACCATTGACTGTCTCTCCCCAACCCTCCCAACCCCGTGCATACACATTTATACATTTGTGTGTGTGTGTGTGTGTGTATTGTTTTTGTCTGATTTTTGTGACAGTGGCCTGGAGTCAGGCTGTTGGCCAGTAGCACTTGAGTGAGAATTTGATACACACAGGAAGTTCTCTCGAAGAATCACAGGACAAGATCATGATCAGGAAGTTCACTGTCGATGGAGAGTATTGTTAGTTGTTTGGATGCAAATCTTTTTTTTTTTTTTTACTTTTTTTTTATTATGTTATGTTAGTCACCATAAAATACATCTTTAGTGGTTTTTTTTTTTTAAGATTTTATTT
>CM053614.1:87507634-87525630 GCA_028646535.1 Procyon lotor | reverse complement strand
TGGGGAGGGTATGTGCTGTTAAGTGCTGTGAAATGTGTAAGCCTGAAGATTCACAGACATGTACCCTGGGGCAAATAATACATTAAATGTTAATAAAAATTAATAAAAAATATATATATATTAAAAAATAAAATAAAATGTAAAAAAAAAAAGATTAATTGAGAATGAAAAGGTAAAAAAAAAAAAAGAAGTTCCCCACATCCCACAGCCAGAATTCTGTGGTGTTAACGCTCATGCGGGTACGTTACTTCTGTTAAACTTGTGACCTGACCTTGATAGATTATTATAAGTGAAAGTCTAGATTCAGATTTCCCCAGTTTTTACCTAATAGCATCTTTTGGTCCCAGAATTCCACCCAGAACGCCACATTTCCTCAGGCTGTTCTTAGCTGTGCCAGCGTCTCAGGTTTTCCTTATTTCTGATGATCTCCCTAGTTTCGAGGAGGGCTGGCCAGGGAACTTGTAGAGTGTCCCTCAGTTGGGAATTCTCTGCCTTGGCTATTTGGATCATGCATTTCTGGAGGGACAATAGCGGAGGCAAAGTGCCCTTTTGCCTTGGGAGGGGCACAGGCGATGAGACTGACTTACACCGCTCGTGGGTCTCGCTGAGGAAGCATGGGGCTGGCTTCCACTGCCAAGAACGCCCTCCTGGGGAGGCAGTCCCCTACATGCAGCCTGCACGCGGGGAGGGTGGAGGGTGTCTCTCCTGGATGTGGGGCGTCAGCACAAACCCTTTGGATGCCTTCTGCTTGGGAGGCTGGTCTCTCCTCCATGTATTTATCAATCATTTACTTTTCATCAATATGGACGCAGGGATCTTTAGCTTATACTTCGGGTTAGAATCCAATACGCCTCTATCTTCTTGTTCAAACCAGCCTGGGCAGGGGACAGTTCTTCCCCTTGGCTCCTTGTCCTCTGCCATCATGGAGACAGTGCTATCTTTTGGAGCCCCTTTCTTGGTTTCTTATTTTCTGACACCACAAGGCACTCTAGGGTCATCGTGTCGACTCCCTCACCTGGCGCTAGAATCCGACATTCCTGCAGGTGGCCCAGGTCCTTATTGGGAAGCAAGCTCCGTGCTCCCTGGGGAGCGGCTCCCACACTCTCCAAGCTGAGAGAATGAGAATGTGGAGATGAGTATGCCAACCCCTGCGAATCTCTCCAGATCTTCACACGCAAATCCCTATTAGATGAGGGTGAAGGTGAGTTCATGTTGATGTCCGCAATTCTGACCCATCACCAGCTGGACCTGCCTGGCCTCCCATCCTGACACACCTGTAACCTGCCTGCCTCCTCCCCTCCCCCCTACCCAGAGAAGAGCCTGCCTCACCTGCTGCCGCCGGCCCCTGCCTTGCTCTGGTCCCGGTAAATAGCTTGCAAAGATTTCCTTCTGCTCTGTGACTTCTCTTCCCATTTTCTTACCAGTTTCCTTTGCAGAGCAGAAGTTTCATTTTACTTTTAACAAATTTCTCCTCCTCCTCCTCCCCCTTATTCATCTCCTTCTCCTTCTCCTCCCTCTCCTCCTCCCCCGTTTTTCCCTCCTCCTCTTCTTCCTCCTCCTCCTTATTCATCTCCTTCTCCTCCCTCTCCTCCTCCCCCTTTTTTCCCTCGTCCTCTTCTTCCTCCTCCTCCTTCTTCTCCTTCTTCTTCCTCTTTTCCTTCTCCTTCTGGATGGATCATGTTTTTCAGGTTGACCCAAAACCTCATCACCAAACCCAAGTCACCAAGATATTATCTTATATTTGCTCTTATGTTTGCTTCTAGAATTTTTTTTTTACTTTTCATTTTGCATTCAGGTCTACGATCCATTTGGAGATAATTTTTGTGAGACTTGTAAAGTATGTGTTTAGGTTTGTTTTATTTTTATTTATTTTTTATTTGTGGCACACACAGTCTGATGTGTTCCGCACCGTTTCTGGAAGGACTGCCTGTTGTCTACTGAATTCCCTCTGCTCCCTGGTCAAGGGAGGGCAGGTCTAGTTCTGAATCATTTATTTCGTTGCATTAGCCTATTTGTCCGTTCCTCCACTACCCCCTGGCTTGGATTACTGCAAGTTTACAACAAATCCTGAGGCCTCCGCCCTCCACCTTCCTTCTTCTCCTTCAGAGCTTTGTTGGCTCTTTGGGGTCTTCGGTCTCTCCACACACACTCGGAGTGAGCAGGTCAATACTCACAAAATAGCTTGCAGAGATTTTGATGGGAACTGTCTTGAGCCTATAAATCCAGTGGAAAACAACTAATGGGTTAATGGTATTGGACCACCATGAACACAGAATATGGCTCTTAGATCTTTCTTGATTTCTTTCAAGTCACATGATTCTCTCCACATAGATACTGTAGATATTTTCTTAGATTCCTAGCCAAGTAGTCATGCCTTTGGCATTAATGTCAATGCTGTTCAGTTTCTAATTTCAAATTCAAGCTGTTCATTGTGGGTGCACAGGAAAACAGTCGACTTCCTGAATTCACCTCAGAACCTGCAGCCTAGCTACAATGGTCTATTAGTTCCAGGAGCATTTTTGTTGATTATTTGGGATGTTTTATATAAACAATCGTGTGTATGTATTTTATTTCCTTTCCTTGTCTTATTTCGCTACCTAGGCTTTCCTGTATGACATTGAATAGGAAAACAATTTCCAGGAAAGGAATAGGAAGAGACATTAACACCTCCTGGCAGATGATAAGAGGAAAGCATCCAGTTTTTTACCATTATACAGGATGTTAGCCGTGGTTCTCCCAGAAATGCTCTTTATTAGGTTGAGAACATTCCCCTCTCTTCCTACTTTGCTGATTTTTTTTTTTAATCATGAATGGCAGTTGAATTTTGTCAAAGGCTCTCCTGTGTCAATTGATAAGATTATTTTATTTTCCTTCTTTGGGAAACAATTTACTTCTTTATTTATTTGGGGGAAAACAATTTCTAATCATTGTTTCCATTGTGTCTCATGACTTGGGATAAATGTCACACAATTCTAGTTTCATTTTTTCCATTTTTTAAAAAGATTTATTTATTCGAGAGAGAGATCATGAGCAGAGGGAGAGGCAGAGAGAGAAGGAGAAGCAGGCTCCCTGCTGAGCAGGGAGCCCAACACGGGACTCGGTCCCAGGACTCGAGGATCATGACCTGAGTCGAAAGCAGTCGCTTCAGTGACTGAGCCACCCAGATGCCCTAGTTTCATTTTTTTCTTGTTATTGGCAAGAAACTGTGTGTTGGAATCCATGGCACATAGTGAGGGAGGTGGGTGTCTCTTATCTTGGCTGGAACGTTGGACAGGTGTCTCCTCCAGTAAAGGTCAAAGTGAGCCTATGCAGAAACCCTATAACCTTGCGTATCGACTGCTTTTTGTTAGAGAATTTTTTTTCAAATTCATTTCTCTCCTCTTTTATTTTGGCACATTAAGCACAGCTTTCTTCAAATCTCCAAATTATTGGAAGCACGTCCCTTCAGTCTATGACGCCTCGAGAGAGAGAATAAAGCATCATGGAGAAACGGACAAGCCTAGTCCTCTGCGGGCCCTGCAGGCCTGGGAAGAGGTGGGGCAGGGGTGGGGGATGCAGCTGTGGAGGACTGACCCTTTCGACAGGCGTGGTTGGGGCAGCAGACAAAGGAGGGTGACTCTCAGCGGGGTCTGGAGCTGAGGCTTCTCCAGCTGGGTTCTGTCCCCGCTCACCGCGGCTGGCACGCAGAAGGCCCTCCGTGACTATTTGCTGAGTGCGTGAATGATGTGGACACAGCGATGGGGCCCCCGTGGCTAAGAAAAGTGACCTCAGAAACGCCTGGAGATGCACCACCAGACAGCGGGTCAGGCAGAGAGGACCCTCGGGGTCTGCAACCAGCAGGAGGAGGGGTGACATCACGACGGACAGCACGGCTATGAAGTTCGGTCACCGGGGGCCTTGTCCCTGAGAGTCAGTAGGCCACACAGGACATAGGGGCACACAGGGCTCTGCCCACATCCCAGGAATGGCGGAGAACTTCTCTCCACCGTGTCACGTGTCCCAGCCACCTGAAAGAATCGATCGCTCCGTTTTCTTCCCCAGAGAGGTGGGGACGCGGAGCATCTCCTGCCCCAAAGGACAGCTTGCTCATCTTTACATATTCTGCTTAAAACATAGCGTGGATTGGGTCAAATGGTTCAGACATTTCATCTTGTCCCCAGGTCACCGGAAAGCCCCCCTAAGAAATACCAAGTGTTCTGGCATAAACCAAGAAGTCACATTGTCCGGGCACATCTGGGTTTCCGTGGAGTAACTTTGCTCCATATTTGTCCCTGTCGGTTTACTACACACAGCAGAGCCTTGCAGGGACCTCTGAGCACTAGATGATCAGATTCTCTCGTGACCTTCCAGGGAGGCGGCGTGGGCACTGCCGCAGGCTGACGCCGAACCTCCGATTGGAGATCAAAGTCTGGGGGAGGCATGAGCCCAGGGTCTAATGTGCTGATGGCAGGTCCCCACGCTTCCTCGTGTGACCTCCCCTGGGTTTGTGTCCCAGGCAAAGCCTGGGGGTGATGCCAGGAGTCCCACTCTTTGCAGGGGACACCGTCGGGGACCACAGTGGGGAGTGTGCATCCCTAGTTTGTTTTTCTCCAGCTGTGAATTTCCGCACATCCTTCTGCTCCTCGTCCTGGGGCATCTGCTGGGCAGGACCCCCTTTGTGCTGCTTTGTGTCCACGCGCGCCCCCCACCCGCTCCCACCAGGGAGACTGGACCCCATCTTCTCTCCGTCCGAGCGAGTGTGGGGAGCAGCGCCCAGCTCTCCCCTGTGGTCGGACTATTTTGCCATCTCCCGTCCTCGCCCAGGCCCTCCCTGCTCTGCTGACTTCCCTGGGCTGCATTCCCATCTCCTGCTCCTCAAGCAGCGCAGTCCGGCCTGGCCCGTGGCTCCTCTGTCCCCGGAGAGCTCCCCGCCCCTCTGCAGAGCGCTCCCGGATTTGGTCTGTCTCTCTTCCAAATGCAGAACCCTGCCTCCCCGCTCACAGGCACTGGTCAACCCCGATTTCCTCATCATTTGTACCAGATGTCAAACCCAGCAGCCCCTGAGATCCCCGCCGCGGGCACTTGGCCTCGTAAACCCCAGAGCCTGGGGCCATTCACTGCTGAGAACAATCAGCATCCTCCTCCCTTCCTTGAGCAAGAGCAGCGCTGTGATGGGCCATCAATACCGTTCTCCACTCCGTTATTGACGTTAGTAAAGCCGACGTGACTTTTGTCCAATCCGTGCCAAATTATCGTAGAATTTTGCCCCAGGCGGAAGTGAGTCCTGATATTTTTATAAAGTGCCGGAAGAGGTACGGATTCCAATGTCTCGAATACAATCGTATTATGCATTCAGAGGCGTGCAAATTATTTGGGACATTCTCACGCCGCACGAGACACACACGTGTTTACGCAGGCAGGATGGTAGCAATCTGATTTTAAGGTGTCCTTGGTGTACGAGCAGCGGTTCAAAGGGCAAATAATTACGTTAAAGGGACACATCAGTCCGAAAGCACAGCTTTATTTCCAGCTGTCACGAGCGCGTGTTGAAGGTGCGCCCAGGAGTCTCCACGACCCGTCCCGAGGTAACGTAGTTATAATGCGGGTTCAGGGTTCCAAATTCAGGGACGTCTCACACGTCTGATGAACTTGGCTTCTGAAACGGCCCGCAGAGCAGAACGGAGACAAGCCGCACAACAGATGTGACAACGCAGGGGGGAGGGAGGGAGCCAACACGAGGTCGGTCTGCGGGCGTGCGCCCCGTCGGGTCAGCTCTCGGCACCTGCTGCTGCTTCTGTCCGCGCAGGGGAGGACGCCAGCTCAGACACCCATGGGCAGAGGCTCCGGCGGCAGTGGCCTGCCTGGAGAGTCTGAGGGTTTGCAGCAAACCCCCCTGCCCCCCCCAACCCCGGCTTGGTGACGGGATGGAATCGGTCATGGCCCCGCCGACGTCCCCGGAGAGGAGCCACCGAGTGGGGCGTCAGATATTCCTTAAAGGTTGTGAGCACCTTCCCCGGGCCAACATTCTGCTGTTAAAAAAACGTCCCCTGCATGGGACACACCAAGTCAGCCAGGCGGGAGGCTCAGTGTTAGACGGCGAAGTGTCCCCCAAACAGAGAGGCACTTGGAGGCCAGAAAACGAAGCAAGAGACTCCTTATGGTTTACATGGATTTGCCTTCAGGGGGACATTCTTCCGGGGGATCAGGACAAGCAGCTGAAAAAAACTGAGTCCACAGGCTTTAGAGAGCAGGGGGACGAGGGACACCCAGAAGGGGGTCGCAGTGGGATCACAGGGTCCGCCTGTGCTCGGAGGGCTTGCAAGCCCCTCATGGACAGCTAGGCTCCGACCGGCTCTTGTGGCCCCACCTGAGCGTCAGGAAGGGGAGGGACTGTTTGCATCTTTATCCCTGACGGGTTCCCGGGAGGCAGACCCAAGCCTCCCCCACGCAGGGACTTTCCTCCAAGGGGGCCTGGAACGTGTCTCCTCCGCGCCGTGCACTGTCCCTGGCGTGGAAAGGACAAAACAGAACGAGCTCTCGAGCCAAGGGAAACCGGGGATGGACTTCACATTCTGCTGCTGGAGACCCCGGGGTTTGCGGGGGGCAGTGAACGAAGGAGGCAGGGGGCGTTCTAGCCGTCTGGGGTCATACGGCTCCTTGCAGTACTGTGATCACGGACACAGGACACGGTTCACGCGTCGGGCCACACGCAACTTTAAAACACCGAGGGAAACATACCGCGTGCAAATTAGGAATCACGAAGGGGTTAGGGCTTTTAGGACGAGTGCGGACTGTGATGGAGCGGGAGGGGGCACCGCAGGGAGGGGACGGCCCTGCCGGGGCCGGGGACCCGCCCGCTGAAGGCACAAGACGCCATCCACTGTCACCCATGTGGTCTCGCGCACGTTCACTCCCCCCCATGCTGGTGACTTGTACACCTGCTTCTCTACACGCACACACTGCAATCAAACAGCTAAGTGAAGGGACACCCAGGGGCGGGGACAGCGGGTCTCTCACTGTCGGGCCGGGGCTACGACAGATAAGCAGGGGGGTGCGGAGGCTGGAGAGGTCTCTGGGCTGAAGGTTCGGGGTGGGAAACGTCAGCGTGAACTCGCGTTTAGCCCCACACAGACACAGGAAGCCACACGCGGGAACGTTTCGGTGCAGACGTGGACCCACGGGTTCGCACACACGGACGCGTCCTCCGTCCTTCGGCTGAGAGGGTCTAGCGTCGCGGACGCCCCAGGAGCAGTGGGCATCGCAGACACCGGGGGCTTGGCTGCTAATCCCACTTTCTAGAAAAAGAGGCATCAGGGATCCTTGGGGGAGCGGCCGATCCTCAGTCAGGAGAAGACACGTACAAGAGGAGCCTGGAGCATCTCGTGTTCCCAGGGAAGGAGGAATTCACACACACACACACACACACACACACGCACACACACAGTGATAAGGGATCGTCAGACAGACAGAGGAGCCAAAGGAAAGAGCTCCCGACGGCCGAGACCGAAACAATTTGACCACAAAATGTAAATCAAGTGGCTTCGGATGATAACCCGAAGTATAAAATAAATACCCATGAGTTCCCACTGTTATAAATACATGATTGAATAAATAAATACATTTAAAAGAGATGAATGTCCCGTGTGGAAGAGTTGCAGATAATTCCTGTGGACGCCCCACAGGCTGTCGGATTGTCCCCCCGCCGCCGCCGACCGCCGGCCGCCGCCCAAGCGGGGCTGCCCGTGGCGACTCCCCCCAGAGACGTCCGCACGGGAAAGGGGAACGGAAAGTGGCTCCCAGGACCTGACACACACGAGGGCCGAGTGATCACACTCAGTACCACGGGGATGAGCCCTGTGTCCTCGTGCTGGCCGCTGCCCGTGGACCCTGGGACGGATCTCGTGTCCCTTGGATTTCTTGAGTGATGCTCACGTTAGAAACGCCGACTGTGTGATTACAAGGTCGGAGCTTTGGCCCGTGGAATGTCACCCCGACCTGCGGGGAGAGGAGGACGTGGAGTTCGGTCTCGGGGCCAGTGATGCGATCAGTACAGAATCCTGCAACAGAGAAAGGACATTTGATAAAAACCGGAGGAAACCTGAATGGAGTGTAGACTTTCCTTCCTAGTAACGTGTCACCATCGGTGCATTAACCGCGGCAAACGTGTGGTTCTAACGGATGTTAGCAACTGGGAAAGCGGGGTGGGTGCCTAGGAACTTGATGCCCTGTCTTCACGACTTTTCTGCAAATCTGCAGCTGTTCTTAAAACGGAAGGTTACTTCTCTTAAAACAAGACGAGCCCTAGACGAGGAGAAACCCCATTTGTCACCGCGGATCTCGAGTATATAAGGCAGCACAAATTTCAGCAGGTAAAAGGCAAGCAAACAACGCGACTGGAAAATCTGCCAAATCTGGGAATAAGGATTAAATGAGCTTGGGGGAAGATATTCGAGGTCAGGGGCTACTGGGGGGAAAGCAGCGGAGAACACCCTGGGAATTCCCGCCGAGTCGCCCGGCTCCGAGGGTCCCTCGAGGGCCCTGGTGTAGCGGAAAGCAGCCGAGAGCGATTTAATCACTAATGTGTACCTGGGGCTCCTGTGGGTCCAGATGGTCAGGGCAAGGGACGGATGGGTCTAGGTCCTGGGACAGCCCTGTGTCCCCCTCGGTGATGACCGAGGCACACGCACAGCCGTCACCGAGCTTTGGAAGGCACCCACGCAAGTAGTCACGGTGTCTACAGGCAGGGCATGAAACACTGGAATGGGCAGCCATCCAGTCCTGCAGGGCCACGGCCTGCGGGCCCCCTCGGGGTCCCCAGCAGACCTGGGGGGATAGAGTGCAGTGTCCCCAGGGGACTGGACCTGAATGTGGGTCGTCACTACGGCGGAGCCCGGAGAGGAGGGGGAGCCTGCACCCCACCCCCAGCACAGGCCGAAGAGAGAACACAGATTTCCTTCTGGAAGCCTTCCACCTGAAGAGCGGGCCCCACGCGGCGCGCCCGCTTTGCTTTAGAGCTCCCCGTCAGGCAGGCAGGGGCATGAAACGGACGGACGGTGGGGCAGGCAGCGCACAGGGCAAGTAATCTCGTTGCGCGCACGTCTCTCCACCGCGGACCACACACTCGTTCAGCCCAGGGCCCCCGTGTCCCCAGACCACTCGGCGCCGGCCGATGTGAACTGTGGGCAGTTGTCTCGGGAAAGAAGCAAGGAGCGGGGCAGATCCTGAGTCAGCTACTCGCCCTCTTTCGTGTACAAAGAATTAGGTAACGCGATTACCGGCCCCCAGAGCGGGTTGTGAAGTGGGTTGTGGGGAAGAAGATGCATTTTGGACACTCGCTGTGATAGTCCCAGCAGGTGCGGGCCCTCTAATGACGTGATGGGACAAAGAGGCAGAGGCTGCCCGAGTTGGTACCTCTGGGGGCCAGCAGACCACAATGCAGCCTGCCCACGGGCGGTATTTGGGGTATTTTGGACAAATCGCATGGTGACCTCGAGGCTTTGACTCGAAGGCAGGGGGAGGGGCAGACGCTTCCTTGGAGAGGAAGGTTGGCCATGGCCTTCCCAACCCGGGGCAGGGAGAGCCAGGGTCTGTCCCTGCTGCCCCGGCCACCCCCTGGCAAAAGGCACAGCCGAGGGTCCCTGGGAGGAAATCACATTTTCTTGGGTACTTCCTCCTAAGGAAAACTTACCACGAGTGGCCTTCGACAAGAGCAGATCCCAGAGGGATTTGCACACGTGCAGAATGATCCAGGGAACAGACCGGCCCCGCATCCGACTGGAAGGGAGGGAGGCCGACCCTGGGGTGGCCAAGGTGCCAGGTCCTGCCTCCCAGCTTCTCTGGGGCAGGGGTGGGGGGGGGAGGCGCACGCAGGAGGGTCGCATCTGGGCGCCCCTTGCCCGGGCTGGGCCTGAGCATCTCCCCAGAGGGTTCTGACCCCCTCCCGAGGCTGAGACCTGCCAGGGTCACCCTGAGCTAAGACAGGAAGGACCTGACTCGCCACGTGAACGCAGGGGCCCGTGAGCCTCTGTGTCCCTGCCTCTCGTCCCAAACAGCAGCAGACAGCGTGCTGGCGCCACTCTGGAAAGCCCCTCGCCCCGAAACCCTCTCCCCTCGCCCTCCTCCAGGCACCAGCGGCCGCGGCACACAGCCCAGCTGTAAACAAATGACTTTAAATGGACCGTCGGCATCCCGGGTTGGTGGGATTGGCCTACAAGTAACCGAGCGTAGTAAGTGTCATTGTTCTTGAGAGCTCTTTCTGTAAACCATAATAAACTCTGGGTTTGTGTTTGGTTAATATGGTTTCTGTCGAAACTGCTTAGACGAGTCTGTCGAAAACATCTGAGACATATGACTTGTGTCGGCTACCAAGCGTGCAAGGCGAACGATTGCACGTGACCGCTCGTCTGTCCCTTGTGCGGGAGCAGCATCTGTGGCTGCTGATGAAATTCTGGTCCATCCTCGTGTCTGTCCTGAACGCGCCGATTCCTGATGCAGAGCGTGGGCGGGGACCCCGGCTGCCTCCTCAGACACGTCCCACTGCACTTGACCTTGTCCCGTGGAGAACCCGGGCTCCCTCTGCCCCCAGCTACCTCTCTGAGATTGCCATCTCCCGGAGCGAGGCAGGGGCTCTGTCGCCGTGGCTGGTGGAAGACGGGCTGGCTTGTGGGGGTGGGTTCCGTGCCCGTGCGGATGGGGGGCTGGGAGGGGGTCCCGTGCCCGTGCGGATGGGGGCTGGGAGGGGGTCCCGTGCCCGTGCGGATGGGGAGCTGGGAGGGGGTTCCGTGCCCGTGCGGATGGGTGGGGGGAGTCCGCATCATCTTCCGGAGAAAGGAGCAGCTTCTGCTCCCAAACCAGATAGAGTTTTCGAGATACATATTTCCCACCCTGCTTACAGACTCGAATTAACCTGCTGGGGCTGGGGCCCCACCTGTCATGGAATTCGCCAGCGTGCTCCGGGAGCCCTCTGAGGACCACAGAAGGGTAGCGGACATGGAGAAGCCGTCAGAGGGGAGCGCGGGGTGCCGATGGCCTCCCCCAGCTCTGGCCTGGCCGGGAGAGCAGCCATGGCCCTGCCCAGGGGATGATGCAACACCTTCATCCAAAAAAAGCTGCCTTGCGTGTCCATGTGTCAGGCCGAGATCTAAGTGTTATGTGACTTCATCCTCAGGACAACCCCGTAAACCCGGGGAAAAGCAAGCGTGTCCAGCCTGGACGTGCAGAGCCAGGACCCCGAGCCAGACATGGCCTCACAGCCCCGAGCACTTACCACCTGACCTTTCACCACGGACGAAGACAAAGGCCGGATCGGGACATCGGTGACACACAGGCAAGGGCCACGGGCTGCCCGGGGTCCAGCGGGTCGGCACCGTCGGCAGTAAACAGGGTCTGCCGCTGGAGGAGGACAGTCCCCTGGCCACGTGGACCCCAGACTCCTCCCAGAGGGAGAGATGGGAACTCACCAGGTTCCCTACATCATCTGTGCTGTGGCGGAAACACAGATGTTTATAGCGAGGGCACGTGGCAAACAGCGTCCTTATGAGCCTGGAGTGTGGACCCAGGACCCCGTAGCTCAGACACTTGTCCTCAACACCCTGCCCTGGTCCCAGAACTCTCCGGGCCTCATTGTGCGTCTTCATGGAGAGCCAGAGCCAGGCCTACTGTCCGGTGGGGGGAGAAGTGGTCTCTCTGAGGGACCCGGGCACCCACACGCTGTCTCCTGTCTGGGTTTGCTGCACCTCACACTGCCCCGTGTGCCCCAGGACACCGTGGGTGTGAGAGTGCGAGAGCGCGCGCGCGCGCACACACACACACACACACGCACACTCCCCACATATGAAACGGCAGTTGCCGATCTGGGTGTTCGCGCTGTCCTGCGAGCGGCTGGGTTCCCAGACAGAACACGGGGACACCCGGCTGAACGTCAGACAAGAGCTGCCACAACCATAGAAGTAGCACAGGTATGTCCCAGATACCGCGTGGGATGCTCTGTGCTTGATCTGAACTTCAGACTTCCCCGGGCGTTCCGTACTTTTATTTGGTAACCCTGACGGCCTTCCCCAGAAGAGCAGCGGGGTCTCTGGCTGGGCTGTGTTCTGGGTGTGTGACCCCGAAACATCGGGGGACAGGGCCGTCCGAGGCGGTCAAGGCTGCAGCTTTCTGGGACGTGCGGAACCCTCCACGGCACGGGCCAGCGGAAAGATGATTAGAAACACATGTGCCCCAAATGTGACACTCTTTGCCTGTAATTACCATGATCTTTAAAGACTCTTTATTGACCTTCGGGTTGAAGTTTAGGGGACACTTGCCAAACAACGTAGAGCTTTTCCCACAGTCCGTGTCGCAAGGAAGACGGCACGCAAGCCCAGGCTCCCCGGCCTGTCCCCGCGTCTCCTGCACTTAGCTGACACAGGGGGTTGCTGTATTTATCTCGAGGAGTTTATAACCTCCTGAAGGAAATGATAAACTTCCTTTTCACTCAGCGTCTTACTTGGTAGAAACAAAAACAACGACGTTTTGGTTTATCCTGCAGAGGAAAGGGCAGTTCTAGAAGCTCTTTGAGGGCCCATGCATGCGACACAGTCTGCGTTCGTGGAGAAAGTACGTCTCCAAACACCTGCAAAGCACACCCGCGTGCGTGACACTGGGGTTTTGAAAACAGGGACCCCACATTCAGCGTCCCGCACACGCCCGAGAAGAAGTCGAGATGCGATTGTTCTAATTGACGGTCATGGCGTCTTTCTCGTCTAGCCTTTCACCTTTATTCATCCATTTTCTATCCTCTATTCTGCTTTGGGTTCCCCAGGAGATTTTAATTTAAGGGATTTGCCCAACACCATTATCCTGCCAGGGGGACACTCACAAGACTGTTTCACTGAGGTTTTTCTATTCCCGTCGTGAGTGGCAACATACTCGGTGACCTTCACGGACCGAGCATTGTGTCAAGTGCTTGGGAACACTGCTCCTTCGATTCTCATAATTCAAGAGTTCTAGAATGTTGATGTTCTATCGTTCTGGAAATTAGAACCTATTACTGAACCCAATTTCCCAGCTGGGGGAACGAAGGCACAGTGAACCATAGCTCCTAACTACAGGGCGAACCATATTCCTTAAGTAGGAGTAAAGAATACGAACGTCAGAACATAAGCCAAAGAATCCTCCAGGGAAAGTTCTCAACTATCATTGCATTAGGGGATCACTTCTTTCATGTAGGATAAGGAAAAACTGCTCTAAGTGTGTTTGAGAACATAGTTTTCTGAGATACAGTAAGTGCCACATGAAAAAAGGGATCAAAGGTCACAGGATATGTGCGGTACAACAAAATTAAACAGCGTCCTTTGCTCGAAGACTTGAGACTTTTTCCTCGGGTCACCATAGTTGCGCCACAAACACTCCAAACTTGGTCACGGGCTACAACCGTCTGGTCCTTTGCGTGAGTTCGTGGGTTCGGAATGGAGGTCCAGTGGACCAAGAACAGCTGTCTCCACCCCGTGAGAGGGGTGAGGCAGGAAGACTCATGAGTCAGGGACCCAAGGGCAGAGGGACGGAGACATACGAAGCTCCTATCCTCTCACGTGTGGTACCTAAGCTCCAAGGCACAGACACTCGCAGTGTGGCCAGGAGCACCGATGTCTCACCAACGCTTGTCATTTTCTGTTTTGGTTTGTTTGCTGTGTGTTTACAATAGCCATTTTAATAATAACCATTGGGTGTGCAGTGGTACTTCATTGTGGTTTTGATTTGTATTTCCCTCAGGATTAGTGTCACTGCATTTCTACCCGTGTATTTATTGGCCATTTGGGCGTCTTCTTCGGAGAAATGTCTGTTCAAACCCTTTGCCCATCTTTTAATCAGGTTGTTTGTTTTTTGTTGTTGAAATATAGAAGTTCTTTATGGATTCTGGATAGTAATCCCGTAGCAGATATATGATCTGCAAATGTTTCTTCCCCACCCCCAATGTGGGTCATTTTCTCTTTTTTTCACTTTATTGATTATGTCCTTTCATACGCAAAAGTTTTTCATTTTGTTGAAGTTCAGTTTTTCCATTTTTTCCCCCTTTTGTTGCCTGCGCTTTTTCGTCTTCCCCCAAATCCAAGAAATCCTCACCAAATCCAACGTCATGAAGCTTTCCCCCTCCTTTTCCTCCTAGGTGTTTTGTAGATTCGGGTTTCACACTTAGGTCTCTGACTGAGAGCTAATTCTTGCATATGATGTGAGGTAGGGCCCAGCTTCATTCTTGTACCTGTGCACATCCCGTTTTCCCAACACCATCTGTGAAACAGTCCACAAACCCTTCAGCACACAATTTAACTGCGGCCAGTGGCTGCCATTTTACTCCATGTATTGACTCTCCCCTTCCTTCGAGAAAGAATTCCATTTTTTTTTTCTGAGATTGTTACGAAGAACACATCTCTGTTGGAGGTAGACGCTGCCATTCAACTAAGATCAGGCCAGTAAGACACAAAGTATTGTGTGGACTGCCAGGAAGGCTCTTTATAAAGAGAACTTTCCAGCCTTCTTCTCCTTCTGCCATCCATCTGGGACATGGATGTATGGACTGCAGGTAGAGTCTGCAACGTGAACAAAGAAGTGACCAGGGGTAGAAGCACTGTGGTAGGAAGATGGGAGCAGAGATCCCTGAAGACATCATGTCAGCCTTGGCCACCTTGGGAAGGGCTTCTAGGAGAAAGTCATTAACTTCCGTTAGGTTTGAGACCTCTCAATTTATCTTTTCCTGTTATTCCAGTGATCCCAATCTTTTAGAGGATGTAACTCAGGTGTTCTTTTTAATACATTAATCTAAAATAGACAGCCGGATGACTTTAGGCAGATGCATGTTTCCATGAAATTACTGTCACAGTCAGTTTCTTTCTTTTCTTTTTTTTTTTTTTTTATGTTATGTTAGTCACCATACAGTACATCATTAGTTTTTGTGATGATGTACATGTATGTACATAATGTACATGATGTACATTAGTACATCATTAGTTTTTGATGTCGGGTTCCATGATTCGTTGTTTGCATAAAACACCCAGTGCTCCATGCAATCTGTGCCCTCCTTAATACCCATCACCGGGATCACCCCTCCCTCACCCCCTCCCCTCTAAAACCCTCAATTTGTTTCCCAGAGTCCACAGTCTCTCCTGGTTCATCTCCACAGTCAGTTTCTAGACATTTCCATGACGCCCAGAAGACTATCCCCATGCCGGTGGATCCCCAGGCAACCAATGGTCTTCTGTGTTTTATTGCTACAAATTGGTTTTCCTTTTATAGAATTTTCCATAGGGGCAAGCACACAGGATCTTTTTGCATCTGGTTACTTTCACCTGGCATAATGATTTTGACATTCATCATGCTGTTGTATGAATCAGTAGCTTGTTCCGCTTCATGGCTCAGACTCTATGGATATACCACTGGTTTGTTTATCCATTCACTTCTGGATGACATTTGGGTTGTTCTCAGTTTCTGGCCATTGTGATCGTCTGTGAATGTTTGTGTAAAAATCTTCGAACAAGGTTTCCTTCCTCTTGGGTAAATAGGTAGGAGTGAATTGGTTGGAAGAAACTACCAAGCAATTTTTCAAAATGGTACCATTTTCCATTTCCAACATCAGTGGATGAGAATTCCAGGTACACCATATCCTGTCAATAACTCGTTCTATTACTGTTTTTAATTTAGTGATTCCAGTGCATTTCAATGCACTCCAAGTATGATAACTCCATAGTTGTGATTTGCATTTCACTGATAACTGATGACATTGAGCATTTTTTCATGTGCTTTTGGGATATTCCTGTATCCTCTTGGGCGAAATGTATTTTCATATGTTTTGTCTCTTTATTACTGGGTTGGCTGTCTTCTCGTTACCAGCTGTAAGAAGTCCTTATATATTCTGGGTTTCAACGTTCTGTCAGGCATATTACCAAAAATATTTTCACTTATCCTGTCACTTAGATTTTATTTTTGTACAGTGTCTTCTGAAATGCAAATATTTTGAAAATTTTGAGATTTACGAATCATCTTTCTTCTTATGGCTTATGCTCTTGTTATGCAAATATTTTTCCCTCTGTCTTCTTCCTGCAAGTGCAATAGTTCTAGCTCTTATATAAATCCCTGATCAGCCTTGGGGTAGTAGCTTCTGACTGAAGCTATTTCTTCTAACTTCAGGAACAACACTACCTACATTCCCTCTGTGCCCCTTCAGTCTCTGACACCTGTTTATCCAATTCCCTGCATTAAATTTTTTCCATTAAAAATACAACCAGTGTGGGTTTATTTTCTCACCTGGACTCTTGCTGATGTCCCATATACAGGGTCCGATGAGCTCTGTCTGCCATCAGGACTAATGTCCGAACAAGAATTTCTTCCAGAAAAACCATCCTCATTATTCTCCCCCCTATTATCCCAGGGAAGACAGAGCAGGCGACCGAGCGAGGCTCTCTATGTTCGTACAGCTTGTATCAATACAAGAACAATTGAGAATCAATGTCATGTAAATGTAGTCATCATCTTACACAACACTCCTAGCGAACACGCATCCTGGACCCACGCAATATGCAAATTCCCTAAGCTTCAGACTTTGTGGATGGATTATATAGAGCCAAACCAGTCACAATTAATTTCCCCGAAGTTCTAAAGATTCGTATAAGAGATAAGGTTACGTCAATGCGAGGTTAACACAGGCTAGGATTGTATAAAAAATCTGGTTTGGAATCTGGTCTTCATGCTTCTTATAGGATTCCAACAGCCCTCATCCACCCTCTTATAAACCGGTGACCCAGGTGGGTCTCCCCAAGTTGCCAAATACACCTAAGGCGAGTCTCCTATGAGAACACTGTTCTCTCTGTCTCTCTATCCGAGAGCTGGCGGCCCAGCCCCACGGAGCACGCCTCCGTCCGGGGAAGCAGGGCAAGGGAGGCACCTGTTAGGATCAGGCATTCATTCAGCTGGCCATACACATCCTTATCTCTGCTGCCTCTTTACAGGGGGAAAGTAGCTACCACACAGAGCCAGAGTCAGGGTGGGATTTAAATGCAGCAAAACATAGGGAGCACCCTGCTGGCTCGCTTGGTGAGACACGCGACCCTTGATCTCACAGTTGTGAGTTTGAGTCCTACATTGGGGGTAGAGTTTGCCTAAAAGAAATTAAGTCAAATTAAGTTTTTTATTTAATTTATTAAATTTAACTTTAAAGGTGTTTTTTTTTGTTTGTTTTTTTTTTTGACAGAGAGAAACACAGCGAGAGAGGGAACACAAGCAGAGGGAATGGTAGCGGGAGAAGCAGGCCCCCTGCCAAGCAGAGAGCCCGATGCGGGGCTCGATCCCAAGACTCTGGGATCATGACCTGAGCCGAAGGCAGACGCTTAACGACTGAGCCACCCAGGCGCACCTAATAAATTTAACTTTAATTTAAATTTAACTTTAATTTATTAAATTTATTTATTTATTTTGACTCCAGTAAGAGTTAGATCATCGATGCAAATCCTACCTTCTATTTTAGAAAAGCTCGTTTGGATCATATTTCAAATTTTTCACTCTCTGGGAAGAGATTTTGCCCAGGAACGAAGCTAAATATTGCACACTTACTTTACACAGGAGGAGCCCTGAACCGCCAGGTGGGACCCTGGCCCCCAGGAGGCAAGACGGTGTTGGGGCGAGACCAGGACCGGTCTGAACCCCCAGTGTTCATCCATCCAAAAAGGAGGCTGGGCTGGAGATTATTAACACTTATTTTGTCTTGAGAATGGTTATGTGCTTATTAGCTCTGCTGCTTTTTAAATACTTTCTAAAGAAGGGTTAAAACGATCTACCGGGGACATAATGAGAATAACACACATGTGATTTTCTAGGATAACCTCCCAGATCTACAAATGACTTGTAGCTTCTAGAATGGAAACTTTCTTCACGTGTTAAAACACTCAATCTGGCTTAAACATTTCTGTTTTCCCATGTGGCTGGCGGGGCGGGGGGAACATTATAAGGAAGGAAAGCATGAAAGGGAAAATGCTTTTTCCACAAGAACC
>CM053614.1:87491525-87507134 GCA_028646535.1 Procyon lotor | reverse complement strand
TGGATGGATGGATGGATGGATGGATGGATGGATGGATGGATGGATGGGTGGATAGATGGATGGATGGGTGGATAGATGGATGGATGGATGGATGGATGGATGGATGGATGGATGGATGGGTGGATAGATGGATGGAAGGATGGATGGTGGATGGATGGATGGATGGATGGATCAATGGATGGATGACAGATAAGTGTGCAACACTTCATCCTTCCTGATCTGGTAAACACATTCACAAGTTCAAGAGTATGCAAGGAGATGGCAAAGGAAGGTTTATTCAAAGTTCGAACAACAATCAGAGAGGAAGCACAAATTACCTTGTTGGTCCTCACCAATTAATTGGACTATGGTGTATCTGTGTGTGCCTGTTGTGGGTATTTTACTGTCTTTAGAAAAATTACACATTTTCCAGATAATTGAATTTCAACCATATCTTTGCAGCAGCTTAAGACTCCACAGGATGTAAGCAGAGGTCCACAGAAAGATTGGGAGAAATGGAAGCCAAGATCCCAAATTTTCTTGAAAAATATGTTGAAAAATTTCTTGAAAAATAATTCTACCTTGTACATATTTCAAAAATTTTATTCCATCTATTTTCAAAGGCATTCAGATGACTCAGATAGACATCTTGAGAATAAAAATTATGAAGTGTCCTTAGTAGTAAAAATGCTAAGATGTTAGCTCATCCTCTCCATGATGTTTTATGCACTTACATCTTCAAAGTCATAACTCTCAGAAAACAATGGGCTCCATTTGAGACACGACGGAGCCATCTGTGTTGGTCTGCGAGGGCGTCACGACCAAGCACCACAGGGTGGGTGGTCCACACAACAGAAACCCACTTTCCCACAGCTCGGGAGGCTGCACATTCCAGGTCAAGGGGCTGGTATGGCTGAGACTGGTAAGCTCTTCTGAAAAGATCTCTGTTCCTGGCTTGCAGATGGCCGCTTTCTCACTGGGTGCTCATGCAGCGGAGAGAGAAACAGGTCTGTGGTGTCCCTTCCTCTTCTTGTAAGGCACCAATCCTACCATGCGGGGGACCCACGCTTATGGCCCTGTGTAACCCTAACCACCTCCTGAAAGGCCCCATCCCCAGGAAAAGGCCCCATCCCCAAAGAGCCTGACACCATTGTCACCGTCCCCAAGACCACCATCAATCTCCTGACACCAGCACGCAGCCTTTGGTGACCCTTTTCTTCTACCTTCAGCTCCCCACAGTGGAGACCACATTCTTCCCGTTGGTAGACACCACAGGAATCCTTGTAAAACAATATCAGACCCTCCCTTTCCCATCTTTAAAACCCTCCAATGTCTCCCCAGGCCATTCAGAATAAAACTCAAAATTCTTCTTTTGCATTGGAATGCCCCATCTGGACCTTGCTGGCACCACCAACCTCCTCACCTCCAACTCCCTCCCTCCTCGTCCCTTCTGGTTTTCCTGCCGCCCTCTCTGTTCCCCAGGGTCTAGCCACACCACGGAGCTACAAGAGCTACACCCTTGCCGGTTCACATGCCCCAGATTTGCTTCTCCCGAGTCTTGTCGCTGTTTGCTTCTTGGCCACCACCACACTTCCTGACTTGATATCACTAATGAGGACACCCCTCCTGAGCAGTCCCCATGTCCTTACCAATCACTTCCCTTCCCCACGTTCCCCACATGGTCCTTACTATGACCTGGTGTGTGTGTGTGTGTGTGTGTGTGTGTGTGTGTGTGTGTGTGTGTGACAGATAGAGATAGAGATGGAGACACCAGAGGGATGGAGACAGGAGAGACAGAGACAAAGGGATGGGCAGGGGGGAGCACATTTGTCATCAGTCTCCTCCACAAGAGAGAAGGCTACAAGAGAACATGGGCCTCCACTGAGCCTAAAGTGGGTCCCTAAGCTCACTTGAGGCAGGAGCATTAGTGGCAGCCAAGGGCCACCCTCGCTTGGCCCCACCAGCCACCCCCTCATGCGTGACTGAGGCAGTGCCATGCCTGACTGAGGCAGTGCCAGGGATGCATGTGGGGTTTGTGGAGCTGGCGGCTGACGGCCTTTGGACTCCTCCCCAGGCTCCAGCATCATTGTCCCTCTGATGAACTGGGGGCTGACTGGCTTTAGCCCAGAAGGGTCACGTTCGCTCGTCCAAGGGGAAGGTCAAAATGGACACTTGACAAGCAGAGCCCCCTTCGCCCTTCTGAGACTGAGAGGCAGATCATCCAAACACTGATGTGTGCCAAATACTGGCGTCGACCGAGGCATGGATGAAGCTCAAAGAGATAAAAGTTATGCTGAAGCACTTTATGTAAACTCGCTCTAGAGAGAACCGCAGCGCAGCAGCACTCAACATGATAAAGATAATGAGGGACAGAAGACAGGACACGCTCACTTGCCCCAAGGTCAACGTTATCTGGAGGCAAAGTTTGAATTCTGTGTTTCCTTCACTTGAGCTCATTTCCTCAAGGCTAAATGACACAGTTGTCTGGTGGCTCCCAGTATCCACAGGGGACCCCACTTACAGACCCTGAGACCAAACTTTCCAAGGAACATAGGGCAGATGTCCATCTCTTCCCCCCGAGTGTCCCCGCCAACCCTGTCACAGACAATAGTGGTCAAAGGAGAAGCTACAGATGACGTTGCCACCATTTTGTTTGTTGGCTTGCTTTAAGAAATAGACCTAAAAGATTTTAATTTTGAAAGAACAAGAAGCCTGATTTTCATGACTTATCCCGAATTCTCTTCGACACATCCTTTATTGAATAAAGACATTTCCTTCTTCAGCAGATTTCCTTCTTCAGCAGCATTTCCGGTGTCTCACTCACAGTTTAGTAGGGGCGAAACTTGGTGCATACAGATGAACGTTTGGAGAAGGAGAGTATTCAAGTCTAGAGGGCAGGACCTTTAATAAAATGTCATGTTATTTTCCAAAGTTGTGGCATCAATTTAGACACTCAGCAGAAGTTTCTTAGATCCCCACCAGTATTGCCTGGCATGTTGATCCTTGCCGATCAAACTGATACGAAGCTGCATACATCTCGGCAGTTTGATCGACATGTTCATCATTGCTAATGAGTGAAGAAAGTCTTCATGTTTCATTGGCCCTTCCTGTCTTTTTCTTCAGTGAATTGCTAGTTGTGTCTTTTGTCCATTTTTCTTTATTGGATGGTTTGTCTTTTTCTCATTTATTGGTACCAGAAAGATAAATGGGTGGAGGGATGGAGAGATGGGGTCACATCTCAGCTGTATATGGTACAAATATGTTCTCCCATTTTTAGCCTTTTTTTGCTTCTTCTAAGAACGGTTGTGATAAGCAGATGTTTTTAATTTCAACGAGGTGGACTTCGTCCATCATTTTTTGGTGACTAGTATTTTTTGTGTCTTGCTTAAGAACTTCTTCTCAACCCCAAGGTCAGAACGATTTCTATCTATGTTGCTTCTACCAATTTTAAAGCTTTGCTTTTGAATGTAAGTCCTTAATCCATCTGGACTTAATTTTTCTGTGGTGGGAGGTAGGCTTTTATTTCACAAATTCCATGTAGAAATACATTTTCTTAGCTTCATATATTGTTTAGTCCCATCTTTGAAATAAGACCTCCCAGGACACTATCACTATTTATCAAAATCCCATAGTCTTCGGTCTGTTTCTATAGTCTGTACTTTGTACTCTGGTTCATTAATTTATTCACTACCCCTGTTGCAAAGTCAGAATATTAATCGCTATGCTGTCACAATAGATCAGTTTGAGTACTATCTGCCTTTGTTTCTTTATAGATTGGGAACTCTTTGAAGATGGAGAATGCGCCTCATCCCTCTCCGTCCCCCCAAGAAGAGTCTGTTGTCTGACACGTAAAATGCTCTCAGTAAATATCTTTCTGGCAATTTTACTATATGATACTCCTCCCATCATGATCTGGAGTCTCTGCTCTTTTTTTTTTTTTTTAAGATTTTATTTATTTATTTGACAGAGGGAGAGAGATCACAAGTAGGCAGAGAGGCAGGCAGATAGAGAGGGGGAAGCAGGCTCCCTGCTGAGCAGAGAGCCTGATGCGGGGCTCGATCCCAGGACCCTGAGATCTTGACTTGAGCCGAAAGCAGAGGCTTTAACCCACTGAGCCACCCAGGCGCCCCTGGAGTCTCTGCTCTTGAATCACTGAAAATCTTGCCCTCGGAGTCCTGGACCATCATGTAAGGAGTCTAATCACCACACCATGACCATTCCCGAAGCCAAAGCCACACGGAGAAGCCCCATGGAGACTCTCCAGTCCGGCATTTGAGTGACCCCGTCTCTGATACCAGGCAACAGAGAAAAGAACCTTCCAGGTGGCTCTACCCTGGGCACTTTGACTCAGCCCTAGCTGTCGAGTCTTCTCAGCTGAGGCCCCAGACATGGTGGGTAAGTAGAAGTCAAACACATTACCTGTATCCAAATTCCTGACCTACAGAATCTGACGGTCTAATAAAAAGCGTGTTGCCTTGCACCACTACGCTTTGGAGGTGTTTCCCGTGTTGCAGAAGATACGAAGGCAGCTGTTCACTGGAGCGGGGGGAGGACCCAGTGGGGACAGCAGCAGGGACATGGGACGCAAGGTCTTGTTGTCGAGGGAGCCCTTCTAACTGGATGTCACGTTACTTCATGGGCTCAGGCTCCTCTCTGCAAAACCACCGCCTTCACTCAGGAATTTCAGCTTCCCTCTAGCTCTGTGGTCCCCAGCTGCAAACCAATCCAGCCTGATAGTTATATTATTGTTATTTAAAGCCGGAATGCACTGGTAAAGCCACCGCAGAAATTCCGTTTCCAGGATATGCCAAGTGGAAGCGTGCTGACGGTCACTCTTAACTGTTGACGTATTTCATTTACTGGATGCGTAACATTCACCCCCCGAATTCCTTAATAAAAATGATTTGTCCTTCACAATGTACATTCTTACCACATTTGAAAGGATTAGGGACTGTGCACACATCTACCAGATAGGCATATATTAAGGCAAATATAAAAGAGGTAACATACACTAAAACTTACATGAATTAGTTATATACGGTAATCGACAGTGTCCGTAACCATCATTAAATTCAGTCCCGAGTAATCTAGAACCAAAGACAAAACATCAGGGGCAATTGAACTTTATTGTCTGGTAAAATTCGGCAGGCAAACTTCTGAGCAATGATCAGGATGTTCTCATAGATGCTGTAAATAAGAGGGGCAGAGTGATAACCAATAATAGAGCTGTCAAAATCTAGAGATAAGCTCTCACTAATACTGAGAGTGCCCTGACAGATATCACAGTATTGCCATTTAGATGAAAATACGGAAGCTAACTGATAGTAATTACAATTGCTTGAAATTATACGCCCGCCCCATGCCAGCACAAAGACCCATAGATTCATCATCCTAAAATCAACCTCACTCCACCGTGCTTGCAACAAATTCCAAATTCAGCTTAGCCCTGGGACCTCAAGCCGCCTGTGACCAAGGTCTTTGTAGCAATCCTGAAAAAGTGCAGAGATGTGACTGGTCCCTGTGCTCACTTTCCAAAGAGCTGAAGTTACAAATATCAGGAAAACTCACAAAAATGAGGCAAACGTGTGGTTTACGTTGGGGGGCTAGGGAGGCTGAGCAAATGAAATTCAGAAGTGATAAAAAAAAAAAATAAGCCCCACAGAACATCGAGGGAGTAGGTGGCTGGCCAGCTTGGGTCCTCATTTTTCTCCAATATCCAACTTCCTCCACCAAATCTCTGATAAGAATTGGAAAGCAAACGGTTCAAAATTGGTCTTTCTTGGCGCGTTGCAGGAATAAACATCATTAAATAAATTTATGGTGAGACACTGCAACATGATATAACCCGCGTATACAACAGGGAAAGTTCTGTGTGGTCCGGCAATCTTCGGGGATGTTTTCGCGAAGAAGGGGCAGGTGCCTCCCAATTTGATCACACAGGCTGTTGCCGATGTTGCGAAGTTTTGCCTCGAGCACACATTACGCTTTGAATCATCACAAATGTCCTCTCAGAATGGGGGATGCAGGTAGAATTTCTGTTCAGCACACTCTGAATGAAGCCGGAATGCCGTATCCCCCTCCCATATCATTCCCGCTAGTGGACGTAGGCAAGAACCCCCTAACCTGAACGACCCCAGGCGATTTTATGTTGTGTGTCTCCCCAATTCTTTTGGGTCCTTTAATTTATGTGACTTTCAGCAAATGTTTCTTCGTGGTTCAATAGTCTTATACATTGAAAGTATCCACACACACACATAAATACAGGGGCGCCTGGGGGGCTCATTGGGTTAAAGCCTCTGCTTTCGGCTCAGGTCATGGTCTCAGGGTCCTGGGATCGAGCCCCACATCAGGCTCTCTGCTCAGCAGGGAGCCTGCTTCCCCCTCTCTCTCTCTGCCTACTTGTGATCCCTTTCTCTCTGTCAAATAAATAAGTAAAATCTTTAAAAAAATTTTTTTAAAAATACATAACTAAGATTAAAAAAAATCCCGCTTAAAGATTGGAGATAAAAATGGTAACAGAGATTTTGAAATCACCTTACATCTAAACTTGCAAGGGGTGATCTTTTGAGTAGTTAGCCTTGATTTAGAATTTGATTTTCAGTCCATCAGTAAGCAATTAATTCAGAAAATCACACACATCTCTTTATTCTAAGCATCCTAACAGACTTTGTAAGAATCGTGACATTCTGGGCTTTTCCCTATATCTGTGTCTTTTTTTAGTTTTTTCCCTTTGCCTGGAATACTCTGTTCCTCACTTTGCCCTCCATAAGCCAGCTTTGGATAGCCCAATTCTGACCTCCTGTTGGAAATCTTCCCCCATTTCCTCAGACAGATTTGGGGCTCTTACAAGCTTACAAGGCAGCTGTGGTCTTATAGTAGCAATCTGGTTTTTTGTTGTTGTTCTTTTTATTATTATTGTTGTTGTGTTATGTTAGTCACCATACGGTACATCATCAGTTTTTAACGCAGTGTTCAGTGTTCCATGATTGTTAGTGTGTAACACCCAGTGCTCCGTGCAGTCTGTGCCCTCCTCAATACCCGTCACTAGGCTCACGCACCCCCCCCACCCCACTCCCCTCTGAAACCCTCTGTCTGTTTCCCTCTGTCAGTCGGTTCTGAGACTGTTTCCACAGTCTCTCATGGTTCGTCTCCCCCTCTGATTTCTCCCCCTTCATCTTCTCTCCCTTCTCCTAATGTCCTCCGTGCTATTCCTTACCTTGCACACATAAGTGAAACCTTATGATAGTTGACTTTCTTTTTTTTTAATCTTTTTTTTTTAAAGATTTTATTTATTTGACAGAGAGAAACACAACGAGAGAGGGAACACAAGCAGAGGGAATGGTAGTGGGAGAAGCAGGCTTCCGGCAGAGCAGGGAGACAGATGCAGGGCCCGATCCCAGGACCCTGGGATCACGACCTGGGCCAAGGGGAGACTCTTAACGACTGAGCCACCCAGGCGCCCCGATAATTGACTTTCTAGAGGTAAAGAGGTAACTCTAAGAACGACAAAACACTCATGAAAGAAATAGAAGAAGACACAAAAAGACGGAAGAGCATCCCATGCTCCTGGACCTGGATAATAAACATCATTAGACTGTCTGCTGCCCAGGGCGACGTATACTTTCAGTGCCATCCCGATCAAAATACAGACAGCATTTTTCAAAATGCCGGGACAAACAGTTATCTGGACTCTTCATCTCACTCAGCAAGCTGTCCTAGACTAAAACTGTGCCTGCACCTCACACTGCGATACTGTTGAAGAGGACGTTTTGTGGATCTGGCTAAGAAGGGGGTGAGAAGGTCTTAGAAGCGCGGAAGTTCATTTTACTGTCCCCCCGTCTGGTCCATGATCAGTGTATCGGAGCAGAGGAGTACACGTCAGCCGTTCCACTCCTTGCTCGGAAATAAGCTGATGACTGCTGTTAATTTTACTAGACAGTCCTTGTATGTGATGAGTCACTTTTGTCTGATTATTGTCAACTTGATTATGTGTCTTGGTTTGCATGTGTTTGATTTCTCCTATTTGTCAGCGAGACAAGGACAATTTGTAATGACAAAAGGGTTAATTCATCGAGAGATATAATGATTAAAACACATCTATACCAAATAACGAACTTTGATAGAACAAAGCCCAAACTGACAGAATCAAGAGGAGAAATAGACAATTCTTTGATAACAGTTGGAGACTTCACTGTGCAACTTTTAATATTGGATAGAACATCCTGACAGAAGACCAATAAGAAAACAGAGGTTTTGAACAACACTATGAACCAACTAGATGAACACACATTCTTGGACCATTAAACCCAGCACAATACACATGCCAATGTGCATGGAACATTCTCTGGGATAAGTCACACATGAGGCCACCACAGAGATGTCAATACATTTTAAAAGACTGAATCCCAAAAAGTATCTTTTCTGACCACAATAAAATGAAATTAGAAATCAATAACAAAAGGCAATGTGGGATATTTAAAAATGTGCGAAAGAAGGCAACTCCTTCCTAAATAACTAGTGAGCTAAAGAAGAATTCACAAGAAGCTTACAGAATGTAGTGAAAGGGGGCAATCAGAAGGAAACTCACAGCTGCTGCAGTCTGCATGAAAAAGGAAGGATTATCTCATATCAGAACCCTAACCTTTCACCCCAAGAAGGCAGAAAAAGAACAACAAACTAAACCGAAATCAAGAAGAAGGAAGGAAATAATAAATATTAGAGACAAACAAAACATGAAATTCAAACTCAACAGAAGAAATAAAACCCAAAGCCAGTTCTCTATAAAGATTAGCAAAATCGATAAAATTTTAACTGACCGAGAGATAGTGAAGACTCAAATCACTAAATCAGGAAGAAAAGGGATGACATTATTACAAACAGAAATAAAAAGAGATTATAGGAGACTATTTCAAACAATTATATGCCAGAAAAAACAAATAATTTAAGATGAAATGAATAAATTCCTAAAAAAAAATATACAAACTACCAAAACTGACTCAAGAAGAAAGATCTGTTACTTGTAACCAGCAATCAAATCAGCTATCAAAAAAAAAAAAAAAAGAGAAACATCCAACAAAGAAAAGCTCAGGACCTGATGGCTTTACAAGTGAATTCTATCAAACATTTATTTTTTTTAAAGATTTTATTTATTTATTTGAGACACAGAGAGAGAGAGAGAGCACACAAGGAAGAGCAGAGGGAGAAGCAGACTCCCCACTGATCAGGGAGCCCCATGCGGGACTCGATCCCAGGACCCTGAGATCATGACCTGAGCCGAAGGCAGAGGCTTCACCAACTAAGCCATCCAGGTGCCCCTTTGCTAACATTTAAAGAAGAATTAATGCTCAGCAACATACTAGCCAAATGGATCTGGCAACTTACTGAAAGGATTATAACCTATGAAGGTTTAGTCAATTTTCCAGAGAAACAGAACTGATAGAATATGGAGAGAGAAAAAAAGGAGATTCATTTTAAGACATTAGCTCACACAACTATGGAAGAATGGCAAGTCCAAAATCTGAAGGATAAGAAGGCAGGCTGGAGATGCACGGAGTATGAACTCTGTTGCATCTCAAATCAAGAGTAGTCTGGAAGCAGAATTCCCTCTTCCTTGGCGGACTTTGGTCTGTTTTCTTTTAAGGCCTTCACCTGATTGGATCAGGCCCACTCATGTCGTGGAAAGTGATCTGCTTTACTCAAAGTCTGTTGATTTAAATGGTAATGTCATCTAAAAGATGCCTTCACAACAACATTCAGACTTGTCTGTCCAAACATCTGGGTACCGTGGCCTACCAACTTGATACATAAAATTAACCATCACAGTGTCTAAGTGGGACTTATGCAAGGAATACAAAGGTAGTTTGACATACAAAAAAAAATAATAAATGTAATATACCATATTAATATAATAAAGAAAAACACACTATAATCTTAACTGATGCAAAAAAATATTGTCAAAATATCTCACTCCTTTACATGATAAAAACACTCAGTGAATATGAATAGAAGGGACCTTTCGCAACCTGATAAAGGGCATCTATTAAAAATGCACAGGGGCACCTGGGTGGCTCAGTTGGTTAGGCAACTACCTTTGGCCCAGGTCATGATCCCGAAGTCCCAGGATCGAGTCCCACATCAGGCTCCCAGCTCCGTAGGGAGTCTGCTTCTTTCTCTGGCCTTCTCTCCTCCCATGCTCCCACTTAAAAAAAAAAATGCACAGCTAACATCATACTTAAGGGTGAAATAACAAGAGCTTTCCCTTCTAAGATCAGCAATAAGACAAGGATTTCCACCCTTGTTACTTCTACTGAATATTGTACCGGAAGGTTCTCGGTAGGGTAATTGAGCAAAGAAAATAAAGAGCATTAAAATTAGAAAGGAAAAAGCAAAACCAGCCCATTTTACAAATGGCATGTGATAGATAGAGAAAACCCAAATAACTCACACACAAAAACTCAAATATAATTAGAACGAGTAAGTAGCTTAACACATTTGCAAGACACAAGTGCAACAGGCAAAAATTTTATTTCTATGTATTGGCAATGAGCAAGTCAAAAACAAAAGATACGAAAATTCCATTTACAATAGCAATTAAAGAATAAAATATGATTAAATTTCTTAAGAGAGATAAACTATTATATTGAAAACAACAAGACATTGTTGGAAGAAGTTGAGTAGAACCTAACCAAATAGAAAGACATCTGTGTTCATGAATTGGTAGGCTTAATATTGTCAAGATGGCACATCCCCCAAATCAATCTACTATGAAAATTCCAACTGCCTTTTATAAAGAAATGAACTAGATGATTCTAAAATAAGTACAGAATGGCAAATAGATAAAACAATCTTGAGAAAGAATGAAATTGGAGATACCTACCCATAGGTTACCCATACCTACCCATACCAAAGATACCTTTGACCATGGATGATGCAATGGGTTTCCTCAATATGACACCAAAAACACAAAAAGAAAAGGAAAAAAAAATAGGCCAAATTGCATCAAAATTTAAAACTTTGAGCTCAAAAGAGTGAAAATGTGACTCACAGAATGAGTGAAAACATTTGCAGATCACATATAGTATCTATACTATATAAAGAGCTATTACAACTCAACAATGAAAAGACAAACAGCTCAATTTAGAAAAGGGCAAAGCACTTGAATGGACTTTCCTCCAAAAAAGATGTGCAAATAGGCATGAAGGCCATGAAAAGATGTTCATCATACATGATCATCGTTGAAATACAAATCAAAATCACAATGAGATACCATCCAACCGTCACTAGAATAGCTATAAAAAATGGACAATAATAAATGTTGGCAAGAATTTGGAGACACTGGAGCCCGTATACGTTGCTGGTGGGAATGCACAATGCCAACTGAGGACAGCACTCTGGTGGTTCCTGCAACGACTACACATACGTAGGCCTAGTGACTACATCTGTAGAACTGAACACACGTGATCCAATGAAAACGTGTGCACACGTGCTCACAGCAGCACTATTCGAAGTAACCACATAGGGGCAACAACCCAGGCGGCCACCAGCTGTTGAATAAGAAATAAGACGCAGCAGAACCATGCAACGGCATATCAGGCAGTCATAAAAAGCAATGATGTCCTGCCACATACTACATCACAAGCAAAACTGACAATTTCATGCCAAATAAAAACACCCAGATACAAAACAGCAAATACTGTGATTCCATTTACACGAAATGTCCAGAGGAGGCAAACCCATGGACAGAGAGCACATCAGCGGTCGTCTTGGACCAAGCAAGAGGGAAAAGAGGCATGATTGCTTAACGGGCACACGGTTTCTCTTCGAGGTGATGAAAATGTTCTGGAACCAAGCAGCGGGGACTGTTGCACAACGTCGTGAATGCAGCAAAAACCACTAAGCTGTTCCCTTCAAAATGGTTAAGATGGCGAAGCTTAGTGAGAATTTAACCTTGATTTTTAAACGCATACACTGATCAAAAAACCATTCATCTCAAAGAGCCATTAAAAATTCAGAGAGAGGGGCGCCTGGGTGGCCCAGCCGTTAAGTGTCTGCCTTCGGCTCAGGTCATGATCCCAGGGTCCTGGGATCGAGCCCCGCATCGGGCTCCTTGCTGGGCAGGAGGCCTGCTTCTCCCGCTACCATTCCCTCTGCTTGTGTTCCCTCTCTCGCTGTGTTTCTCTCTGTCAAATAAATAAAATCTTTAAAAAAAAAAAATTCAGAGAGAGAAACAAGACGACTTGACTTAACACTCATTTAAAAAGGCTCATTTATATGCTATATTAAATTTGTTAATTATAAACCATATTAATTAGGACAATATGAAGATAGTGTAGGGCTAGGGAAATATATCAATAGAATGGACCCATAAAAGAATGGGTTCTTGGCATACAATAGCAAAGGCATTATAAATCATGTGAAGAGAGGAATTCATTTATTAAATCGTATTGGAACAACTGGTTTTCCAAATAGAAACAATAAAATTACATCAATAGCACCATACCTCAAAATAAGTTCAAGATGGGTTATAAAAGACTAACTTTGAAAAGAAAAAATCTTTTAAATTCTTGAAAGAATATACAAAAGAATATCTTCCTAATTTCTTAAATGAGCCCACAAAAGCATTAAAAAAAAACCTGAAAAAATATGACTCCATTACACTAAAATAGCACGACAAATTATACCACAAATAGTTAAGAAATAAGTTACAGACTCGTCAGTGTGGAGAACCGTGTAGCCTACTTACCAGAGAAGTTGAGTCTCTAGACACAAGCACCAAAGTACCGGAAAGAGAAATTAAGAACAAACAATTCCATTTACAATAGTCTCACAAAAAATAAAATACCTCGGAACAAATTTAACCAAGGACTTGAAAGATCTGTACGTGGAAAACAGTAAGACCCTGATGGAAGTAACTGAAGACGACAGAAGTAAATGAAAAGGTATCCCATGCTCATGGATTGCAAGAATTAATATCAATAAAGTGTCTGTTCTCCGCAAAAGGATCTGCAGATTCACTGCGATCCCTCTCAAAATTCCAATGGCATTTTTTTTCACAGAAAATGGAAAAGAAATTCTAAAACGTGTATGGAGCCACAAAAGACCCCAAATAGTCAAAGCAATCTTACGAAAGAAAGAACAAAGCCGAAGGCGTCGCACTTGCGATGCCAACGACTGAACTTGGAATTCTAACACACTGTGATGTGGGCTGGGGTCATAGAGGAATAGACCAAGTACCAGCTTCTTGGAAGGGAGGTGAAGCCCACCTGCCTCGGCTTGCGGATGGAAGAACATCTGACTGCCTCCCCCTGCCGCCCCCACCTCTGGGGGTGGACAAGCCCATGTTGAGCTTGGGTGGACAGCCTTTGACATCGGGGTGTTAAGGAGCTGCGTCGCCCCATCACGTCTGGGCGTCCCCTAGTCACAGACTTTGTCGGGACAGCCAACTCCCACCACCTGGGACCTTCCTGCGGCCCCATCGAGCTCCACCTGCTGTCTCACCCTCGGGGCGCCTGAGAGGGAGCCCACCTGCTCGCTTTAAACAACTCTGCTCGACGCCTCACAGTGAGAGATGGTGAGAAAATGGAGAGAAACGGGTGTCACGTGAGGCTTCTCGGCAAACTCCGCCGATTGTCTTGGAAGGACAGCAACAGGAGGAGGGGCAGGTTTTACCCTCGAAAATTGGGAAGACGGGCTCTCGTACGGCGACCTGACCGTATCCACCAGCCCCGCCCACCCCCCACCCCTGGTTCCCCCCTACCACCCATCACCTGTGGGGCGCGCCCCCGCGTGCACTGGGGGAGTCAGGTCCTGCGACCTGTCGATGGGCGGGCTGAGAAATCAGGGTCGTCAGCCAGGGCAGAAAGAGCAAGAAGGACCATCAACTTCCAGAGAAACGAGGTCACCAGGGGACTAGAGTAGAACGAGCTTCTCGTGAATTCTTGACGAACGAATGAGCTGAGTAATTCCTTCATCTCAGCTCCCAGTTCATAATTGGTGACGGTCACATGGTATTTCAGGCCATGTGACCTGGGATGGGTGGCCTTCATCGTTAATCTTGTAAAGGAAAAGTGGGGAAGAGGCCACTGTCGGGCATTAGAGGGGTGCAGCAGGGAGGGAATTCGGAACTGGGCAGCCGGGTGTCCCCCGAGGGGCACGTTCTGACCTTGGACGGGAAGGACCAGCAGCGGGTAAAGGGCTCCCACGTGAAGGGACCTAGAGAACCACGCCAGCTGGGTCACCCAGCCGGCCAGGCTAGGCACGGCGGACAGGGCGACCCCAGCCCGAAGACAGCGCGGGCGGGAACACCGGGAGGTCTGCTGGAAGCGAAGAGCTGGGCCCCGTCCTCTGACGGGACCAAAGAAACGTCTTTCGGCCTGACACTGATCCTGGGAAGGGCCGACCATCTTTTCACGGTCAAAGAGCGGTTTCCATACCTGCGGTTGGAACCCTGAACCCCGCGGAGATGCTCCCGGCGCGTGGGAAAGCGCTCGGCCGGGGCCGAGGCCGTGCGGCGCCCCATCCACTTTCCGCAGCTACCCGGGGGCGCGAGGGGCTTACTAGAGTCTGAGCTTGAGCCCTGGGTCCCCTCCGGCCGCCCTGTTCCGCACACCGCGGGCGCTGCTGTGGCATCACCATTTCCAGTTACCGCGTGCGTGCCTGCTGCCGCCCGCTCTAATGAAATCCCACTGGTTGCGCGGGGGCAGCTCATTAGGTCCCATTCACAGGTCTCCTTAGGGGGTCGGAAAGAACGCACCCGCTGCAGCTGGTACCGCGTTGCCTGAGGAGGTTTGCAGTCTTATTAACGTGGTGCGCCGGCGTTTATGACTCTGCAGGGGAGCAGGGGTTCGGTGCTCGGCGAGGGAGGGTGATGCTTTTGCAAGATGATGAAACTTTCCACTCGGCCCAGATGCGGAGGCTGAGTCAGTGTCCCTGGCCGGCTCCCACTGGGGATTTGACTCCGGTTTCTCATTCCAGCCTCGGACGGAGCGACGGGCCACGGCAGACACTTGCCTGACTGAGCTCCCTTCGCCTGGGCCGTAAAGACCGGGAGTGTGCTCATCAGTGGGTCCAGATGAAGGGGGGAAAGCCTACGTTCTCAGCCTGGGAAGGTCTGGTGTCACTGCACGAGTGACAGATGGCCCTGCCAGCATTTCCAAACTCCTGCCCAGTTTTAGGTCCCGGCCCGCGGGACGTCAGCACGGGAGCCCTGGCCCAGCCACCTCCAGAGTGCCTCTCCCGGGAGCAGAAACCAACCCCCCCGTCCTGGTGCTCTGTTCCAAGCAGCAGAGCAAATTCGGACCCTGGTGGCTTATTTCTTCCACAGTACATTCACATTTTAGGAATCTTTCATCTCTGTCGACATTGCATTTCGGGGGAGGCAGGAACATTTGAAAAGCATCCTATACATTATGGAATAACCCAACATCAGAGATTGCCCCATTATTCTCTTATGTGTGTATGATTTTATCATGTGTTTACTTTATAAATGAATCTATTGAAAATCACAGGCATTAGACAAGTTACTTAAAGTCACGCTACTTGGGGCGCCTGGATGGCTCAATTGTTGAGCGTCTACCTTCTGCTCGGGTCATGAACCCCAGGGTCCTGGGATGGAGCCCCGCATCGGGATCC
>CM053614.1:87474937-87491025 GCA_028646535.1 Procyon lotor | reverse complement strand
TCAAATAAATAAAATCTTTAAAAAAAATAAAAGAGGAAGGACGATGTTCCTCCCCTTGAATTATGCTAAGAATAAAGGCAGAGAGAAAACGAGGCTGGTGTTGGGCCTGTCACAGGTGCCGGATGAAGGTCTGGGAGTTCTCAATCCACTGCCCCTTTCTCTTTGCAAACCCAATGCACTCCCAGATCAGAGCTTCGGAAGTGATGTCAGGGCCCTAATTTCTCTGTAACTGTAACTAGGGGAAAGGTTCGGTGCAGCCGCGGTGGAGGAAGCATGGACTCCCCCTCTTCACAGACTGCGCTCCCTCCCAACGTACAGATCTCACTGCAAATACACGCTATACTCGAGCAAGCACTGACGCTCTCCCAGAATAAAAGGGCATTTATTTTACACCGTTTTCATGAAGAAAAATGGTGGTTTCCATTATTTTAGTTACTGAAGAGAAGAATGATTCTTTAACTCTTGAAACTTCTCTACAGCTCACTGGGGACTCAGAGGACGGGCTTGCAAAGAAGCCTACATTTCACAACACATGCCGGAGGGGGTAGAAATTAGTACAAATATTAAGAGCCTTCATGTGGTTTTAGCCCTGACATTTTGTACTTGGCTTTTCTCATCGAGCTGAGGTATTGTAACCCATTATAAACACGGGGGAGAATGACCAATGTAATTACAATTGTGAAACAGTTTCCACTATAAGCTTTAATTTGAGGATGCTTGATTTTTATGGATAATTCCTGTTTGGTTGAAATTTTCCATCTTCAGTTTTTACCCAAAGATGATTTCTTTGTTTGTTTGTTTTGGAAAAATTGAGGATATTCGTTTGACTGTCAGAACCTACAAATGTTCATTTTGTGACAGATTTTGTTAAATTCTTTTATAGAGATATTTCAAATGGTTTAAATTACCCTAATTTAAAATCACCAACTTAGAAAGTAAGGCAAGCTTTAATGAGAAATTTCAGAAACTAGGGTAAATATTCACACTTACTGATCAAGATCTTACAGCAGAAGAACATATAGGAAGAGTTTAGGGCAAATTAATTCCAGCTCATGGTCAATCTTCCGTGTCTTCAAAATCTGGAAATGCGGCCCGTGGGCTTGTAGCACATTTTTGCAAGTGAAAGACATCAGCAACCCATCCTAGGACCAGTTCCTCTGCTTGCTTCTCTTCAGGTCGGGAATAGATCTGTCTTTCTCCATCATCATAGGAAAAACAGCCTGCCATCTTCTCTTGCTTTGTATCAGTGTCAATCCACTTGCATTGGCGATGTCCACATTTTCCGATGAAATTTCCAATTCCAGCTCCCGGAGATGAAGAGCTTAGTTTCCATCACCTTCATCCCCACAATGAGAAAAAAGCCAACAAATGACATTCCCATGGCTTCTCTTGGAAACCCCATGGACTGAGTGTTCAGGGCCAACTGTCAGCACGCAATCAGGAGGGACAGCTCAGGTCTGCTCACCGGGGTCTGGAGCCGAAGCCCCTGGAACCGTGAGCTGTAGGGACATTGCAGCAATAATTCTGACAAATGGAAATGTGGAGGCTGAGGGTTCCTCCGGATTTTTTTGGATTTTATGTCCTAGCTCCCCATGAGGTTCTCACGATGGGGATCCAAGGAAGGTCCCCCCGTGGCTCTTACAGGAGGACGCGAAAAAAATTGTAAAGTAATTGTGAAATAAACGTGTAAAACAACGCAGGGCATTTTCCATGGCAATGACTACTCTCCAAGACAATTTTTTTAAATAAATAATTTAAAACACAATGAGCAGAGCATTATCCCGGGTGAGGTGGGGGCACCTTCCAGCCACTCCGGTCACTGACTTGTCCTACGTGAGAGAGGGAAGGTCACAGTGCAGGCTGCGGACACACTAGAAGCCGGGGACTCAGTCTGAGATTTCAGAGAGCCTCCCCAGACCTTCTCCAGACCCCACACCGGGGGCTCCCCCACCACCACACACACAGCCCCCTGAGCACAGGGAGGCAGACCCCCTCGGGGGAGGAATATTCGAGAACCCAAAGAGGAGTGCTTTCCATCAGTTAAATGAATTATTGTGACAGTCCTGTGAGGTTGTGCTTTACAGAGGAGGAATCTTCAACTCAGATAGGTTTAGAACTTTGGTTTGGAATAGTCGGTTAGCAGTGGAGGAGTCCGGGCAGTCTCACTCTAGTTAACCAACGCGTCTCTTGAACTCTGAATGAATCCGTTCAAGGACTCCAAGACTGTCCCTGGTTACAACACCTTCAAGGTCATCCTAACACTGTGTGCCTGTCAGGGTGGTGAGAAGGTATTTAATTTATTTTTATTTGCACATATTTAATTGTAAATAGGGATGTGTATCTTTTCAGGTGCATATAAGCTATTTGTATCTCTTTTTCATTTCTTTGTAAATTTGCTTTAATTTTCTGTGTTCTTTGTTTCCTTTAGATTTTCAGTATTTTTCTAAGTGACTTCTAAAATCTCCAAATGTGGGGGTTGCTTGGGTGGCTCAGTCATTTAAACTTCTGATTTCAGCTCAGGTCATGATCTCAGGGTCCTGGGATTAAGCCCCACGTCGGGCTCTGTGCTCAGTGAGGAATCTGCTTCTCCCTCTGCCCCCCACCCCCCAGCTCATGCTCTCTCTTGCACATGCTCTTAAATAAATAAAATCTTTAAAAAACAATAAGTGAAATCTCCAAATGTGGTAAGGAATTCAGGGCGTTGCCATCCATACTGCAAACATCTTTGTTTACACGAATAACTAATTCTTGTGGATACAAATCTATCATTTTATGCTGTGAGTCCTCTTTAAAATTCTCTCCAATGCTCACATTACGCGTACATGTCTATGTACAGACATATTTATAATGCTTTACTATAACAATTTAATTTTAAACTGTTTATTACAAGAAGTATTTTATTGTACAAAAATATATAGAGCTACACTGTCAAATATAATCATTTCCAGACACAGTTGAAGAGTGAGCACTTGAAATATGGTGAGTATGAGTGAAAATGGGCTGTAAATGTCAAATACACAACAGATACCCAAGAATTAAAATTTTAAAAAATGTAAAATATAAAATTAATAATCTTATACACCATACTATTACAATAAATTTAACTGCTGATTTTCAGCTTTTTAAGTGCAGTAATTAAACATTTTTAAAATTATGTGTGGTCCAAGGGCAACTGGGTGGCTCAGTTAGTTAAGCATCCAGCTCTGGATTTTGACTCAAGTCATGATCTCAGGGTTATGAGGTTGAGCCCTTTATTGGACTCTGTGCTCAGCGTGGAGTTTGCTTGAGATTCTCTCTCCCTCTGTCCCTCTTCCCACCTCCCTCTCTAAAAAAATAATAATAAAATAAAATTATATGCAATCCACATCACATTTTTTGTTGGCTGGCTCCACATTTGACATTTTAGTTTACAGATCTTAAATTCTGTCAAATTTCAGATCTTTCTAGAAAACACCTAGCAGGAAAAATTCTCCCAATGTCTACACCACGGTATATCATATTCAAACTGCAGAAAATGCAGAGGAAGAAAACATGTTGAGAGAAGTCAGAGAAACAACATCTTAGCTAAGTAAGAGCAGTAACAAGGACTACAACGGGCCCTGCGTCTGAAGCCACACAAGAGAGAGGAGAGTGGACCCAATGTCTAACGTGCTGAGAGAAAAAAACCACCAACCCAGAATTTTGTATCCACTGAAACTATCCTTCAAAAGTGAGGGAGAAGAAAAGACAAGCAAACATGGAAGGCATCTTGTCAGTGGGTCTGCCTTGCAGGAAATACTAAAAGAGTTTCCTCAGAGGAAAGGATAATTATTTGGGTCAGAAAGTGAGATCCATGTAAAGAAAGGGCAAGCACTAGAAAATGAACCAGTGAAGTAAATTTAAAAATCTCTGTTGTGGTGTTCTTAATCTTGCAGCTAATAGTTTGTTCAAAATAATGATGGCAACAACGAATGCAATGATTGTAGCTTATGGATGAGTAGAATCAACAACAGCAAGGATACAGGAATTCAGAAGAATTTATATGAGGTGCCTCAGAAATGGTAGAACATCATCTGGAAGCGGACTTGCATTGGAAAGGCTGGGGCAACGCTAAAAACATAACAGAAAAAGAAGTGTACCAATGCACTAAGAGAGGAGAGAAAGTGGGATTCTAGAAAATGCTCAGTTAAAACCACAGAAGGCAGAAACAGAAGACGAAGAGAGAAACTAGCTACAAGGACAGCAAATAGAGAAGAGTATCAAATATGGTAAATATTAAGTCCACTCAGATAATAATCACTTTAAATGCCAATGAGCTAAATGTGCCAGTCGAAAGAGAGATAATGTCAGAGTGAAGCCAGCAAGCCCAACCAGGTACTGTCAACGAGAAACCCAGTCTAAATACAAAGAGGCATAAAGATGAGTAGTAAAAGAATGGAAAAGATACACCCTGGTAACATGAATCTAAATGGAGGAGATATCCGAGCAAGGACACGTCTTAAGGATAAAGACGGGTGCCAACTAATGATAAAGAGGTCGATTCTCTAAGAGGATATAAGAATCCTTAATGAGTATGTGCCGTACCAAAATGTGGATCTACAGGGAGGAAGAGATGAATCCATGTGATGGTTCAAGACTCCAATGACTCTCTCCACAGTGATGGATGAACCCAGCAGTCAAGACAGACGGCAAGGATGTAGCCTAACTCAACAGCAGCACCCACTAGTCACGTGGATTTAGGGGATAGCTGCAGAACTATAGCATTAAAGGCATCCACTAAAAAAGAAGAAGATCTAAAGTTAATTACCTAAATTTCAATGAAACTGGAAATAAGAAAATTAAACCCAAAGTAAGCAGGAGAAAAGGAATAATGCACGTTAGAGCAGAAATCAAAATAGTATGGTACTGGTATAAACCCAGATGTATAGATCAGTGGGAAAGAGTAGCCCAGAAATAAACTCATGCATAGAAGATCAATTAATTTATAGCAAAATGGGCAGGACTAGACAATGGGGAAAAGACAGCCTCTGCAATATGCGGTGTTTAGAAAACTGGACCCCTGTCTTCACATGATAGACAAAAAGGAAATCAAACCAGTTCCAAGACTTGAGTGTTAGACTTGGAAGAAAACTGTTCTATTGGAAACTGCCTATCATGGCGTCAGACCCACCAAGAAACCGAGGAGAGCCATGGGAGTAATGAAAAAATGTAGCCAACTTCTGAGCACCTGTTGTAACGCTTGACTTTTGGGGGGTGTTGTGGGCAAAATCCTTGGCTTAATCATGAGGATTGACATACAGGAAAGAAATACTTTTTCTCCCCAAATGCTAAGCTCTATAGAGCAAATCCAACATCTTTATTTCACTGTGCTTTTACTCAAAATTACATGACACGCAAAGGAAAGATTTTGTGCCCAAACTTTGGAAAATCTGTACATTTAAAGGAGCAACAACCATCATCATTCAGCACGTTTATAATCTCTTGCCAAGTTTATTTTAACCTCAATATTGCCATGGTGCTAATATAAGTTAAACTTCACAAAGAAATTTCCAAAATTTTCCATTACGCATTTTGTATATATGAAATACACGTTTGTGACCACCATCGCTGAAACACTTCTAATTTTATTCTTTATTGTCGTGCGTGGAATATACAAGCAAGCACAGTTTTTTAGTATTTTTCACATAAGTCAATAAACATTTCAGAAAATAAAATTTCTTTTTTAGACCAGAATCCTGGTTACTTGAGAAATCAAGATCATTTCATACAGAAGAATGTTTCAACTGTTGTGTGTTATTAAAATTAAGTGGGAGTCTGGAGCTTGTACCCAGAACAAGAGAGCATTACCTTGTTAGTCCCTGTTCCTCTCCACCAGGCACAACCAACCAACAATGCCACAGATCATGCAATGGGAAAGCAAAGGACAGCTCTGAACGGTGCTAAGACAAGGGGAAGAGACTTGGGTCCCATACAGTCCAAGGTGTCATCTCCCACCCCACAAAAGTTAGCCAAGGAAAGAGGACAATCCTAGCTCAGCAGCAGAAAATAGCTTAACCTTCCTGCAGATGGAACAGGAGCCCTTCTCCCCTGACATCGTCACACTATCCCTCCACCACTGGCAAGGGGCATCCAGTGGGGGCAGTGATTAAAAGTTAGTGGCCAGAGGACCTGAGACTCCCTTTATGTCTGACAGATACAGAGAGGGTGGGACATATGCAAGAGAGACCTAGCCCCAGCAGGCAACTTGGTCTGGATGTCCTTCCTGTCCGTGTAAGCCAAGACTCTTCATTCCTGCCCAGAGACACTGGCAGCTGGGTAGAAATAGCCACAGTAAATGGTCCAATCTGGGAAATCTCTTTGTCCATGTAACTATCCTGCCCAGGAACCCCAGGGAGTTTAGTTGGAAAAATAAATCCAGTTGTATTAAGTGCCCTGCTTCAGAGAGCCTCATCACCCTGCAAGCTGAGATTTTCTTGTCCTTCCAGAAACATGGGATGAGTGCATAGGGCCGGAGAAGGTACTCAATCCCAGAAAGTGGCCAGGTCAGGGAAGGCAACCTTATGCAGTCCCTCCCACAAATGCTGAAGTAGTTACAGGGCTCGACAGGAGGATCCTGCCACACTCCTCCTTTTAAGGAAAAATACATTTCATTAAAATGATGTACAGATGGAAAATGAGCACATGAGAAGATAGGTAACTTCATTAGCCATTAGGGCACATAATTTAAAGCCATGACCAGATATTGCCACACACTTAACTGAGCACTAAAAAAAAAAAAAAGAAAGAAAGAAAGAAAACGGTAATGACAAATGCTGGTGAAGATGTGGAGAATTTGGATTACCCCTCCTTTGCGGGTGGGGATGTGAAATGTTTCATTGGTTCTTGCAAACTGGCAATTTCTTAAGAAACTAAACATGTAACTAGCACACTAGATAACAATTGCACTTTGAACACATATTCCAGAAAAATTACCTTCATACAAAAGTCTGTGCATGAACATTCATTACAGCTTTATCTGTGGCAGCCAAGACCAGGAATCAGGGCAGGTGTCCTTCCACAGGCAAACACATCATTACACATGGGGAATAGTACTTACCAGTTAAAAAGGACAAACTGGAATAAGCAACACCTTGACTAAATTTCCAGGGACTACAGGAAAAAGTATGAGAAAAGCCAATCCAAAAAAAAAGTTTTGATTATTTCCTTTATGTGATAATTTCTTGAGGAACCTCCATATTGTTCTCCATAGGAGCTGTCTCAATTACATTCCCATCAGCAGGGCATGAGGGTTCCCCTTTCTCCACATCCTCACCAACACTTGTTTTTCCTTACCATTCTGAGAGGTATGGGGTGGTATCTCAATGTGGTTTTGATTTGCACTTTCCTACCGATTAGTGATGTTGAGCATCTTTTCGTGGCCTTCTGCATGACTTCTTTGGAGAAATGTCTACTCAGGTCCTATGGCCATTTTTGATGGATTGATTGCTTCTGGGTTGTATGATTTCTCTCTATATTTTGAATGTTAGCTCCTTACGAGATATATGATTCTCAAATATTTATCTTCTATTCTGTAGGTTACCTTTTCATTCTGTTGATGTGCAAAAGCTTTTTTGTTTGATGTAGTCCCACTTGTCAATTTTTGCTTCTGTTATTTCTGCTTTTGGTACAAAGATCCAAGAATAATGCATAATATGATGGTTGGTCAAATGAATGTCTGTAGGGTGAATACACACATATACACAGACATACAGAAGGATTGTAGATATAAATACAAAAAGAAGAAATAAAATTTGTGGATAAAACCCGGGAAGACTATCTTCATGAGCTTGGTGAAGTGAAAAAAAATTTTTTAAACAAGGAACAAACAGCAATAATAAGAAAAGAACAATAAATTTGACCACATTAAATTAAGAACTTCTGTTCACCAAAAACACCAAAAAGAGAATGAAAAATCAAGCCACACAGTGGGATAATGTCTTGTTAAAACATATGACTAACAAAAACAACAATGTCTAAAATAGAAAATCAACTCTTACAAATCAGTAAGAAAAGAGTACAAAAAGAAAAAGGCCAAGAGATTTGAACCACTCGTCAAATGGAGAAGATACTCAGACCAGAACTAAACCTACTAACAGGTACTCATACGCATTAGTCATGAGGAAACGCAAATTCAAATTTTAATGAGACACAGCTCTACACCCCCAAGAACAGCTCCGAGAATGACAAGTCCAAACATGTGCAAAGACCCAGCCCAATAGAGGCTCTCTCACCATGTTTGTGGGAGTGAGCATGGTGTTACCACCTTGAAAAGCCAAGTGGTAACCTGCCATCATGGAAAATGCCATCCATGCCATAGCGAGGCCCCCTAACACAGTATTCAATAGCAGGGGAATTTTCAAATATCGTGTTTTGTTTCCTAATTCTGGAGGAAACTTAGGTAATCTTTGCCTTTAAGTATGATGCTCGCTTAGGATCATGGTGGATAACTTTTTCAAGTTAAAAAGGGCTTTTTATTTATTTAACTTTTAGTTGGCTACATTTTTTTCCTTAACACATTAGTGGATGTTGATTTCTTTAACATTTTTTAAAGGTTTATTTATTTATTTATTTATTTATTTATTTATTTATTTGACAGAGAGGAAAGAGATCACAAGTAGGCAGAGAGGCAGGTGAGGGGGGGAAGCAGGATCCCTATTGAGCAGAGAGCCTGATGTGGGGCTCAATCCCAGGACCCTGAGATCATGACCTGAGCCAAAAGCAGAGGCTTTAACCCACCAAACCCCCCAGGCTCCCCTGGATGTTGATTTCTAACAAATGCCCTCTCTTCTATTTTTGAGATGATCATACTTTTTCTCCTTCATTCTCTTAATGTGCCAATTGTGTTGATTAATTTTTGAATGGTAAATCCAACCTTAATTCCTAGGATGACCTCAATCTGGTTATGTTTTGGGTTCTTTGCGTATATTTGTTTTGTTAATGTTTTCTTGAATATTTTCTTATCAAGAAAGTATTCTTGATAAGAATATTTCTTATCTTTCTTATTGTTTCTTTCTTATCTTTCTTGATTGTTTTTTACAAGGTTATTCTGTCTTCGACTACAAGTTGATTATATTTTACCCAATACAAAAAAAAACAAAACAAAAAAAACCAAAACACTTTCTTCTTTTTAGTTTACTTTAACACGTGTTTAGATGCTTGTCTTTGTTTACTAGTGATGTATATCCATGTCATTGAATAAAGACCACTTCTCTGTACTCTATTTATAGAAGAAAAATGTATGCTTCAGCTGACCAATAAGCCCCAGTATTTTCATAGAACATCTTCAACAAAGAGATTCAGCAACCAACTTCCACATTTGGAAACAGCTCCAAGATCCCATTGGTCTTTGATGCCCAGCAGCTTCCAGGATAAATGAAAACTTGTGACTCCCTAGGGATTGCTGGTTTCCATATTTATCCCTTAGTGCTTGACTAAACAGCACAAGAAAATGAAAAAACCTATACCAGCTCTCCTAATTGAAGCTGTGTTTGATTATGGTGGCATTAAAACCTAAAAATGGATTGCACATGCCTGCTCCTGGCAGATTCAGGCACCGCTTCCTGCCACCGGTCCCTGATGGGGCAGAACCAGCCCAGTGCTGCATTATGGAATTATGATGCAATGCACAATGGTGAGGATCTTAATTTTCAACTGACATCCCTTCACCATATTCCATTTAAAAACATTTCCTTTAAAAAATAAAATAAAATAAAAACATTTCCTTGCCATTCACTGTCACTGTGAAAGCACATGCTGCTGGAAATCCCACAGCACATACAAGGATGTGCTTTTACATACACAAGAAATCTATGGATCAGGCTATGCTGTTCACAGACTTTGTTTTACTAACACAATGCAGTTGGTTCCAGCATGAAACTTTCTTGATGATTAGAACTACATGACTAATCAATTTTTAATTCTTATAGTGTTCCAATACAGAACCCTAACAGGGATCGTGCAGGACTGTGGTGGACGATATTCATACTTTGTTCTGATGAAGCATGTCTGTAGTTGTCATGGTTGTTGTGCAACAGAAATCAAAATTTTGTAAAAACTCCGGTTCAAGGTATTGACTCTAGAAAGGTTAATGAATACAGTTACAAGACATCAATTTTAGAACTGAAAATGGCTTAATTTTAAACAAGCTTTGGGAGGTATTTGAGAGGAAACAGGGAATTGAGTAAGCATGCTTTCTACCTGTGCCCATTTGTGCATGTGCTGTGAAAATCGTCCAGGCTCCTGGGAAGCCAACACTGAGTTCACACCTGCAGACATGAGTTCACACACGCTGAGGTGAGTTCACTCCTACTCCTCTCCTGGGTCTCAGCCCATGAATGGAAGAGGCAGAATCAATACTGTACAGAGAGCTCTTTGGAGCTCTCCAAATCAGACTGGTTTCAGATCTCAGCTTTGCTACTTATTAGCTCAAATTTTATATCTTTTTTTTTAATATGAAAAGACACTTATTATTACTTTACTATGTAGCAGATTAGTGACTGCAGCAGGTTGCATTTTCTAAGGTGGCAAAGGAAGCCCAGAATACCCTTTCTCTCAGACTCAAGGTGTCTAATGACAGCGGTGATCCTATCCACCCCAGCAGCAAAAGTGTGCACTGGGAAAGAACGTTCTGCTAAATTGTTCTATCATGGTCCTTGCACAGAGTGTTCATCGTTCTCTTCCAGCCTGCTGCTTCTTCCAGGATGGGATCATGTATCTCTTCCCATCTGTTCTGGGAATAGGTCTTGTGTGTTCATGGGGAGAGTCCATTGGAGGCTGACATCGCACTATTATCCTGCCATTGGGTGTCAAAGCAGGCTCTACTTTGTAACTACGGTCATCTGAAAGAGGAAAATACTGCAGATTTATATTTAAAAAAAAAACAAGACCTAAAGCCCTATCACAATTTATCCATTCCCCTCCTGAGTGACATTTAGGTTTCCTCCTCTTTGGATTGGAAATACATGACTCAGGATGGCTCTCTGTGAGTTCATCTGTAGCACTACTATAGTATAACAAGATGTTTATCAGGAGCTCTGGAGAAAGGTGTTGGGAAGAGAAATTGCTTTTAGAATCCGTTTCCAAGCAGTGTTCCTCCCTGAGAAGCTCCTCACCACAAGCCCGCCATTGGTCTCTGGAATGTTCTCTCTTAACTTCAGGTCACATATATGCAAGAGTGAAGAACTCAGTCTGAAAAGCTATCATGAAAACCCTGTGGAAGAACATTTCTTTTTGCTCCCACAGGCAAAGATCGTGCCAGAAAAATAATGTGTGAGATCCCCCCCAGATACAAAAACCCATGGCTTATTTTCTAGCCAATGACGTGTTCAAACTTGGTCAGTCAGCCAGATGAGATGGGGGCTCAAGAGGGGAGCACTTCAATGCTTTGGAGTTTTCCTTTTACCCCAAGGGAGTGAGACGACTCTCCATCTCCCCAGCAATAAACCCTAACATGCTCTCCTGAGTGCCAGTCACTGCCCTGGAGCCTTAATCTATCTTATATCATGTAATGCAGTGATCACTAACACATACACAGCAGATCGTATGTGCCAGGTGATATTCTGTGTGCTTTATGTTTCTTCAAAAGACCTTATGAAGTACACCTCTGTCATCCCTCTTTTATGCATTGGAAACAGGACACAGAGAGGTTGCAGGGCCAGTGGAGTTCAGGTGACCATTTCCACACCTGGTGGGGGTCAGGGCTGAGCCGTCACACCTGCTCCCCTGCCTACAAGCAGGTTCCATGTCTCACTCTCGTTGTTAGATTGTCTGTCTGTGGATGGTGCTGTCTTGGCTGTTGTGATAACCACAGTCACAAGAGCTGCCTGCCAGTGCCCCCAGGCTTAGAGGCAAACAAGAGGCTGGATCTCGTAGGTACGGAGACCTCCCCCATGAGGAGAGTTCACACCCGTTACCCTGGCCTCATTTGTTAGCCATCCAGTTTGGGAGGAAGGGGTTTTTATGAGTTGGAACACCTGACGTTCGAACAGGTTCCTGTTTCTTGCAGAACTTTCAAATTTTACATTTATAAAGTAATTCCCAAACCGATTGTCATGATTCCACAAGTTAGCCTTTTCTGGGGACTCCCAGGTGGATGTTGCAGGACTGGGCTTGACCTCCCTCCCTTTGCAATTCATCCTAAGGGAGGACTTGCTGTATCAGCTGACACACAGGAGCCCGTGGATGCCAGCCCCACCGGCCGCTAACCGCATGGCCTCAGGCAAGTCCCCTCACACTGCTGGGACTCCACGTCCTCCCCACACATGGTAGAGTGCACGCGAGGGACACCGCACGCAGGTGAGTGCTAACGTGCATGGTCACTAGTGCTGTTATGAATAGCCTTCTTACTTTTACCATCAATAGTATAATGGGCATGAAACAATTACTTGTGCATGGCCAAGTTCCTCTGCACCTGGAAGGAAATGAAATCCCAGTGGGGTTAGGCAGAGGTCTTCAGCCTTGAGTCTGCCCCTTTGCAGACCCTCCTTGGCCCCAGGGGTGGACATCACCAGATCACATCAGTGCTCCTGGATGAGCCCCCAGAGTTGTACTCATAAGAACTCATAAGAAACATTGCTCCTGCTGTTGCAGAGAGCTGTACTTCCCTGTGTTTCTCTCCTATTGAGTTCCTGTTTTCCAGCATGCACAACACCGAGGGGTCCAGGAGGATTTGTGTGCATAAAGAGCCCCTGGGAGAAAGCAGTCTTGTGTGCCACCATCCATCAGAAGGGCCAACCCAGGACCCCAATTCCTCAGCGGGGGAATGTAGTCACCATCAGCTCCTTGTGGATCTGACGGCCAATCCAGCTCCTCTTGGCTGAGCCTGTGGAAAATGCATTTATATTTGGCAAATGCCAGTACAATTGGGCTTTTTAAAATTCCAGAAGACTTTAATTGCAGAAAATCACTTAAGTTTTAATCCCTTATTGTCTTTTTTTTTTTTTTTTGCTCTTGAAGCTGAGCAATGAAATGAGACCAAACCAGAGTTTAATAAAAACTTAATTCCCACCAGAATCCAGAGCCATCTCTAAACGGCCTTAAATCTTCTGTTCATGAAACGCTGCCCAGCTCACGGCAAGAGGTCAACAGCCTGTTTCTAATTTACACTTTTTATTCCTTTCAGGAGGTGGAGGGAAAAAGATCCAGAAAATAATGTCTGCAGAGTGGTCATGGCTCCCGCAGTCCTGCACAATTGCCAGGCTCTGTGCAACTTGCTGGAGGGAGGGAGTGGCATCAAGGAGACAGGAGTGCTCTTGAGGGTCCTTGAGGGCCTCCGTGCAGAGACCAGAGCTGCCCCTTCGCTTGGCACCTCCAAGATGCCTCAGACCTCGCACGGCTCTGAGACACACCTGCTTTCCCGGTGACTGAGCCGGGTTAGGGGGCCTTGCACGAATAGTGTGCAAGCCCAGTGTGATGTGCATTTCAAGCCAGGTCTTAATCCCCCATCAGTTCTCCTGCCAGACCAAGTGCAGGACGCCTCCGTCCAACTGGAATCCCAGGTAGCCCACCTGTTTGTTGGAGCCCCGTAACTCAGGACACGGTGTGAGAGTGAGGATGTCCCAGGCAGTGTGCACTGTGCAGATCTACTGAGAAATCCATTGTTGACCTGAAATTTCAGTGAAGCTGGGCATCCCATATATTTGTATTTGCTAAATCTGGCAGCCCTAACATTAGGAGATGTCTCCTGGTGAGAACCAAATGCTAACTGCCTCGTTCTCTATTTCAGCTCTTTTTTTTTTTTTTTTTTTTTGCTGAAGAATAATTTACATAAGGTAATGTTCATCCTTTTTGGTGTATGGTTTTATGATTTTTTAAATTTTGTTTTAATTCCAGTATGGCTGGCATGCAGTGTAGTATTAGTCTCAAGTGTAAAATACAGAGATTCAACATGGCCCTACATGACCTGGTGCTCATCATAACAGGTGCGCTCCTGCTTCCCCATCACCTGCTTCCCCCATCCCCCACCCCCCTCATGGACGACCTCCTCTTTGCTGACCAGCAGCATATTCCCTGTAGTGAAGGGTCTGTTTCTTGTTTTGCTTCTCTCTCTTTTTTCCCCCCTTTTTTTCCCTTTGCTCTTTTGTTTTGTTTCTTCCATTGCACCTATGAGTGAAATCTTATGCTATTTGTGTTTCTGTGTCTGGCTTAGCACAGTACTCTCTAGCTCCATCCACGTCACTGCAAACGGGGAGATTTCATTCTTTTGATGGCTGAGTAATACTCCATTATATATACATCACATCTTTTTTATCCATTCACCGGTCAATGGACACTTGGGCTGCTTCCCTAATTTGGATCTTGTAAATAATGCTACGGTACTATCTTATTCTCTTAATTGCTGTAAAATTCATTTCAATGAAAAGAAAGTTCGATTAGAAAATAACATACATGTGGCAGGGTGTGTGACTCTCAACATTTTATTTTAGGCTTATAAAATGGAAAGAAAGAAGGGAGAGAAGGAGGAGGGAGAAGAGGAGGAAGAGAAGAGAGATGAGGAAAGGCAAGAGAGAGAAGAGGAAGGAGGGGGGTGGAGATGGAGAAGGGGAGGAGGAGGAAGAGGATGGAGAGGCAGAGTAAATTAAAAGAATTAAAAGAATAAATTAAATTAAAATAAGGTAAATAAAATAAGAAAAAATGAAGTAAATAGAATAAAATGAAATATAAAATAAAATAAATAAAATAACAGCTGTGGGAAAGAGTGGCCTGCGAGACAAGTTCATTTCGTGAGATCAAATGTCCCTACACAGATATTTAGTAAACAAGTTAGAGCCTTGATTAAAGCATTACGCATGTTAATCGAGAAGACGGCGTTTACTTAATGCCATGCGGTAAAATTCAAGTGATTTATTGTCCGATACTGCAGGCAATCCTGACCCCAGGCGCGGCACAGGCACCGCGGTCGTGGGCGCCCCGCTGACCCAGGCAGGGCCTCGGGGACGCGCCCAGAGCGCAGCACGGCCGAGGCCAGGTGCCTGCCTGGCGGCCCCGCGACAGTCCCGGCTGGGAGAGCGGAGAGCTGGCGTCCGTGCCAAAGGAGCCCGCGGCCCGCACGATCCGGGCAAGTACCGCGCTTGTCCTGTCCCACGATTGGGAAGCCGTGTGGTTAACGTCCCCGAATCGGAGGGCGCACCGCGTAGACGCCCTGGGGCGCGCCAGCTTGGGACGCTCGCGTGCGGGGCCTGTGCGCGCGGACCTGCGCCCCGAGGTGTCGGTTGGGCGAGAAGAGCCACGGTCCCAAGACGCCCCCCGCCCCGGGGCCGTGCGGGAAGGGTGTGTGGGCGCAGGACCAGCGGAGCGCGCAGCTGGGGGGCGGGGGCCGTGCCCCAGGGGAGGCTGTGGGTATTCTTGGAAGGAAACACATGGGAACCATCCCCAAAGCACTTCTGAAGAGCTGCTCACATTGAAACAATAAAAAGTCAGTGCAAAAACCCAAGAAGGCACTAACGCCTCTGTGGTCTGGCCCCACGGGGGAAGCGAGGGTGTCCAGGTGACACGAGGCAGGCCCCGCGGGGGGATCCGGGGTGGGGCCGGGGGTGAGGCCGGGGGGAGGCGAGACGCGCGCTCCCGGGAACCCCCACGGGCCACCCGAGCGCAGGCGCAACACTCAGGGGCCGTCCGCCACCCCCAGCTCCCCCCCAGATTCTTCCAGACCCCAACCCAGCCCCCCTCACCCCAGAACCAGCCCAGACAAGGTCCCGCACAGGTCAGGAAGCACGGGCGAGGCCGGCCCGGACCCCACCGACCCACCCACCGCCCCCCAACCACGAGAACCGGCTCTTCAAAAGCACTCTGATCTGCGCCTTATTCCAGACTAAGACTTCGTGTTAAAGACTACAAGCCGTTGTCTTTCCTCTGTCTTGTGCTGTGAATTATGGGCTCAAAGTACAGCGTTAACACTTAACCATAGAACTTCCCTGCGTCACAAGACCCGTGTCACCTGACGTCCGCTGGACCCCGGGAACGTTTGCAAATGCTGAGCGCGCCCCAAGAGCCTCGGGGACCGTCCTCGGGGGCGTGGAGCCCTGGGAAGAGCCGGGACATAAGTGGGCATCACTTTAGCAAACTTCTAAAAT
>CM053614.1:87440214-87474437 GCA_028646535.1 Procyon lotor | reverse complement strand
GCGCGCCCGGGCACTTGCGCAGTGAGGAGGGGCAGAGGGAGAGGGAGAGGAAGAAGCCGCATGCAGACTCCGCGCTGAGCACGGAGCCCGACGAGAGACTCAGGCTCACGATCCCAGGGTCACCAGCCGAGCCAACACCAGGAGTCAGGCGCTTAACCCGCAGAGCCCGAGAAGGTGGAACGCTTTCTCTTTGGTGTTTCTCCCCCATTGGGTGCGGCTTCCAAACCTCGGGGTGACGTGACCCTGGCTGGTTTGCACCCGCTGACCTTGGAGATGGCCGGGACCCTTCTCCTCACCTTAAACCATGGGAACCCACTTCCCAAGGTCGTTCTGGGTGATAGGACGGGGTATGCCCCCGGCTGTCAGCCCTGCAGTGTGGTTCTCCCCCGTCCTGGGGCCCTGAGGCTTGCGGCCCCCCCACAGCAGGACAGCCAGACCCGCTGGTCTGCAAGGTCTCTTGCAATAATATCGAAGCTACTCCTTGAGAACCGTCCCCAGAGAGGAGCTCAAGGCCGCTCTGAGTGACCCCGATCTGCGTGCAACTTGGGAGCCCCGCCTCCCCGGGCTCAAGATGAACTCTCTTGGAAGGCATCCGAAAGAAAAGCAAATATTTGGACCGTGCAGAGAACCTCTAAATAACGAAGGTCAAAGGCCTGCTTTGTGTTAGGCAACGTCCCTATGTCCTGCACCCAGGCGGCGACCCTGGCGTCTCCAGCCCACATAGCGGCTGCCGCGAGGGGACCCGGACCCCAGGTCACGTTCTGCAGAGAGAGCAGCGCCGCAGGCTCCGACCTCCCCCTTGCGTCGACCGGGTTTCCCGCTGAAAGTCAACCGCACCGTGGTCCTTGTGTCTCCTCCTGGAGCCTGTGCACAGAGTGGGCAGGAAAGGTCGGCGTGGGAGGAACGAGCTCAAGGACGATTTTCCGCGGGTCGCTCGCGAGTCCCCTGAGCATTCTTGCCTTCTCTGTCCCTGAGGACTGTCTTTTCGGAGAGTTTGTGCTGCTTCCTTTAAGCGGATTTGAGAATTTCAAAAGAATGCGTGTAGTATTCTGCAAGTCTATGCTGAGAACCGTAGAGTCGAGTCAACAGAGACGGTGAGGATTTACTACATGGCACGAGCTACCCAGTCATTCCGCTCATTTCCTTCCCGCTGCAGCTTGCTCTGTGCCAGGCCTCCCTCTGGGCGCAGGAGGATGCTCCGCACATGTCCCCAGGACCCAGACCTCCTGGGGGTTTGGGCTGTTTTAATTGTAAAGATAGAGAGAGGGGTCAGGAGCACGCAGACTCCACGCTGGGCGGGGAGCCCGACACAAGGCTCGATCCCACGACCCTGAGATCGTGACCCGAGCCGAAAGCAAGAGCCCGATGCTCGACCCACAGAGCCATCCAGATGCCCCAAACCTAGTGTCGGTAGAAGCACGGCCAAGGGCTTCTGAGTGTGGATTCGGAGTGAGGCGCTGGGCTGGTCCGTTTCGCAGCACGCTCTCACGAAGGGGGTAGGTCAGTCGGCCCGTGTCGCGGACGAGAAACCCCCCCGCCGTCCAGCTCGGGGCCGGGACGTGCTGTGGAGTCCCTACTCCCCACCTCCAAGTAGGAACTGCTGAGGGGGCCCATCCACCCACACGTCCCGTGCGTGTCTTAGAGACACGGTCGCCAGTGATGTCGCCTTGCCTGTCCCACGGGGTCCACGCCGAGAGGGCGTGAATCCCCTGCGTCCTCCGGGACCCCGGGCCTCGTTTCCTGGTGGCTCCCGGTGGCTGGCTCCAACCTTCTTTTTGTTACCTGGACTTTGATCTCATTTTCATCTCACAAGCACCGGGGCTCCTTTATGGCCCCCTCGATGCTGCCCAACCACATGCACACGGAGCACTAGCGCATTCAAGATCTCCGTAACGTTTCCAGTGACCGGGGTGAGCAGCAAGAAAGCAGAAAAGCAAAAAGCAAAACAAACCAAAACACAAAGAAATATATATACGTATATACAACCACATATACTTATTTACTTATATATGCGTTCTTGCTTCTGCGGGTCCTTTTCCCACCCTGACCCTGAACGTCTCACACGCTGCTCATTCTCCACAGGCTCTCGTCTGCTACGACCTTGCTCAGCTCTGGTCTATCCACCAGTTCATTCCTATAAGCCTCCCAATTTATATTTATTCCTGGTGCATGTCGGGATAGAGGGCATTTTGTTCTGTTTTCTCCTTTTTTAAAAAAATTTTTTCATGTATTAACGTGTCCGATTGCGAGAGACCACGCAAGCACAAGCAGGCAGAGCGGCAGGCAGAGGGAGAGGGGGAAAGTAGGCTCCCCGCCCAGCAGAGAGCCCGATGTGGGGCTCGATCCCAGGACCCTGACATCATGACCTGAGCCGAAGGCAGACGCTTAACCGACTGAGCCACCCAGGCGCCCCTTGCTTTCTCTTTCTAAATGGGGTTCCCTGAGCCTGACCTTCATTTATAAAGCAGTGTATCAAAGCACTCTGATGAATGTATGGATACCAGAAAATACAACAGTGTCCTAAGGACAGGAGCACCCATAATTGGTTACATGGTAACAGAATTTGAGTCATCCTGACCCCTGGAGGGAGGTGTCACCCACCACCTAAGTCCCAGTGCGTTTCCAGGAGCAGAGAGTGGGTAGGATTCCATTTATGTGAAATGACAAGAAACAGCAAACAGGGACTTACTGCAAACAGGAACCAGGGACATCTGCCAAGGACTGGAATTACTCCAACACATCTCTCTCTGGACTGAGATGGTGGTTCCACAGCTCCATGTGTACTGAAATCATCATGTTGTGCCTTAAAATGGGTGAGATTTGGGGATGTAAATTATAGCTCAATAAAGCCACTACTAGTATTTTGGGATCGGTATTTAAGACAGCTTCCTGCTCCAAGGTAGCCAGGCACCTTGGGAGCAGATGCCCTTGTCATCTTCACAAGGACTACGCGGACCCTGAAACTCTAGGCTTTAAAGGGGAGGGAACCAGATTGCAAAGGGCCTTGGGGCCACGCGGCACCACTAATTCTTCAGGCAAGGGGAGCCAGTCTGCCGTGTTCAGGTCAGGGATGGGTGTGGTCAGGGCTCCGGTTTAGAAACCTCATTTGTGCATAAACACGAATGATGGATTCAAAGAAAAATCGAAAAAACATAATCCATGTGAAAATAAGTTCTCGTAAATTGTTGATGCTACATCTAATATGTGCTTAGGCACATGCATGCACACACAGGTGCATGCACAGTTACATGCATGCACAGGTGCACATGCAGGTGCACGCACAGGTGCACATGTGCACGGGGCACACACAGGTGCACACAGGTGCACACCTGCACAGGAACACACACAGGTGCACACCTGCACAGGAACACACACAGGTGCATGCACAGGAGCACACACAGGTACACGCACAGGTTCACACATGCACAGGGGCACACACAGGTACATGTACAGGTTCACGTATGCACAGGAGCACACAGGTGTGCACACAGGTGCACTCATGCACAGGGGCACACACAGGTGCACACACAGGTGCACACATGCACAGGGGCACACACAGGTACATGTACAGGTTCACGTATGCACAGGAGCACACAGGTGTGCACATAGGTGCACGCATGCACAGGGGCACACACAGGTGCACGCACAGGTGCACACATGCACAGGAGCACACAGGTGTACTCACAGGTGCACGCATGCACAGGGGCACACATAGGTGCATGCACAGGTACACGCACAGGTGTGCACACACGCACATGCACACCATCCTAACCTTGGCTGCACTTCTGAACGCTCACTGGCTTTGAAGCCAGAGGACCTACAAGCAAATCTCCTACTTCTGTCATTGCTAGCCATGGGACTAGGGGGCGTTCCTTCACCTTACTGTAAAATTAAACTGAGTTGAGCGTTGGTGCACAGAATATCAGGTGATCAGGACGTGGGGACGGGGAAGGGAGGCTTCCCTCTCGTGGTGCTCCCGTGCCCACCGCGTCCCTGCTCAGAAGACTGGACGTCCTCCGTCCGGTTGCTGCTGCCCTCCCAGGCCCCACCCTTGGGACATCGACCCCACCCCGCCACTTAACTCCAAACCCCCAATTCCTAAAGTCACGTGCTCGCGTCTGGAGCCTCCCCTCCAAATAGGCACACAGTCAAAAGAACCACTTTAAAAAATGTTAAACCTCCACGGACCACGGTCACTTTGCAGCCGTTGGACTTCTGTCCTTCGTGCAAAATCCGTGCGTGAACCCACTGCCTCGCCTCCCGCCCGGACTCTGCTCCTGTAGTGTCTTCTCCAGGACCCTGTGCGGGGCTCCGTATGTGAGATTCCATGACCTTCTGCCCTTTCTGGGTGAGCCTCCCAGCCGGTCCCCAACCTTGGAGCTGCTCCAGATCTTGCATCAATCACCATGAATGTTTGGGAAGCCGGGGACCTTTTGTTTGACGCGGACCCAAGAAAACCTAACTGACCCGCTGTCCTTGAGCCCTTGTGCTACCTCCTCACTCTGGAACCCCGGCCTGGGACCTTTCATGCCTTCCTCTCCGGGCTAGCTCCGAACACCAGCTCACGGTGACCATTCCCCACTCCAGGTCTCCAAAGTGGGGATCGATGCGTCCTCCTGCCAGCGACACTGCCAAACCTCCCATGTCTAGACATTATCTGCTTTCCCCGAGCTCTCCACCCTCTGTATTCCCCGATCTGTAATACCCCTGAGCCCCGCAAAAATCCCGAGCTCCAGCGTGAGCTGAGCAAAGCATCCCTGCTCTCTGAGAGCCTCGCTGTGCAACAGACCCTGTGCCTTCCGCTGGGTTAATGGACTTGAAGCCGTCGGTGTTCCTCAGACCGACACTTCCCATTATCTGTCTTCCATTCCCCGGCCCACATCTCTTCACCCACATTGCAGCCGGAATGAGCCCGCTTCACGCCCCCAGAGGGCTGGTCTATTTCAAATTCTTCAGGTTTTTTAAAAGATTTTATTTTATCTATTTGATGGAGAGTGAGCGCGAGAGAGATCACAGAGGTAGCGGGAGAAGCAGACTCCCCGTGGAGCAGGGAGCCCGATGCGGGACTCAACCCCAGGACCCTGAGATTGTGACCTGAGCCAAAGGCAGACACTTAACCGATGGAGCCAGCCAGGAGCCCCCAAATTCTGCAGTTTCTACAGCTCGGTGCCCCTTACCCTCAGGATAGACGTACAGCTCGGTGGCACGATATTTAATACTTTTTGAGGCTTCCCTGTGCTCTGTGCACACCAGCGGCCGGACCTGCCTGTGACTCCACCGGCTCCTGTTTGTCTCAGACCCCAGGGCCTTTGCACATGCCGCCCTTGCTCTTCTCTCACTTCTCTAGCTGCTCCTGCTCCTTGGGCTCAGTCCCCGAGTCTCGTTGGGAGCCTGCCCCACGTTCTGGAATGTGGCTTTCTGTCCCCACGGTGATAAGACCTCCCTGAGGACCGGGTCCCCCCTCTCCGGCCTCCTTCCCCGGGCAGCCAAGATCTGGAATGTACGGGCCACCGCAGGAGTCCACGTGGCAGATCTGAGTGAGAAACCTCGAGAGCGCATCTGGCCGTGATTTCTCCTTCGGGGGAAGGAGGCCAATCTATCGCATCCTGGCACCGGCAGTGGATTTTTGGTCGGAAACCGCTGTCCCCCCTTCCGACGGATCAGAAGGAGCTGAGTGTGTGCCCTCACCAGGGTGAGGGCAGAGAAGAGGGTGAGAAGCGTTCTCAGGCCCGTCTGCCTCACCAGCGCCGTCACACTAAATAAACGCTGGCCGGCTGACCACTCGTCTAGTGCGGTTTGACCCTCCCTGAGCCTCTGCGGGGGATCCCACCGCCGGGCTTGTGCTCCTCTCCATCTGTTTGGTCTGGAGCCGGCGCTGATGGCTCCCGACTCCGGAGGACTCTTCAGCAGGGACAGGAGGCTCTGGCCGGGCCGGGGCTGGAGCCGTCCTCCCCGTGGGCCTCCCGGCGTCTCCCCGGTGGGACCCGGAGGCACAGCGTCTCGGGGCCTGAGCTCAAAATGCCCAGTGTTGTCACACCTAGAACGAAGAATGTTCGACGCAACCTTCAGCACGAGAACTTGGGTGCCGTTCCAACACCAACCCAAAATTCAGGGTCGGCCCATTCCCTGGCGAGGGCGAGGAGCCTCATCATAGGTCGTGTCCGTGAGGGGTGGTCTGCAGTGGGGCCCGGACCGGGTCCGTGGGGTGAGGGCCACGCGCCTGGAAGATGTTCCCCCAGGAAAGCAGCACACGGCCGGGGGCCTCCTGGTCTGTGTGCTACTGCACAAGGGATGGACGTCCCCGGGCTGGGGACCGGACACGGGCAGGCGTCTCCTCTGGGACGGGGTCGCACCCACGAGGGGGCTGAAACCCCTGCCAGGGGTTGTCACCAGCCTTTTGAGATGAAATGAAATAATAAGCAGACCGAAGAGGGGAGACAGCACAGACACGGGCACACACACCCTGCCAGGGCGGGGGGCGTGGGGCCGGGGACACTGTGATTTCAGGGTGTCGACTTGTGCCGCAGGAGAGACATCTTATAAGAGCAGGGCCACTTGGCCCCCGCGAGGGACTCCGTGCAGACAAGACTGGCTCCAGGGACCGTCTGAAACGCTCCACTGCCCTCCGCATGACAGCAGAGAAGTACTTTTTAAAATCTATAGCAGTACTGGAAAATAAAAGCCCGAGCCTGGAGCCAAGCAAAACATTTACAGGACTCCTAGGAGACAATCAGCAAACACATCTATGAGAAACAAGCCTGGGGAGACCTCAGCCAACCCCCGGGCCACGCGGTCCCCGGAGCATTCTGGATCCCGAGACTCTGCGTCCATGAGCACGGGGCAGCGTCCACGGCCGTGCCCGGGACACCTGCATGCAGGGGAGGAGCGACATCCTCTGTCCGCTAACCCCCGACACGGCCGCCCACGGCCCTTCCCCCCACGCGAAGCCAGGGGCTGTGGGTGCAGAGGTCAGTGCCCACGAAACTCACGAGACCAGAAGGACAGAAGCCACAGCCCCAGAAAACAGGCGACCAGCTCAGCCGTGATGATGGACAGATGTGCAAACCCCAAAATTAAAATGTCCTTGCGATGACAGTATTTGCTACAGACGTCACGAAAGGGGTTACATTCTAGAAGAGTCTGTTCATTGGGACGCTCCCGCGGCTCTGGCACTGGGACCGCAGACTGTTAACGCCGAGGCCACGGCAGGCGGCTGGCGGCACATGGTCCCACTCTTGTCTAGCTTTGTGTTACTTTTCCTCCGATGTTATAAGCTTCAGGAAGCACAATACCTTCATCTATCCCCGATTTCCAGAATAAAGGTAAACTACAGATCAGTAAGAAACAAATACAGTTTGATAAAAAAAAAAAATGGGCACAGAGGGGCGTCTGGGGGGCTCAGTCTTAAGCATCTGCCTTCGGCTCAGGTCATGATCCCAGAGTCCTGGGTTCGAGTCCCGCATCGGGCTCCCTGCTCGGCTGGGGAGCCTGCTTCTCCCACTGCCTCTGCCTCTCCCTCTGAGTCCCCCCTCTGCTTGTGCTCTGTCTCTCTCAAATAAATAAATAAAATCTTAGAAAAGAAAAGGGACACCGGGTACCAAAGAACAGTTGTTAGAAGAAGATATTTGCACGTGGAGGCAAATACCAACAAGCCACTTTTCCGGCTGACCTGGGATTGGGAAACACTGAGGTTCTTTATTTCCTTCCGATACACAAAAATTGAACTGAGGGACGATATTCATCCACGGCGAGGATGCTTACGATTTGACACGGCTTGGTTCTAGCGGACATTACCAAACCTTGGAGAGGAGTGGATGGGACGCCCCACCCAGACCCGCACTACCTTCCACTCTCTGATTCAGCTCCCCGGGATCTGTCCGCCGGGCCCCCACCTTCCGTGTGGGGCGCCCGGCGTCCAGCGGTGGGGCCCACGTGCGCACGCGTCCCGCCTTCAAAAGGACCGAGAAGATTTGCAGGCCCTTCTAGGAGAAGTGCTCCCAGTCAGGGGCGGGGCTCACTGGTGAAATTCTACAGTTAAAAATAAAAACTACTGCCCAGTCAGGGACCTCGGGGAGGGTTTCCTGAGGTTACAGACGCTCAGAGGCCTTGGCCAAGCTCCGGTCTCCCCCAGACCCAATGCAGTGAGATCTCTCTCTCCAGGGCTCTTATTCAGTGTTAGTTCTTTGAACCTGTTTCCTACACACTTTTTTAGATTTCATTTATTATTTATATGAGAGAACATGCGCAGGGGGAGGGACAAACGGAGCGGGAATCCTAAGGAGACTCTTCGATGAGCACAGAGCCCGACGCAGGGCTCGATCTCGTGACCCTGAGATCATGACCGGAGCTGAAACCGAGAGTCGGATGCTTGACTGACTGAGCCCCCCGGGCGGGCGCCCCCTTTTCTTACTATTGCTTTTGGCCCCTTTGCTAATACAGTTTTCACCCTCCCGACCTCTTGAAATGTCCCCATATCCTGGCCTCCAGGACGAGCGTGACTTCCCTCTTAAATAAACGTTCTGTCGCACAGTCTGGGCTGGGGAGGTGGCCGGACAGCTGACGTGGGCCGGGGGCCCATCACGTGGCCTTTGTGCAGTGCCGCGAACCTGTGAGCCCGTCTATGCTCTCGTTGACCCCGTTCCTTCAGCCACAGTGGCAGACGGAGCCGCACACACACCCCCCGCCGGCGGCCCCCTTCCTGGATCTAGTCATCCTGGGTCCGGGTCCAGTGCCCTCCCCCTGCTGACTCGTCTGCCTTGGGCTTTGCGGTAAAGAGCTCCTCGAGCTCAGTTGGCGAGCCGGGGCTGCGGCCGAAGGGCGATGGTCTGGGGGTGGGATGACGTCATAGCTCCCAACAGTCTCATCGCGCACGCACAGGGGTTCGCCCCGAGCCCCCTGCCCAGGTCCCAGATCCCGTCCCACCGGCCCGTCCTGATTCCCACACGGTGCATTTCCCCGGGAGCTCCGCTGGCCTCTGGGACGCCCCCACAGGGCTCTCGCACATTCCTGCAAATTGTGTTTATAAGGTGCACGGGGTCACAGTGATCGTTACTAAATATAAGGACAAAATTCTACATAAAACGGAGCGTGAGACTCGGCAAGGCCGTCCCAGAGCAGGGGGCGGACCTGGGGGAGTGAGCAGACATTGTCACAGCAAGCAGATGTGCACACACCCGGTCCTGAGATTCGGGCTGCATACCGTCACCAAGTGATGGCACGAGCGTCCCGGCACAGGCCAAAGAGAGGGAGCAAGGTCATCGTCCCCGGGAGAAGCAAGTCCAGTCGTCATGTCAAAGAAGGGCAGCTGGACATTAGCCAGAGGTGGGGACCCTGGGACCCTCACTCGAGGGGGCTGCTGGAGGGAGGGAAGGCTGTGAGCACGTGAGGGCGGAGGAAACACCAGGAAACGCGGAAGAGCAGATAAAGAGCCCGGTGATGCCCAGATGAGCCTCCTGCCCCCACAAGGTCTGCCCTTTGCCCCAGATCCCCAGAAAGGGCCGCCACCCTCCTTCCACGGTCCCCCGGACGTTTACTCCAACACTACATTCAGGCGGGAACCTCTCTGCCTTTCCCTCTGGCTGGACCCTTGGCTTCCAGAAGGTGCGAGTAACCCGCCCTTACTGACCCCCACCCACGGGTGCAGCCGTGGCTGCTGGAAAGGGTAGTGACTTGATGAATCTCACTGTGACCTTTGCACACCGGGGTCCCCTGAGCCACAGGCACGAGGTCAGTAAGTGGGGCTCCTGGGCCACAGACTGGGGCTCAGAGCAGACGGGCCCATGGGAATCCTGCGACAGAGCCCATGGGCCCCCCCACAGGGGACGACAGCCCGAGAGGCGGGGGCTGCTGTGTGTGAGGCGGCAGAGCTGTGGAAAGCCCCCGCGAGGCTGATGGGGGGGGGCGAAGCCACAGGCTCCGCAGGGCCTTGCAGGGAGGAGGGCTGTGTCCTCAGCAGACACAGCTCGCGGTCCCTGCGCCCACGGCCACAGCTGCCACAAAGCAGGACAGTCTCCTCCAACAGGAGGAGACACAGCCACTCCCTACCCCCAGCCAGGCAGGACTCCTCCCCAACCCGGAGCGTTCCCACCGGGACCCAGGCCCCCAGCTGCCTGCAGGGACATGCTCGTCCTCCCTGCGGATGTGGAGGGAGGGAGCACATCCTGGCCCGTGCATCCCGACCTTGGTTCCCGCCACCATGGGGCCGGCCGGGGAGAACAGCGCTCCAGTGAAGGACCGAGCGGAGAAAATGAACCCGCAGTGTGGGGCAGCCCAAGCCCAGCCCCCGAGGCCACCACCCCCCTGTGCATCACCAAGACCAAGACTTGAAGCTCTGGGCCTCAGTTTCCTCGTCTGTAAAGAGGGCCCCATGGCACCGGTCTTCCTGGGGGCGGGGAGGGTGAGCTTCTATCCCACACGTCAACGTCTGTGTGTCCTGCCTGGCATGCCCCCATACAGGGATTGCTCCGTTAAAGTTGTTCCCAACTCCTCCTGGGGACTCCCCCGGTGGCGCCCGGGGCCACCTCCCTCCCTGCTCCCCAGTCACATCTCCAGCTAACAAAGCCTGGCCTCGCTTCGCCCACAGAGGAGCCCGCCAGGGGCCCCGGGCAGCCCAAGGTGGAGAGCGGGTCCTCCTGGAAAGAACATTCCCGTCCGTGTCTCCCCCGTTCCTAGGGCTGCTGTGGCACAAAACGGTAAAATCAAGACGTAGGCTCCAAAGAGGAGCAGACAGACCCTGGCCGGTCCGCTCGGGGGTCTTCCCAGCTTTACAGAGAGCGTGCCCGAGGCCTCGCGCCGAAGGGGACTGGCCACGGGTTTACAGGAGAAGTTTCCGAGATACAAACTCGGCAAGTGTTGGAGGACAAGTTGAATGGTGGAGAGGGCGCGTCTGTAACGGCAAACGGAGATTTTCTCTTGACCAGGAGGAACCTCTGCTTGCTGCCTCCTTCCTCCCCGTTCCACGGGGCCCGTTTTCCGACGACTCCGGCCGCGCGTCCTGGTGCCCACGTGGCAGGAGGCTCGCTGGAGAGAGCGGTGGTTTGAGTGGGAGCAGCCGATGGAAGCTGTCAGTTGACAAGGACTCCCGACGGCGCCGAGCCAGCCGAGCACGAGGAGCTCGTGTCGTTGAGGAAGTCAACGGTCCCAGCCCAGCTCCTGCAGGTGTGCACATGTGTATGTGCGTGTGTGTGGGGGTGTGTGCACGAGAGTTCCCCAGCGTGCGTGTGTGCGTGAGGATGAGGTGTGAGTGTGTGATTGCGTATTTGTGTGCGTGGGTGCATGTGTGTGTGCGTGTGCAAGTGTTTTCTGTGTGTGGGGGAGAGGCCGGGCGTTTGTGTGGGTGTCTGTGCGCACTTGTGTACGTACGTGTGAGCACTCGGCACCCAAGCACCTGGGTTGCTCCCAGCATGTGAGAAAGGACAGTCACAATCCCTCACAATCAGGGGTCTCCCTGTCATGTCTTGGAGGCATCAGTCTAAGAGAAGCCAGCACCGGGGCACCCGGGTGGCTCAGTCGGTTGGGCGTCTGACTCCTAATTTCCACTCAGGTCATGCCCCCAGGGTCGTGGGATTGGGCCCCGCGTTGGCTCTGCGCTCCATGTGGAGTCAGCTTGAGATTCCCTCCCTCCCTCTCCACCTGTCCGGCCCCCCGCTCTCTACCTCGAACATAAAGAAAAATAGAAGAAACGAGCATTTCTCGGCTCGGGAAGGCCACCCACGTCCCTGTGCTCCCCCAGGTCACCTGCCTTCCGTCCAAGGAGGGAAGCTGTGTTCAAGAGGCCAAAATAAGAGCAGAAAATCCTCAAGATGCAGAACGAGAGCTCTGTTTCAGGGCTCCGCTAACACCCGGGGGTCCCCGGTCCCCGACATGGGTTCACAAGACACACTGTTCAGTGCAGCAAAGCACCGTGGCGTGCATCGAGTCTGAATCCCCCAGATTTCTCCCCAAAGGCGTTCTAGGAGCAAAAACCAAGTGTTGAGGGAAGTGTGGTCATGTTTGCGCTGGGGACCCTTGGAGCTGCTGTGTTTTCGCACCTTGATGCCTTTGCTCCAACGGCGACATTTCTGATGTGGGTGTTCGCACGTGTGCTAAAATGTAAGGACGAAACGATTCAAAGGACTGTGAAATCCCTTCCAGAAATGTCACTCAGTTGTGTTTAAAATGAGATCAAGCTTTTGATATTATTTCAAGCTGTTGGGAGGAAATTCATTGTTCACCGCTCTTCTGTGCTCGTGTTTCCATTTATATTTTAGTCGACGGTTTTTTTTTCCTAAAACAAAGTTTTAAATGTGTTTTGTGTAAAGCATGTTGACAGCCATAGTATAATTTGATGTCATAATTGAAGGGCATGGCACAGAAATAGCATCTCGGGATTATTTATAGAAGATGTAGGAGTATGATGGCTTCCTTTGAGAGGCAGCCAATCACTGGGTTTTAAACACCCACGTCCGTGAAAACTATTCTTCAAAATTTAGTGATCAGACTTTGAAACGTAGTTCGCTGGCGAAATTAACGAAACATTCTAGAAATGGCATACCCGCCGAGGTCAAGGGTTGGCGTGGCTGAGCGGAGGGTAGATGGGATCTGCACAAACGCGGTGTGAGCATTTGTTAGCAGGTGCCGAAGACCTACCCCACGAGGCAGGAAATGTGAGAGACAGAGACACACAGAGATGTTAGGCACAACCTTTCGGCTCAATGAAAAAACCCGCAAACAACCTGAAGACCCCACAAGTTGCTCATGGTTAAAACGACTTACGAACAAAACGTGAAGTCATTTGAAGTGATGACCGTAAGGACTATTGTAACTACAGAAAGCACTCCTGCTCATTGGACCTCCACTTGGTGTGTGTAACCAGATGCTACCAAAATTATTTTTCACCTCTTCAAGGAAGAGTCGGCCCTGCGTTCTTGCCAATTCCATGCACCGTGTCTCTCGATGGCCATCCATTTCTGAGCGCCCGTGTTAGGACGGAGACCAGCTCTGCTTTGAGGAAGTCGCGCCATCTTGGAGACAGGGAAGAGGCAGGATGGTGGGTGGGGGGTGTGAGCAGAGGACAGGAGTGCCCTGGATCGCCCAGTCCGATGTGGCCTGGATGGATGACCAAAGTCCCGACCGAGAGGGTGTGTGGGACACGCTGGCCAGACCTCGGGTCCAGCAGGGAGTGCTGGGGGCCATGGCAGGGCAGGACAATCACAAGAACCAGGGTGGGGTGCTTGCAGGGGAACTGGGACACGCTGCCTTGCGTCCACGAAGCTAGAGGGACTCAGCCGCGGGAGGACAGAGCACTCAGCGGACTTTCATCCCGGCTCCAGGCACCGTCCATGAGCATCAGGGCTTCCCACACCCCCCAGGCTCACACCGACCGCAGGCTGGGGCGGGGGGAGCCCACCGAGCAGTCGGGCAGGAGCTGGCCAGGGCAGAGGCGCGATGCGCACCCAGGTTAATGTCACTGCTATGGCCATGGCGATGGCCTTCAGGGCAGGTGCACTGTGGCCACGGGACTTGTCCTCACAGACGCCCCCCAAGCTGCCAAAGGTGCACAGAAGGGAACTACGGGACTAGCAGCAGCCCGTGGCCCCAGGAGCAGGACGCTCACCGATGGCCTCCAGTCGGGGCGTTCATACAGAATTATTCTGGGCACACCTCCTGAGAAGAGAGAAACCAAAGATTCACATACATAATGGCGAAAGCTTGGAAGAATATCATCGTTCAACCCAAGAGAAGAGGTCCATTGAACTCTGCAATCGCATTACGTGGCAAGGATGCTGTATTTTAACGACTACTCATAGTAACGTGAGAGAGGACGGATACCCTAGGTTTTTGAGAATGGGAATAAAATTACATATACGATAAAAATTATATATAAACGTTATTTTTACCACATAAATGTAATTCATTTACATAGATACCTAGAAAATAAAATGATTTACGTAATTATATACATATTCATAGCTACGTGAAAACAAAGCAGAGACTTAGAAGAAATTTCACCCAAAAAGGGGGTCTTTATTAATCAGTTACTACTACTGTAATTATTTTTTTTTTTTAAGATTTGTGTATTTATTTCAGAAAGAGCGCGAGCACAAGCAGGGGGAGCTGGGGGAGGGAGAGGGGGAAGCAGGCTCCCTGCTGAGCACCGAGCCTGACATGGGGCTCGATCCCAGGACCCTGAGATCGTGACCTGAGCTGAAACCGAAATGGGACACTTAGCTTAAGCTACCCAGGCACCCATATTTTTTAGCTATGTGCTTTTTGGAAAGAAGCAGCAAAAATGGTAAGCAATCAGCTTGCCTCCCTGGCAAAAACTGAGCAAATGGCATTAAAAGTAAGCAAATTGAAAGCCCCACCTGAATTCACTGCAGCATTTGCTCCCACCACCCCCCCGAAGGCTCAACCGCTCCTGGGGGGCCTTCTGCACATAGCCCGCCCAGCCCGCCCTTGCTCATGGCCTCACTACCCACGCCCGCCTCCAGGAACACGGGGGCCCAGCTGACTCGCTCCGAATGGGTTACGTCTGCTCAGAACCACGAGGAATATGTGTATATGTAAATGTATTTATCTAATTCAGATTTCGTAAGATATTTTCTCTTTAAATGCAGGGGTCAGGGGCAGCCGGCTGGCTCAGTCAGAAGAACGAGCAACTCTTGATCTCAGGGTTGTGAGTTCGAGCCCCACGTTGGGTGTGAAGATTAAATAAACAAACTTAAAAAAGAAAATACAGGTGGGGGAGCCTGGATGGCTCCATCGGTGAAGCCGCTGCCTTCGGCTCAGGTCATGCTCCCGGGGTCCTGGGATCGAGCCCCTGCATCGGGCTCCCTGCTCTGCCTCTTGCCCCTGCTCCTGCTTGTGCTCACTCTCTCTCTCGAGTAAATCAATAAAATCCTCAAAAAATAAAATTTAAAAACAAAGTAGATAAATGAAATACAGGGGTTACCCCTACTGACTATTAGAAGCCGTCGTCAAATAATACCTATTTTTAACATCCTTCGCACATTTGGTGTACACGAGCCCGTGCACAGGTCAACGGTGGCCCCCGCCACCGACATGAACTGGTAGACAGCCAGGCTTCCGGTCTGGACTCCAGGAACCAAAGTGAGGGTTACAGAGGGGAGGGGGCTGGGGGGACGCGGCGACGGGTGATGGGTGTTAAGGAGGGCACGCGCGCGTGGTGATGAGCACTGGGGGTTCCACACAACCAGTGAACCGTTCAACCCGACATCAAAACCTAATGAAGTGCTCTATGTTGGCCAACTGGGCACAATAAAAGGAATAAGATAATTAATTACTACCTAAAAGTAACAATTAAAATTACTACCTAAAAGTAACATTTAAAATTACTACCTAAAAGTAACATTTAAAAGTAACATTTTAAAATACTTAAAATTAGTTAATGTTGATTGATATTGAAAATCAAAATATTAATATTTTTTAAAAACAAAACAGAGAGGCCGCATCCCCCGGGACCGTTTATTTCGCAGAGCTGAATTCCCGTCTAGGTTCCAGATAACTTGGAACGGTTGGGTGTCCAAATCCAATCCTGCTGAAATATGATAAGTCCACATTATTTTCCGCCTACATGAGCCATTCGGTAGTTTGCAGGCAAATCCTACACTTGAATTGTACTTTTATTTTCCACTTTTCTCTCAAAGAGAATGATCGCGGGTGTCTTTTTTAGGAAGAATTATCTACAAGGTTTCAAACAAATATGTAATATTTCCCCATTTTTTTTAAATTTATTTATTTATCTGAGAGAGAGAGAGAGAGAGAGAATGAGGGGGGAGAGGGTTACAGGGAGAAGCAGACTCCTCGCCGAGCAGAGCCGGACGCGGGGCTCGATCCCGGGACTCCCGGACCACGACCTGAGCCGAAGGCAGACGCCCAACGAACTGAGTCTCCTCGAAGAGTCAGTGCCTTTTGACCTATTTTTGTCATAATTTTGAAGGCATACAAAATGTGCGGGGGCGGGGGGTCCCCTCTTGTACCCTTTCTTCCCCTGACCGTGAGACAAGGAGTCCTGATGTCTCGCGAGTGAAACACGGGGACTTTTCATCCTACCAAGATCTGGACGCCAAGGAGGGCACAGTTGCTCCCTGCGCCTGAGCTATTGCTTCTGGACACTTGCACCAGACACACCTGGTGAGTGTGTGAGTGTGAGAGCGTGTGAGCATGTACACGTGTGCGCATGCGCGTGCACACACAGTCACACACACACACTCGGGTACCGTGAAACTCCCCCCGCCCCCCGGTCCTCCCCTCGCCATCCCCCTGCTCAGGTGAGGACCCCGAGCCCCAGCGTCACCCCTGTCATCGTTGGCCCTGTCCTGCGTTGGTCCCCGAGTCGCTGCGCGCACGTGCCCCCGTCACAGCGCGGTGTCCCGAGCTCACCGTCGGATTGTCACATCCCGTCCTGGACAACACGGTCGCCACCAGGTCACCGGGCTGGTGCGGGGTGCTCGCATCCGACTTCTCCCCTTCGCGGCGAGCGTGCCCCGTCTCTGCCCTCGTGTCCTTCTGCTTGCATTCAGCTCTGGTACCCTCCCCCACCCCCGCAACTGCCGATTTCATGGTAGTCTCTGAATACATGCAACATGGACTCGTTTCCAAAAGGCAGACCTTGAAGACACACCCAGAAATCCATTCCCTGCTCCGGTCCCTCCCCGGGACCAGCCAGTCCCCCCGTCTTCCGTTCCATCCCTCCAGGGCCGCGTTTCATGTTGTTTCTGCCGAGATGGTCGGATACGCATGTAGTTGGTTATCCCCCCTTCTTTCTTTCTTTTTTTTTTAAGATTTTATTTATTTACTCATGAGAAACAGAGAGACAGAGAGGCAGAGGCAGAGGGAGAAGCAGGCTCCCCACTGAGCAGGGAGCCCGATGCGGGACTCGATCCCAGCCCCCTGATAGCCATTTTATAGGGCTTTTCCTTTAAAAATAATTCCAAATTATTTCGAATTTTTGTTCAGATGTATTGGTCCATACGTACATCCCAAAAGACGAAAACTGATGAATTTGTGATTCTCAGTCTGTCTTTTGACCGGATTAAAGACGCTTTGAACTGTTGTACGTGGAAAAGAGCCTCTGAACTGCGGTAAAGATTTAAATTCGAGAGAGAAAACGCTGCCCATCTCTGCACCTGAGTCTCGGGTCTGCAGCCCCAGGAAGCAGGGAGCCGTCCCTGCAAGCTCTCGGCCCCTGGGACCCTCGTCCCGCCCACTATGAAGCAACGCTGTGCGTATAATTCATGAGTGTCAGCGAGGACAGGGCTAACGCCCTCATAAATCCGTGTTCTGGACTCTCCTTCACCTAAATAAGTGCTAGATTGTTGAGGATATTTCAACATAATAAAAGTAAGTCCAGGAAAAAATGGTTTTTTGGATGTCCTTTATCCACTAGGGATATTAATTCCCTTATCTGTGACGTATCTAGTTACGTCGATTGAAGATTATTCTTGCTGGGGCGCCTGCGGGGCTCAGTTGGTTAAGCGTCTGACTCCTGATTTCCGCTCAGGTCACGATCTCAGGGTCGTGAGATCGAGCCCCACGTCGGGCTGCTCACTCAGCACAGAGTCCGCTTGGGATTCTCTCTCTCCCTCTCCCTGGGCCCCTCTCCCAGCTTGAAACTGGTGTTCTCTCAACTAAAGAAATTTGCATCATCCAAGGGGGGAGTCATGTGAGTCTCTTCCTTAGACCCATTTACAAGACAAATAACATTCACACATTTCCTAACACTGAATCGCCCTTGAACGAAACTCTAAAACCAGTCGGTCTGGGCGTATTCTTAACGATTTCCTACTGTGATGTTGGAATCGGTCTGTGGAAAAGTTTACCTAGGTGCTCTGTGTGGTTATTTAAAATTAACGCTGGTTTGAAAATTCCTTTTGTAGGTTATCTTATCAGGTGTAAGTATCATTACTATATTTGCTTCCCAAAAAGAATCCGAAGTTCCAGTCTCGTCTCAAAAAGCTTGCTCGAATTCCCCTGGGAACTGATGGCTTCCGTGAAGTGCTCCTCCATAACTTTCTCCAGTTATCCTGCACAATGTGCCGCCTAAAGAAGTCTGTTACTACCTGTGTGGGTTTTGGTAAGCTGTGTTCTCCAAGAAACGCTCTGTTTCACTAAGATCCCCAGCTGGCTTTGCAGAGACACAAGCAAGTTCTCTCTTCCAGCTTTCAACCTTCCATGCGGCCTCTCTGATTGTCTCCCACCTGTCTCTGTCTCTCCATCTCTCTCTGTCTCTCTGTCTCTGTTTGTCTCTCTGTCTCTTGCTGTATCACATCTCTGTTGCTGTTTCTCTATCTCTGTCTCTCTACCTCCCATCTCTGTTTTTGTCTCTCTGTCTCTCTCTTTTCTGTCTCTCTCTTCCATCTCTGTCTCTGTCTCTCCATCCCTCTCTGTCTCTCTCTCTATCTCTGTCTCACATCTGTTTCTCTGTCTCTCTGTCTCTCTATATATATCTGCACCTATCTCTCTCCGTCTCTCTATCTCTGTGTCTCTGTATCTATGTCTGTCTGTCTCTGTCTCTCTCTGTCTCTCTGTCTCTGTGTCTTTCTTTCTGTCTCTGTCTCTGTGGCTCTGTGTCTCTCTGTCTCTATTTCCCATCTCTGTCTCTGTCTCTCTGTTTCCATCTCTCTCTTTCTCTGTCTTTGTGTCTGTGTCTCCCTATCTCTGCGTCTCTCTGTCTTTGTGTCTGTCTCTCTGTCTCTGTGTCTATCTGTCTTTGTTTCCCATCTCTGTCTCCCTGTCTCCCATATCTGTATCTGTATCTCTGTCTCTGTCTCTCTGTCTCCCATTTCTGTCTCTCTGTCTGTCTCCGTTTCTCTGTCTCCATCTCTCTGTCTCTGTCTCTCTGTCTCCCTGTGTCTGTCTCTTTGTCTGTCTCTCTGTCTCTGTCTCTCTGTTCCCCCCTCTGTCTGTCTCTGTCCCCCGTCTCCTTACCTCCCTGTCTCTGTCCCCCCTCGTGGCGTGAGCCCCACCAGCAGCACGTCAGGCAAGGACGTGGCCGAGCCATTTTGCACGAACATCACCAGCAGCCTCTGGGTCGGCCCGATTCTGGGACAACTGCAACGTCACAGCCCTGCTTGTCCTGGAAATTATCTCCTCGAGGCCGAGGACTGTCTATCAGCCTGAAGGCGCTAAGTGCCTCCTCTCCCCAGGGCCGTTCCCTGACTTGTCGGGGGGGTGAAGGGAGCAGCGCGCCGAGCCCTTGGCTGCCCCGCAGCACTGGCCTTGGAAAATCCCTAGAACTCCTTAGAAGAAACAGATCGCATTTTTAACCCCAAATGCAAAGGCTCCAAAACAGCCCTAGCGTTCTTACCCACGGAGACCCCCCCCGCGAGCCAACCCCGTCCCCGACGGCCAGCAAATCTGTTCACTGCTCTCTGCATGGGCGTAGGGCGGGAGGGGTCCCGTGCCTTCGCTCTGGGCCTCCTGAGAGGCGGGTCCTACCCCCGGTGGGTCACCCTCTGCCTTCCTCCCCGGGTCCCCTCACGGCCCCCCGGACTCTTGCCACCATCGTGGGCCTCTCTGTGCCCCAGCCGGGGCCCAGTCCCTGCAGGGACTCTCTACCCTACATGACCTTCACTGCAGGGCCTCGGCTCAGACACACCAGCTCATCCACACCTCGGGGCGGGTATCACCACGGGTGCCGTCCAGGCCCTGGGCGGGCTCCTGAGCGCCTCCGGCTGGGCGTGCTGGTGCGGTGCAGGCTGAGCAAGGCCCGCAGAGGGACACGGAGCCCTCCGCTGACCTCCAGAGACCCCAGCCCACCGCCGGCCGGCTCTCCACCACCCGGTCCCCGTCTGGCCCCCCAGACCCTGCACCCGGACGCATCCCTACGTGGCCCAGTCCCCTCCCTCTGCACCTGCCCACCGTCTCGTTGGCCCTGGGAGATAGGAGATTGAAGAAACCCCTAGAAAGAGAGGGAACTTGGTTGTGGCTCCCCGCGTGATGGGCGGAGAGGAGAGCCCCCGAGGCACGGACGTCCAAGGGCACACAGGGACAGGGAACCGGGGAACAGGAGCAGATCCAGGGACAGGATGCAGAGACAGGGGAATCTAGACCCCACCCTGGGAAACACAGGGTCTCGTAGAGCAGGGAGGGCGGGACATTTTGTTCTAGGCCCAGATGGCCTGGGTCCTAATTCGGGCTCTGACCTTGCCCTGTGGGGGGCCGTGGGCAGAGCCCGTCGCTCCTCTGTGGACGGTGATGGGAGGAGCACTCCAGCCTGAACGGAGTGCAGCGAGGGTAACACAGGCCATGCACGATGCCCAGCACCCTGCCGGACACCCGGCGGGTCCTGGACACATGCTGCCCGCGTTGGATTAGAGAAGGCGTGTGTGAAGGCCAGGTTGTACCGAGGACCAGGCAGCAGCGGGTGGTCAGTGGGAGCAAGGTTTACAGGCTGGGAAGTCAACCACAGCTTCCGGTGAGAGCAGGCAGCACGTGGAACACAGAAGCACAAAAGGGCTGCACGTCCCCACCTCACAGCACACATCCCAACAGCGGGGTGGGTGGAAAGCAGGGGCTCCCAGCCCGGACAGTCCAGGGCTAGTTTTAAGGCTTCTGTACGAGTTTGTAAGAGGGACCTGAGCCTCAGCATTTGTCAAAGCAGAACAGAACTACGCAGCTCTGTCTGGACCCCCCGCCCCGTCCTCCCCACTCGGTGGCTTGGTACACACCCGGTGCTCCTGGCAGGGCCCATTCAGCTCGCCGGGACCGCGGCCAAAACTCTGGGGAAACAAACAACGTGTTAATGACTTTGTTTTTATTCTACCTGGATTCAAACACCAGCACCTCAATCTTCGTTCGGACTTTCTCCCTCGTCGGTATGAACACACTTATTCAACCCCCTTATCAACCTCTCGCGCCTGGACGAGCTTCCTTTCCCAGAAGTTTTGCATCACGTGCTGGAAAAGGCAACTTCTGCAGGGGCCGCAGGATGTGCGGGCCGGGCGCCTCCAGACGGGCACCTGGCGGCCAGCCCTGGGGGACGTGGGGGCCGGAGCCCCTGGCCGGCAGTCCTGGGCACGGTGGGCTGAGGACCCTTCCCTCCAGGGCCCCTGCTCAGTTCGTGTGCCAACAGGGCTGAGGAGGGGCAAAGTCAGAGGCCAGAAGAATGTTTCCCTTGGCAGATGACTTCTAGAAGGACAGAGCCCTTCCGGCCATCCGGGCCGGCCGGACAGACAGCGGTGCCTTGTGACCCCCTAATGGCTCAGCTGCAGGATGGCCCCTTCCCCGCGGTTCCACCCAGGCCACCAGCAGGTGCCTCCGACCCCCAGTGGGAAGCAGTGGGGTGTCATTCAGCACCAGGTCTGAACCCGGGACTGTTCCCTTCTGGGCTTCTGTCCCAAATCCCGCAAGGAAGGGCTGACAGCCCAGAAACTGATCTCGCAGCCCTGGAAGCAGGTAGTGCCGTCCCACTGTGTCCCACGGGCCAGGAGGGGCTGGGGGCTCTCTGGGGCTCTGGGACAGGGCACTGGTCCCTTCAGGCGGCACCTGCCAAAGCCATCACACTGGGCATTCCGCTTCCACACATGAGCCCGGGGGGGCGGGGGCTGCACAAGGGCTCCGTCTCCTGCAAACCCTCTGGGAGTGAGCGCACCTCCCTGCTGCCGATTTCTGTTTGGAAAGGGGTGCACTGGCTGTGCAGGGAACACAAATACACGCGCAAACCCACGCAGGAAAGAAGTGGGCCTGAGCTCTGTAAATCTCAGCCGACCGCAAGGCCTAGGGCCACGGTGGTTTCGGTGGGGGACGTGAGAAGCCTCAGAGGGAGTCCCACCCCTCGCAAATCTGTCCGTGGCGCTCTCTCTTCTCTCAATGGCTGGTTCTCTCCAACTCCACGGCTTCTGGTCGACCGCCGGCCCCGCGTCCTTCCCAGACACCGGGGGCCCCATCCTGAACTGACCCCAAAGCTCCGGCTGCCCGCGAGTGGGTTTGCGCGGGACCCCCCACTTCAGCGACAGTGACAAGTCCGGGGCCGGGCAGAACACCGTCCGACCCCTTCACAGAAACACCCCGGGGGGGCTGATAGGGTCGGAATCGCGGTCCCAGCAAACCCAACAGAAGGGAGGTGCCGGCTAAAGGGACAGCCGCAGGGGACGGGCCGGCGGGGCCGAGGTCGCAGGGGCCGGAGCGTCCCCGATGCACCGGGGGAGGTCCCGCCACGGGCCCGGCGGGCCGGACCCGCGCGATTGTCCACCACAGGCTCTATGCGTCCCCTCTCCAGAGACACGGGCAGGGTCCTGTGAGTGCCGGCTGTCGCGGTGGGGTTGCCGCCGGCACCGAGAGGGCACCCCGCGCGCTCCCGCAGGACCCCACAGAGGACGGAGCTCACCATGGCCGTGGCGGAGTCTCGCCGGACCCAGCGCAAGGGCCGGCACACGGCAGAGAAGTTTCAGTGGGACAGCAGAGCTCAGCCTCCGGTTCAGCCAGCGCTGCGGCCCCTCCTGCAGGGGCTGGGGGAGCAGGGACCCCACGGCCCCGGGCCGCCGCGCACTGGACATCTCCTTGAAGCCCCCCGTGAGTGTGCATTCCTCAGCGTGCTGAGCTGCACCCATTCCCCATAAACTCCTGGGCTCGGCCGGGCAGTGGGGGCGGCCCCGCGGTGGCTCCAACAGTGGGTGGGGGGCGGACTCGCTGGGAAGGACGGTAAGTGACGTCAGTGCTGACAAACAGGGTCCCCCCGCACCCAGGCACGGTCCTGTGCAGAAGCAAGCAGGCCGAGGACCCCAGCACGCGGGGGGCCGGGGAGGGGACAAAGTCAGCCACTCTGACGCCAGGCTGACGGCACCGGCCCAGGCCCCTGGGGACTTGGGGGACAGCATGGAGCACTCCATCCTCACTCGGGGTGTGGGGCACCGTCCTGAGCTTTCACAGGAAAGGTCGCCTCACCCGCCTCTGTCCTGACAGACTCTCAATCCTGTGCCTCCCGGGGGGCCGTCTGGTACCCAGGTAGCACCCCCAGCAGAAATCCACCACAGATACCCGCGTGGGGAAAGGGGCGGCTTAGCTCTCAGGACAATGAATCCGAAACGCATTTCACTTGTTTCACGGGACGAGAAGCTTCTCAGTCTTGGGAGTTTGGGGAGCCCCTCCTGGAAGTCGTGTGCTCAGAATGGGCATCATGCCCGCCGCGGCCCCTCTCACCGGCCAACACCTGCCGGCTCCCGCGCCCACGGGGCCATCTAACCGCTCCGCACGGGGCGCGCTGCGGCGGGTGGACCCCCACCCGTCTTCGGGGGAGCCCGCGGGGTCCCTCACGGTGGGCACCATCGCCAGTGCCCTGGAGCGGCCCCCAGGGCTCTCTGCCACCCCGCGGACTCCAGTTCCACACGGGCCTGTGGTCCCCGGCGCTCTGCCGTCCCCCCGCCGTGGCTCAGGGTCCCTGCGTGTCTGTCCGCACGGCTGGTGACCGTTGTTGGATTCCACACACCGTGCATGTCGCTTCACATGCAGTGTGATACGTCCGTATTCCTACAAATACTCCTAAGCCTTGATGGGTTCCATTATTCGGAACAGTCCGAGTCTTTTGGTTTTAATGGTGTTCGTCCCGACCAGAATCATGCTGGGTCAGGGCTACGTGTCCCGCTCCCCAGGCAAGACCTTTCCGGGTCCCCTGCTCCCTCCTCGCGGACCCCGAGCCTCTCCTTGCAGCCCGATGGAACAGCGGGGAGGACGAGGAGCTGTTCCTTCTACAACTTCCAGGAGTTTCTTCCCGAGGCCCTGGGGAACTTCTTCATAATCTTGTCTTCAGTCCAACAAAGGGGGTGCCCCCTCCCCTGCAGATCTCCAGTGTTCTCTCAGGTGCCCCTCGGTCCCTCCAACACATTCTGCTCCAGACCCCGGGTCCCCTTGAAGTCTCTGCTTCGTCTCCACTACGGAGTCTGAGAGGCTCTCCCTGGGCCCCCTTCTGGCACCTTCTCCGGGAAACTCTCCCAGGCTGACGGCCGGGGCCACCACGGGCTCCCCTGTGCCCTGCCTGCCTCTCACGGGGCACTCAGCCGGGCTGCCCGCTCGCCAGCGTCTTAACACCATTTTGTGGATTTTGCCAGTTTGTTTTACTGTTTCAGGCGAGAGGTAAACCCACGTCGACTATTCTGCTTTGGCCAAAAACAGAATCCTGCTCAGCCTCGCTACTTTCCGACCTTCGATTTGTTCTAAGATTTTAGAAATCTACTCCCGCACCTTGTTTTCATTGTCCTTTGTGAAAGGGTCATGTGCCAGACGTGTGATTGATTTTATCCATTATATCAAATAGTTGCTTTAGAGTCTGTGTGTAGGGGCGCCTGGGGGGCTCAGTGGGTTAAGCGACGGCCTTCGGCTCAGGTCATGATCCTGGAGTCCCGGGATCGAGCCCCACATTGGGCTCCGTGCTCAGCAGGGAGCCTGCTTCTCCCTCTGACCTTCTCTCTCACGCTCTCTCTCTCTCAAATAAATAAATAAATCTTTTTAAAAAAAAAAAAAAGTCCATGTATAAAAGAAAAAAATCCTCAATTGGAGTAAAAGAAAGGCAGGTAGACGTATAAAGGTAGGCAGACCTAAACGAAGTGACAGGGAAGCCATAGCCATAAAGGATAACAAAAATATACGAGCCAACCAAGGCGGTGCTGAGCATGGGGATCCTGAGGAGACACTTCCGGAAACAGATCCGCAGCCATCACCAGAGGGAGGAAGACCTGAGGGTCCCTCCGACCCCAGAAGCCTCCCCTGGCTCTGCGCACATCACTTCCGCTCGCCCGTCCCGCACACACTCAAGGGGACGGACTCGCAACCGAGCCAGAGGCTGGAGTGAGAGGAGCCAGAAACGCCGGCCGGCGCCCCTGATGCCCATCAGCACTGCTGTGAAATCCAGCACCCGGCCGGGGTCGTGCGGACGGCAGACCCACCGTGGGCCCCTGCCTGGCGGGGGACCCATCACCATCTGTCACAGGACCGGGGTGCTCGGGCACAGGACAGTGGCTGCAAGGAAGGCGGCATCCTTGCACCAGAGGCACGAAGCCTCGCGGTCCCACGGGGTCCATGGTGTGGCGGCAGGTGACAGAGGGACCCCAGGTCCTCCCTGAAACACCGCCTGTGTTAGGGGCGCTCCTGATGCGTGCCTCCGGCCTTGAACACCGACAGACCTTCTCCACACGCGGTTCTCACCCGTGCTCTGCCTGCTGCACCTGCCGGCCCGTCCTGCAATGCCGATCTGAGTGTCCCCTACACAAGAGGTAATGTCACCGGCAGTCGTCCCCTCCCCTGGGGACCAACACCTTTCTGCACAGCTGGGCGTATTTTAAAGGTTTCTCCTTCCTTCCAGAAGCTCGGGAGCCCCTCGCACCCTGGTGCCGAATCCAGCACCAACGACAATAAAGTTAGCACGTGGCTTTGCGCCTCACTGGTCACTACCTCCTGGCTGGTGACCTTGCGCAGATCAGCTCGTCTGTGAGAGCTGGAGGGGCCACGTCTGCCCTGGGGTCTGGGCTCCAACCACGGCACATCGTGCGCCCTCCCTGTGCATCCAGGTGTTTATAATGATCCGTCTCGGGACACCCTCAAAGTAGGAGCTTTGGATTTTCAGGATTTGTACTCTAGCCCTGAATGGGGGGAGGGGGGCAAAGACTAAGAAAATTTGAAATGGTTTGGGGGCACCTGGGTGGTTCCATCGGTTCAGCGTCAGACTCTTGGTCGCGATCTCAGGGTCATGGGATCGAGCCCCGTGTCGGGCTCTGCACTCAATGGGGAGTCTGCGTAACATTCTTTCTCCCTCTCTCTCCCTCCTCCTGCTCATGCTGTCTTTCTAAAATAAAAAATTGAGGGTGCCTGGGGGGCTCAGGTCATGACCCCGGAGTCCCAAGACTGAGTCCCACATCGAGCTCCCTGCTCAGCAGGGCGTCTGCTTCTCCCTCGGACCCTCCCCTCCTCTTATGCTTTCTCACTCTTTCTCTCAAATAAATAAATAACATATTTTTTTTTAAAAAAGAAAAAATTGAAATGGTATGAACACAAACACGTTTCAAGAAGCCTATCCAAAACGGAACCTCAAGGTCTTCGTGAAAATCCAAATGTTCAAAATAACCACTGGTAGAAATTCGTGTTCCAAACAACCTAGAGATCAGCGATGGGGGTGGAAAGCTTTATCGCCAAAAGCAAGAGAAGCCCAAGGAAGGCAAGCCTCAGTCTCTGGGGCTTTCTCTCCCACATCAAACCTTGTTTTTTCCCTGAGAGTGAGTCAAACACACAGTGCAGGGACAAGCAAAAAGAATCCAGTGTTTTTCCCACTGCTGGGTGTTGAATCATTACCGCAGACAGTACCTCGGTCTTTTGCAAGAAATATCCCTATTTCCATCTAGGAAAATTGACTTCTAACAAGGTTTCCATTAATACTTAAACCAAGAAGCGTCTTCCTAGTAGCCCACCCCCCGCTCCCGTGCCCGACTCGCCCGTTCTCGGTCCGCACCTCTGGGGACATGAAACGCCGTGCTCCACGGGAGCCTTCACCCCTGCACCCCTGCTCAGAAGCTGAACCCGACATCTGTAACCGTCTGGTGCCAGATGATGGCTCACACGTTCCAGGTGAACGAACAGAAGCCTTCTGACCTTGGCAGCGCCCGCGAGGGGCACCGCTGGTACACGGTGCACGCACACATGCGCTTGACGGCACCCCCTCTCTGCTCCCAAGCCCCTCCCCCTGGTGATGACGAAGCATGCGCCTGTCCCTTGCCGTGGCTAGGGCTGTGTCCCCCAAAATTCCCATCTGGACGTCCTAACCCCCAGACCCTCAGAAAGTGACCTCGTTCGGATAGAGCATCACGGAAGAAGGGATTGGGCTAAAATGAGGTCACAGGGGTGAGCCCAGCTCACAGGGCAGGCGACCCTCTAGGAAGAGGAGGTCAGGACCAGACACGCACAGAGGGACGGTCCTGTGGGGACACCGGGAGGGGGGCCGCCCTGGGGGGACAGGGGTCCCGCCCACACCTGGATCTGGGACCTCCAGCCTCCACGACTGGGAGAAATTAGATTTGTCTGTTTAAGCCGCTGCCTAGTTTGCGATACTTTGTTACGGCCACCGGATCCGACTGAGACACTGGGGGACACCTGTCCCTTCAGCATCCAACCGCTGTCATGCCTTGATTAAAGTCGTTGGTTAAAAAAGGAAAAAGGAACACACGCAGCTGGACCCAGAGACAGAATTTGGGCCCCACCCTGAAGACCGATAGACCCACAGATAGTGTCCCCCGTGCCCCCCGAGTGGGTCCTCCCTCCCCCACGCCTGTGCCTCCCTCTGCCTCCCGCCCCGACGTGTGCGTCTGGCCCACGGCCAACCCCAGCCTTCCCTCCCTCAGAGGAGAGAGAATGTGGGCACTACGTCCCCTCGGGAGGGTGCGATCGCCTGAGGACGCGTGAGCCCTGCCCTCTGCGTCCCTAAATCTCGGGCAGGTCCTGGGACAGCCGTCAGGGGAGACAGGACTGCCTGCAGCGAGTTCACGCACGGTTTCCGGGGGCTGGCAGAGTCCCCAAAGACCCGCTCTCCGACGGCAGCCTCGGGCCCCGTGGGAGGACGGGGGTCCGTCGGGCTCTCGGGACACAGACCTCCCGTCCCCGTCCTCGGCACGCGGCGTCCCCCTCAGCCTGGGCATCGTCCAGCGTTCCCTGGCTGCTTTGACGAATTTGTTTGCTCTTACATTTGTTTAGGGCTGATAAGCTTCTCCTTTTATGCCCTTTCGTCTGATTTCCCGAGTTATTTTTAACCCTGGATTACAGTCTTGGAAATTCCTTGGGAAATAGCTCTCAGGAAAACCGGCCCCAGTTATCTCTATTTAGAATTCTACCGACGGCAGTCGACCCCACGATTGTGCTCAAAAACGCGCTGGACAACGAGAAATATTCCGTGTGACACGGTCGCATCAAGGAACGCAGCGTCTCGGCGCCTTCCCTTTGGTCTGCACATTACTCAGTGGGGTTCCTCGCCCTCCCGCAAACAGCTGAGAAGCGTCAGGACATAGCTTTACTCAAGAAAGTAGTTTTGCAATGTCAGGAATCCCCAAACGTCCTGCGTCCGCACACGAGACGGGCTCGGCCCCCAGATCCCAAGGGCTCACATTCCTGGTCCCTGGCTGACTGCGCTGGGTCCAGAAGGGTGACTTGGGTCCAGATGAACGGGAAAGGGGACAAACGGGGGAGGGGAGGAACATGGCAGGGAGGGGGTGTCTGCCGGGCTCTGGGGGGATCCCACTGAGGAGACGGAGGGCCGTGGTGAGAGCACGGAGAGAAGACGGGGAGAAGTGAGGCTGTGCTGTGCCCGTGGGGCGGCCCCTTGGGAGCGACCTCGAGAGGACAGTGGAAACCGAATCCAAGGAAAGGGCCCAGGTGACCATCCATCTGGGCCGGGACAGAATGCCATGGCCCGTGGGACGGGGCACAGGCCTCGCTTTGCTGGGGACCCAGGAGCCAGTGGCCGAGAAGCAGCAGTGCGCGTTGGCTACGCTCTCAGGGGCGGGGGTGTGCGCGGAGGTGGGAGCAGGTCGGAAAGCCGGGCGCCCCGTGCGGGGGGAGCCTCATCAAGCGTCTCTGTGCACCTGGGCCCAGGTCTCGGGACGCGAGCGAGGGCCCCCGGGCCACCAGCCGGCCTAGGGCCCCCCCGCCGGGCTCCCAGGACAAGTCCCCAGCGGATGCCGGGACGTGTGGGAGCCGCGGTCCCCAGAAATCAGCCGCGAACCGCACACTGCCCGCCATCCGTCATCATCGCTTACAAGTCCCGAGCCAAGGAAGTATTTCTCACCGGCCAAAGAACCTTAATATTTTTATGATAAAATATGAAAAGAGAACCGTGGTGTGTTTGATGCCCCGTCTTGGAAGGAGAACCGTGGTAGTTTTAAAGCCAAAATCTGCAGGACTTTTCACTGGGCTCTGTGCCAAGGAAGGGGGTCTGGGCAGCCAAGGCCACCTCAGCTTTCTTAGGACAAGAGCCCCTGTCTTCCGTGCTAGGGTCCTGGAAACAATGACCTTCTTCTATTTACCAGCAAGGGGAGTAGCAGAAGGCTGCCGTGCCCTTTTGAGACCTCCTAATTCGTCGTTATTAAGAATAATTGTCCAGGGGCGCCTGGGTGGCTCAGTGGGTTAGAGCCTCTGCCTTCGGCTCAGGTCATGATCTCAGGGTCCTGGGATCGAGCCCCGCATCGGGCTCTCTGCTCAGCGGGGAACCTGCTTGTCCCTCTGCCTGCTGCTCTGCCTGCCTGTGCTCTCTCTGTCAAATAAATAAATAAAATCTTTAAAAAAAGAAAAAAAAAGAAAACCTACGCCCCACAAGGTCAAAGGGTCAACCCCGCAGCCAGATTTGCCCTCCCGCAGAGGACCCCACCGTGGAGTCGGCCTCACACCCACCCGTGGCCATGGGGTGTCTGCGGCTGCTGCCCAGGAGGCCAGGACCCCCGGCGTCCAGGTGCCCGAGGGCCACGTGGGAGCCGTGGGCACCAGACTGCAGGGGCCACACCTCCGCGTGGGACCGGGGACAGGCAGGGGCGCAGGGCTCCATGGCGGTGACGCAGGCTGGGGACTCACGCCAGCCCCTGCTCCGTGAGGTCTGGCCGACCGTGGCACCTCGCTCAGCCTGGGAAGAAGCCATAACTTACCGTACGGAGCGTTCAGCCAAGCGGCGGGCACAGCAGCAGGCTCCACGGGGGGTCAGCGTAGCTGCACCGAGCGAAGAATGGGGGGGGGCACCAGGACCCCCGCGACCCGGGGAGATGGAGTCCTTGACCAGCGTCTCCCCTTCTGCCCGCCTGCGGCTAGTCCAGAGCAGCCCGGCCCGGAGCGCGGGGATCTCTCCTGGGCGCAGACCCCTGCACCTTGCCCTGTGCCCTTAGCATTTCGCACACACCTCGACAACAGAAATAATGAACCATAAAGGCAAACTCGAAAACATTGTTTTGATCTCAATTGCTTCCCTTACGGCTGGCAGTCCGGAACCTTCTGGGTTCTTCGTTCCGGGAAGTGGGCGGCACGCCGGGCATTTGGAGGTTCTCATCGTCTGCAGAGAGAAAGGGCAGCCAGCGTCCCGGAGCTGGGGCGGTCCCATGACACATACAGTGGAATAATATTCTGTCTTCACCACAGAAGTTATTCCCTTCCTGCTCTTTCCTTCGTCACCCCTGTGGACGTTCGGGAGAGAAGGCATTACATTTTTTTCCGCAGGGAAGCATTTTTTAGCAGAGCGTGGGACACAAAAGAGGTAATTCTCAAAAGTCAGCAAGTACGGGATGCCTCTCCCGACCCTGCAGAAGAGCGAACATTCCCCAAGCTGCAGGAGGAAGAAAGACACGGGGAGGCCCCGGAGACTTGGCCATCTTGGCATTCCTGACACACGGGGGCCGAGGTCTGGGATGAGGGAGAACAAGCCGGGCGGGCCAGGCCTGGGGGGTCCGAGGACAGAAGCCCCAGCCCGGCCCGGAGCCCGACACTCAGAAGGATCCAGGACGACCTCAGAGAACGTCTCAGAGCTACAGACTGTTGTAGACACGCAAACAGATTCCAATCTGCTCCAAGTCAGCGTGAGAAAAGAAAGACGCTCAGCCAGGCCCGGGAGGTGGACGTGAAGATGAGCCAAGGGTCCGCGAGGCCAAAGGACAGGGTCACCGCTATGCGTCGACGAAGAAGGAACGGGCAGAACTGGACGGCCCTGGTGACCGCCAGCCCACAGAACCACTAGGGGAGTCACAGACCCCTAGGCTGAGGGGACCCTGGGTCGTCAACATTGTTTCAGAAATTAAAGGACTCTGAACAGACACCGTGTCCAAGGTACTGGTCTTGCACAAAGGAACTTGCAGGTTGAAATCCTCAGATCCAACAAAATCAAACACGTTTCTCCAAGCCCCGGGAGAGCGGATGGGAAGTTCTGTTTTCAACTGAGTTCATAAGCACGCCGCTGCGAAACATCAAGGAGCCGAGGACGGGGCTCGGCTAGGTTGGGAGAGCAGGCGCCGGGCAAACGTGGGCTCCTGATCCTTTGTACTGATGGTCCTCAAGTGCTCCTCCAATTTTCCATCTGATGTCAGCAGGCAGAACTAGAGTTCCCTTCTCTTCGCTTACCAGCGTTTAGGCTTAAAAAAACCAGTGCCCCTGGTGTGTAACGGGCTCACCCATTACTGGGCACAGTCCCAGTAATGTAACGGGGACTACAGGCTATGCACCTCGGGTCTCGTCCTGCAGACGTCTCGGCAGCCTTCCAACAAGAGAGTGATGAAGCATAATGAAGGCGAGAGAAAGCACTCGCTTTGTTTTGTTTTTTTAGAGAGAGAAGGGGGAGCGGGGGCGGGGGCAGAGGGAGAGAGAATCTTAAGCAGGTTCCACACTCAGCATGGAGCCCAGCGCGGGTCTCGATCTCAAGACCCTGAGAGCATGGGGGGAAATCAAGAGTCGGACGCTTACCCACCAGAGCGCTCCGGGCACCCCGGAGAAGACACTCAGAAGAGACAATGCCTTGGATTCAGGCTCAGGGAGGACCCGGATCTGAGGACGACCAGACGGGGATCCGAGAATAACGGTGAGGGACACGTTAGGGGCTCTCATGGGAAAGTAGTCAATTTGCAAAAGACGCGTAAGAGAAGCGGAGAGATGGAAACTTTAAAAAAGAGCAAAAGGCAGTTGCTAGGAATCAAAGACACTGTAACAAATTAAGAACGCCTTTGATGGGCTCATCGGGACCACGGGCGCAGCCAAACCGTGGTGATCTTGAAGATGGCCCCGTGGGAATTTCCTAAACAGAACTGCAAACAGGAAGAAAAAAAAAAAAAACCCAGAACATTCCAGAACTGTGGGACAATGTTCAAAAAGGTATGACATGTGCCTAACTGAGATACCGGAAGGCGAAAGAAGGAAAAATGGATCAGAAGACACTCAAAGCAACGAGGGCAGGGGATGTACCAAAATCAGTGACACATCTTGCCAACCCCAAAACAGGGATGCTCCGCGGGCAGCAAGCAGGGCAAAAACAAAAGTCTACAATGCTTCTCATTCCAACTGCAGAAAGCTGAGGACAGAAAGTCTTCAAAGACACCTGTGGGGGAACAGCTTCGTCACAGAGGAATAAGGAGACGAGCTTCCGGGGTCTTCATTCCAGAAGTCACGTAAACAAGAGGAGGATAAAGGAAAATGGTTAAAATAATAAAAGGGCAAAACACCAACCTCTCGAATGCGAGGTTGGGGAAATCATCCTCCCAAAGATGAGCAGAAAAAAGGGCAAATGAGGAATGGGATACGCTGTTTTGCAGGGTACTCGGCGCAGAATCTGAAATGCACGTATTTGTGCTTTGACGACCAGGAGGGGGTCGCGCAAAGGTGGGACCCGGCTTCTCTGTGCCCGCGGCTGCGGTCCGCGCCACGATGCCAACGGAGCCCCCCTACGCCTGCGTCGCTCTGCTAACAAGGCACACACCCTGGTTTGGGGGGGCTCCCGGATGCGTCGCAGCCTCTGTCTTCAGAGGGGTGACCCAGGGGGCACAGGAAGGGTAAGTAGAGGTGGACGTTTAAGATGATCCTGAAACTCACTTACCCTAAAACAGGAACACAAGTACGCATGACGATTTAGCCAAAACGATGCCATAAAGATGTATTCTTTATACCAGAAAAGAAAAAAATCAGGAAAACTTCCTTGCCCCCCAAAAGAGATAGTTGATTTCTTTTAAGATTTTATTTATTTATTTGAGTGAGAGAAAGCGATCACAAGCAGGTGGGGAGAGGGCAGAGGGGGAAGCAGGCTCCCCGCCGAGCAGAGAGCCCGACGCGGGGCTCGATCCCAGGACCCTGAGATCATGACTTGAGCCGAAGGCAGATTCTTCACCGACTAAGTCCCTCAGGTGCCCGAAAAAGAGATAGTTTAAAACAAAACTGCAACGTCACCAAAACGGGCTCACGCAGTCATGTCACGTCGGTCTCCAAAGGAGGACTTTAGTGGTCCCGAACCCCTGAGGACACACCTGGGCCCCTCTGCGTCCCCAAGCGTCTGGGGCGTGGTTGCTCCCCACTATTTTGGTGCCGTCCATCACCTTCTCTGCCACAGGCCCTTCTTGGCCTTCTCCACTGCCGTGTCCCCCCAAATGTCCAACTTAGGAAGCATCCAGAGCTGTTATCACCCTTTATGGCCCCGGGTCCCTTGCGAAGCCCTGAGTTTGGGAATCACGCAGGGTGCGTGTTCGCCAGGCTGCCTTAACCAAGGGCCACAGACGAGGTGGCCAGACAAAGGATGCCCACAATCTCGGGTTCTGGAATCCAGAAGTCTGGAACCAGGCAGGGCCACGCTCGCTGGGGCACCACGGAGGGGAGGGTTCCAGGCCTCTCTCCTTGGCTTGTGCCTGGTCCCCATCCCCTGGGTTGCTTCATATCACCTTCTTCTTAAGGATTTCATAAAGATGTGCGATCCTACTGGGTTAGGGCCCAGCTGACGACATCTTACCCCCACCCACGAGTCTGCTAGGCTGCGTGAGAACCAGGGACGGTTGAGATTACGTGTAACTTTGCAGACACAAACCCTACTCTGCCACACAGAACCGAGACGGGTCATTTTAGGCAGACTCTGGGATCAAAGCCGGTAGAGCCCCGAAGTTCCCATCGGAAATCCCTATCTCTGCACTGGTCCTCAGTCAGCCTGGAGCTGGCCGCACGTCCCAGCTGGTCGTGCCTCGGAGACTCCGGGGGCACGTCGTGGGGAGGGCTGTGTCGATGGGGCGCCTCTGTCCCAGACGCACTTGACTGCCTGCTGTACACACACGACATAGTGAAATAGGACCGATTGTGTCCATTTCACTGGGTAAAGCCCAAGAGCCCCGGGGGAAGCAGGCTTCCAGCTCCCAGGACGAAGGGCTGGGCACAGCGGGGTCCTGGAGGCCAGGATTTGGTGGGGCCAGAGCCAAGTCCTCTGTGTCAACCGGACCCTCCTGTCTAGGACTCACTCCAGGCCCCGAGGGTGCTCCCCTCGCAGCAGGTGAGAAGGACAAGGCTCACAGCAGAAGGGTCCTCTCTCCCTTCCTGATCTCAAACTTTCACTGCAGGCTGCTTGGGGGGGCGAGACCCAAGCCTACGCCTTCTGCCGGGAGAGGCCGACCGACAGCTGACAAGGCCTGCCCCTACCTGGCGGCCTGCGGGGAAGGCCCACACCGGACGCAGGCAGACCCCCGGCCCAGGCCGCTGAGCTGTGGGGCCGCAGACCAAGCCACCCCTGTCCTGACGGACGACTTCATCCCGGGAGGAAA
>CM053614.1:87425974-87439714 GCA_028646535.1 Procyon lotor | reverse complement strand
TCATGACCTGAGCCGAAAGCAGAGGCTTCAACCCACTGAGCCCCCCAGGTGCCCCTGAAAACGATTTCAAAATGCTTCCTTTTTCAAATACATATCTGCATGAGGCTGGATCGTCCTCAAATACTTGAACCAAAATGACATGTTTGTGACAGTTCATTTTATGTGTCAACTTCACTAGGCTATAAGATGCCCAGATACCTGGTTGAACGTGATTCTGGACGTGTCTGGGTCTATCTGGGAGGGAGTTTCTGGATGAGCTTAATATCTGAGTCTGAATCCATAAGCGAGAGAAACAGATTGCCCTCCCTGGCCAGGGTGGGCCTCATCTAATCGGATGAGGAACCAAACAGAACACCAAGGGCAGAGTAAGAAACTCTGCGTGTAAGAATCCTCTCTGCGTGACTATCTTTGACGTGAGACATAGGTGTTCTCCTGCTTCTGAACCAGGGCTCGGACTGGAGCTGTACACCAGCTCTCCAGCCTGCCAACCACAGGTCGTGGGCCCTTGCGGTCTCCTCAACCAGGCGAGCCAACTGCTTCTGACAAATCCCATTGGGTCTGTTTCTCTGGAGAATTCCGCCTAATACAAGGTGGAAGCACACAGCAAAGTCTAGCCTTTCTATTAAATCATGCATAACAGGGGTGCCTGGGGGGCTCAGTGGGTTCGGCTCAGGTCATAATCTCAGCATCCTGGGATCGAGCCCCGCATCGGGCTCTCTGCTCAGTGGGGAGCCTGCTTCCCCCTCTGTCTCTGCCTGCCTCCCTGCCTACTTGTGATCTCTCCTCTCTGTCAAATAAACAAATAAATAATAAAAATAAATAAATCATTCATAACAGAAGCACAAAACATACCCACACGATAATGTCACTCTTCTCCTATTACGGAATGAGCAGAACAAAGCGATATCAGCGATTCCTGTCTACCGTGAAAAAAAAGAACTCACCAAAGCAATTTTTTAAAAATTGCATATCCATAAATACAATATTGGGTAGCTATTGAAACACTGTGATTTCTAAAAATCTAACATGTGACAACACTTATAATAGGCAAGACGAAGAAACGTGAAGCTACGTACAATAAAAAACAAACTCTGTAGAAACAGACAGGACCGATGGGCTCATCCACACGTGAGAACTCTGGGCAGGACGGAGGCGTCACCCCAACCCAGGTAAGCAAAGGACAGACCATGCAATACATCTCCCTGGGAAAGCTAGCTAACTCCCAAAAAATAACAGAAATAGTGCAAATTCCGGATGAATCAACCATGAAACTGGAGCAGAACTGGAAAAGCAGAAGGAATATTAGAGTACAATATGCAGAACATCCTTATGGCCACAGAGAGGGGAAAGTGCCTTAAATAACAATCGAACACAGAGATAAAATGGAATGATGGGTAGGTTCGAACAAGCCACACCTTAAAACTTTCCCAAGATAAACACTCCACAGACAAAACAACTGCCTGGAAGGTTAGCCATGCAGAAGGTCTAATATGGTAAGAAATTCACTTGCCTGTCAAAGTCCACCAAAGGTTGGCAAATGTTCTGCCTAATGTCATGGATAAAATGATTATTTTTAAGATAATGAATTCTTTGAATTCAAGAAGGAAAGATGACAAATAATCTAATTTTCACAAAGTATTTTGGGGCACCTGGGTGGTTCAGTCGGTTAAGTGGCTGCCTTCAGCTCAGGTCATGATCCCAGGGTCCTGGGATCGAGTCCTGCATCGGGCTCCTTGCTTCGCAGGGAGCCTGCTTCTCCCTCTCCCTCTCCTACTCCCCCTGCTTGTGTTCCCTCTTTCTCTGTGTCTCTGTCAAATAAATAAACATTTTAATAAATAAATAAGTAAAATAAAATAAAATCAACACCAGAAACACCACAGCGTCTGTTTAGAGGCTCAACCTCAAGTAATAACCAGATGAATGAAAAATACAATCAAGGGAGACACCACTTTTTTGCAAGTCCATCAACTCACAAAAATGGAAAGCCGCCAAGCACCAAGCAAGAGAGCGAGTGGAGCTCAAGGCCACAGGGTGCAGGGTGGGAGCCGGTTCCCGCTCCACACGCAGCAGAGCCTTGCGTCTGAGAGGGGCCAGGGTCCGTGGTGCGTGTGCTTCTCATGGGTCTTCCAGACCTCGACGACACACACATCCAGTCCACTGGAGCGCCGTGTCCACCACCACACGCCAGCTCCCTTGTCACACGGGGGTTTCCAAAGCCCGGGGTAAGAATCCTGGCTCCTGCCGCACCAGCCACGGTCCAGAGCATCTGGCTCTAAAGCGCCAGACATTTTTACATGTTGTCTTGGAACTGCTATTCTTCCGAATGTCTGCAGGAGCCTCGGGAATCCAGGCCACTGTCTTACAGGCCCGTCAGAAGCTTTTATACGACATTCTGCACATATTTACCAAGGGAGAGATGAGCTCTTCCTTCTCAGCTTCTCTCTCGTCTACACTCAAGTTCACCAGCCTCTCCGGGTTCCCAGTAACCGGCGACACAGACAGGAGGGGACCGGAGGCCCCAGCACTAACCTGCCCTAACAGTCACTGCTCGGCCACGCTGCTCTCTCAGTTGACTTGTTGGTCCTAACCGCCACCATGTCCCAGGGACGTGACATAGCATCTGCACAAAGCAAGCACCTACCGCATACACCTACTTATCTGCCATCTACCCAAGCCCTTATCAATAATCATTTAGTACTGTGGACCAAGATGGCCTCACAGATAGGACTCCCCCCTCAGACTACGAGTGCCTCCTCACAAACAGGACTCCCCCCTCAGACTACGAGTGCCTCCTCACAGACAGGACTCCCCCCTCGGACCATGAGCACCTCACAGACAGGATGCCCCCCTCAGACTGTGAGCCCTTCACACACAGGATGCCCCCCTCAGAGTATGAGTGCCTCCTCACAGACAGGACTCTCCTCTCAGACCATGGGCTCCTCACAGACGGGATGCTCCCCTCAGACTATGAGAGCCTCCTCATAGATGGGTCTCTTTCCTCAGATTATGAGTGCCTCCTCACAGACAGGACTCCTCTCTCAGACTGTTAGAGCCTCCTCACAGATAGGACTCCTCCCTCACACCATGAGCACCTCACAGACAGGATGCCGCCCTCAGACTATGAGTGCCTCCTCATAGACAGGATACCCCCTCAGGCTATGAGAGCCTCGGGTCTTCTCCCTCAGACTACGAGTGCCTCCTCACAGACAGGACTCCCCCCACAGATCACGAGCGCGTTCCAGACAGGATGCCACCCTCAGGCTGTGAGAGCCTCCTCACAAACAGGTCTTCCCCCTCAGACTATGAGTCCCTCCTCACTGACAGGACTCCTCCCTCAGACCATGAGCCCCTCACAGATGGAACCACTCAGAGCATGAGCTCCTCACACATAGGGCACAGCTTTCTTATTCTCTCATTCTAGGAAGTGCTTGACACATATTTTGTTTACCGAGGGAAAAAGTCATCATCAAATCTTCTTTACAAAACTCTCTCATTCCATTTTCCTGTGGCCTCCCTGTTGCTGCCTTTCTCAACCTTCACCTCCTCAGGCTCCTCCCTAGAGGGTCCCTCTGCGCAGCATTCCTTCATTCTCTGTCACTTTTCCATTCCAGTGTGTTCTCTCCTATTCCACAATGAGGTCCAAGCAAAGCCTCTGCAACAGGATCATTTCTGCTTGGGCTCACCCCACGCCCTCCCGGACCATCTCCCTCTGGGGGCAAACATCTCCCAGAACTCACATCTCTCAACACCCACTCAGGACCAGAACACCAAGATCACCTGCACCACGGCCTCCTGCTGCCTCATCTCAAATATGACCAGCTTGGTTCAGCAGTGACAACTTGAAAGCAGCATCATTTCAAACCACCCACAGGAAGCTGGCGGAGCAGTGAGAACAGGTCACCACAGAGCCCTAACCAGTGGCGAGGGAACAGGGCTGGGGTGGCATCAGCAGGGTTCTGGGCAGCATGAGGGGAGCCACAGCAGACGCTTAACCCCATCACCACCCTCACCGCCATCTTGGCCTTTCCCTGTAAGGTTCCAGAATCAGGGATAAGAAAGCCTCTAGGGCAAGCATTCCAGCTTCATAAAAATGAAGCTTTTTCTCCTAATCTTGCTACATATGAAATATGAGGTAAAACAGGAGGTTAAATGAAAGTAAAGACTCGAAGGTCAAGAATGAACCAGAAAAGAAACAGCAAAAATCGGAGCCAAAGGCATGGAAAACACCTCCACTCTTTTCTACTGTCACCACCACCACCAGCAGCACTGTCATTGTATCCCTGTCAACACCACCACCAGCATAATCACCAACACTATAATCAAGGTCACTAGCGTCATCACCAACGTCACCAGCAGCAGCATCTTCTTCCTCATCACCATCTTCATCACCACCACCACCACCATCACCACCAGCAACACCATCACCACCATCACCATCACATAATCATTTCTACCATCACCACCATCACCACCACCATCATCATCATCACCATCATCACCATCATCACCATCACTATCACATAATCATCTCTACCATCACCACCACCATCAACACCATCACCACCAACACCAAACCATCATCACCACCATCACCATCACCATCACCATCACCACCACCACCATCACCATCACCACCATCACCATCACCACCATCATCACCATCACCATCACCACCACCATCCTCATCATCATCATCACCACCATCATCACCACCATCACCACCACCATCATTGCAATCAGCATTACCATCAACACCATCACTAATGTCACCACTGTCATCATCACCACCATCATCATCACTATCTTCCTCATTATCAACGTCACCATCATCCCCATCATCACCATGATCATCATTATCACCAAAACCATCATCAATATCACCACTGTCATCACCATCACCATCACCACCACCACTATCATGATCATCATTACAATCACCATCACCACCAATGTCACCGTCATCTTCATCACCATCAACGACATCACCATCAACACCAATACCATCATCATCATCATCTTTACCACCATCATTATCACCAACAACACCATCATCATCATCACCATCACCACCATCACCACCAGCAACACCATCACCACCATCACCATCACATAATCATTTCTACCATCACCACCATCACCACCACCATCACCACCACCATCATCATCATCACCATCATCACCATCATCACCATCACCATCACATAATCATCTCTACCATCACCACCACCATCAACACCATCACCACCAACACCAAACCATCATCACCACCATCACCATCACCATCATCACCATCACCACCACCATCATCATCACCATCACCATCATCACCATTACCACCATCACCACCATCACCACCATCACCACCACGACCATCATCGCTGACTACTGGACACTTCTTGAGCCAGCCAACGCTCTGTGTGTTCCACGCGTACTTAAGCTGTAATTCACAGTAACTCTAAAGGATGATCCAAGCACAGAGAGGCAGAACAGGAAGCCCAGTAGCCCGGTTCCACCGTCCACGCTCGGCCCTAGCACACCTACTGCTTCCCCAGAAACGAGCCAAAGAAAGGGCCCCTCCACCACAACCTCACAGAGCCGGCGTGCATGAGCGCTTAGATGACATATGTCAGGGGCACACCTCATTGTCTCCAGGTGGCACATACACGGGCTCAACACGTAGACACATGTGACGTGTATATATCACAGGAGACAAAACTACTCACGGTCTCTACCATTCACTGACAAAAGGAAAAGACTGCAGAGATTAACTACATTTCGTCAGGGGCAGGGAGCAGAACCAAGGCCTACGGTATCCCCTGAGCAGCCGATCACAGTCACCCACGATCACAGTCTACACCGGCGGTGACCCTGCCGGGCTCCCGACTACACTCGCAGTGACCTGTGGGCCCCGTCTATGCCTGCGGTGACCCTGCCAGGCCCCGTCCGCACCACGGTGACCCTGCCGGCCTCCCGACTCCTGCTCTGGGAGCAGTGTGCCCACATCCTGCCCCCAAATGTCCACACTGTGGGGCAGGGGAGATACCTAAAGGCTCCTATTTTGATCCCAGTGACACTGGTCCTTCCACAGGCCTTCTTTACCTGACAGTGTCACAGGGGTGCCCATCATACGGTCGCGTTTGGAGCCACCACAGTGATCCCTTAAGATAAGAGCACTGCATCCCGCTATGCGAGACCTCTCCAGCCAGGGCTACAGCTCGCAGGGGGCCAGGTGACGGGAAGCCCGCCAGGCTCCATCACACAGGCTGCCTCCAGGGAGAAGGGAGGGGGCCTATGCATCAGAAAAGGAGACAGAAACACCGGGGGGGGGGGGGGGTGTCACGTGGGGAAGGCACCCCCAGCAGCACCCCCCCAGGCTGCGGCAGGAAGGAGTGACAGAAGTGGTCACACGCTCAGGGCTCTGGGAGCACAGTCAGCAAGGAGGACACAGGGCCCTTCGGAGAAGCAAACACAGCAGCCCTCCCCTCCCAGGCCCCTTCCCTGCAAAAGAGATCCTGAGAGGCCCAGGTCTCCCCCTCCCCACGCCGAAGTCCGACCCTCCTGCCCCGCGGCCCCTCCCCAAAGCAGCCTGCAGGGACTGAGGCACGGGGGTCCCTCAGGGAGAAAGAGGAACCGAGAGGCAGTCGCGACGCCACAGAAGCCCACTGGGGACACCCCACCAAGGAGAGGACGCCGCGGAGCCGCCCCACACCTCCTCCAGGCCGCAGTCCCCCGACCTGCCTGCGCTCTGGGTCGCAGACCCACAGCCCCCAGCCGGAATTCTAGGGCTCCAGGGAAAGCAGCGACCTTCGTCTCACCAGCCCACTGTTCAGGTTTATTACCGCACAAGCACACGGCCTGGCCCGGCCCCGCCGGGGGCGAGAGCATCAGAGCCCCGACGCCAGGCGGGAGGGCTCGCCCTGACCCCGAGGTGCAGAACTTTCAGCTGTAAACTCGCTAAGAGGTCAGAGCGCAAGACCGAATAACCCGAGTCACAGCCCGCCCGGCGCGGAGGGAGGCAAGTCACCGCCGCTCACGGCTGTCCCCTCCCCTCCCCGCACCAGCACCAGCAGCTCTGCTCCGTCGTCGGCAAGCTTCCTCCCAAGCCCGAATCTGGGTAAACGCAGTGGGTCCCTGCCCCGGTACGGGCTGGGGGTAAACACTAGGCTCCAAAGGGGAATTCCACCAGTTAACTTTTGGAAACTCCCGAAAAAAGCTTCTCATTTGGGTTTTTGTTTGTGTGTCTGCTCCCTTTCGGTTTCATCAGCAAGGGAATGAGAACCGGGCGCTCACCTCGGCACGAGATCCCTTGGCCGTCGATAATCTGCTTGCAAACTGCGCAGACCTGGGGCTTCTTAAAGGCTTTGCTCTTAAAACTGTGCAGACTCGTTAACTCTTCTGGCTGGAAAAGCAAAGGGAGGGTCGGTCAGCCGCGCGATTCATTCTTTGCTGCTTCTCTTCTCTTTCAGGAGATACCCCATCTAGCGGAGTTTGGGAAGAGCAAAAACAGGAACTCCGCCCGTGCAACAGAGAAGCAGAAGCCATCCCACCAGTGCTGGGGTTCCCCAGGGGAGCCTCGGACGCCCCGTCAGCATTCTCGGTGCCAGAGCCCCAGACGGAAGCTCCCACCCCTTTGTCCCTTGGCTTGCAAATTCCCCGGTAAATGGGTGAAGAGCATCGGAGGCGCCGTCGTGCTCCGCGCTGATGATGTGCTCACGTGTTAGCTTGCACCGACCTCCGGGACAAAGTAATCCGTAGGCACTCCCCGAACCTTAATGCGTCCTCTGGAAGCCGTGCTCAGCAAACAGCACAACCGTGTTCCCAGGAAGCTGGGTGACTGACCCTCGCGGCCCCTGGGCCTCTCCGAGTGAACGTGCACTTCTGCGGACCCCGACGCGGTCACGTGAGACCCGCGTGTTAAGATACACGGTTCCTCCCGAAACCCGGCACAGCACGGAGTTCACAACACACGCGGGTACTGGGAACACCTGAGCCCCTCACCTAGCAAACCCCAGTTTGCGGGGTCAAGGCTCTCGGCTGTATCAGAGCATCCTACAAAAATTCCATTTGCCCTAGAAACCAAACCCTCGTCGTTCCGCCCAATTGCTGATAAGTGGCAGCGTTTCCCCGCAGTGCGTCGACCCACTGAGGCCCGTACTGACCACCTGAAGCAGCCACAATCCCCCGGAAGATTAAAGGTTAGCCAGAACAGTAACAAATGGTACAACTACAGTTTCTAACCCATGTTTTTTAGAGCTACCCCAACGCTGTGACTCAGCAATTCCACTACCGGAGACTCCCGGCAGAAGCAAACGCATATGCCCACAAAAGTCTTGTGCAAGAATGGGCAGAGCTGCCTTACTTACAAGTGCCCCAAACAGGAAAGAACCCAAATGTCCATCAAAAGGAGACTGGATAAACAAACTGTGATCGATTCCTACGACGGACCACCGTTCAGGTACACGCGAGAGCTTGCCACCATCACGCGCCACTAATTGTGGATGAGCATCGAAAGCGTTACCGCGCTGTGCGAAAGAACTCCGACACGAAAGCACACAGTGATGACTATTCGCAGGACGTTCCCAAACAGGCAAACCAATCTACCTAGCTCCTCAGAGACAGGAAACCAGCGAGGTGAGCTCCATGAGTGCCCCAGATGCCGGCACTGCGGAAGGTCCCAGAGTGCGCAGAAGGAAGGAGACCAGTGTGCTACCCGGGGTTGAAGAGAAAGTGCTAAGCGTCCAGGCAGAGGAGGGCAGCAAGAGTTCACTCGCCAGAGCACCACAAAACACAGTTGCTTGAACCCCTAAGAGGTGCATGAGGTCCCTCTGAAACGTTCAGCCGAGCTCTGCTGAGCACATGCGTGTGGTGTGTGCGCCCATCACAGTACAAACTGCCCAAAATAAGGCACAGAAAGAAGGAACCACCTAAGTAAACACATAGATCAACAGACAGGGCATCTGTGACCTGTGGGAAAGTTCAAGCAGCCTAACACATGTGTACTTGAGGTCCCTGCAAAGAGGGGAGGGAGGATCATTGCAAATATAATGCCTAAACCTTTTCCAAAATCGGAGTGAAACTATAAACCCACAGACTGAAGAAACTCCACAAATTCCAAGTACAAGAAATGTGGCAGAAATGACACCAACGCACATGACGATCACAATGTGCAAACCCAGTGATACACAGAAAATCATAAATGCCCCGGAGGGGAGGAAAAGACACATGATGATAGGAGACCAACCACTGGCACGACAGCAGATTTCTCATGGAAAGTGAAGCCAGTGAGCAAACCGTGGAGAGACACAGAGTGCCAAGAGAAATTCTGCCAAGCTCAAATTTTGGACCCAGCAAACATAACATTCAAAAATTAAAGTGAATTTAAAAATCCTTATAATATACAAAAGCTTAAATACTTCATTACCAGCTGACATATACTACGAGACAAGTTAAACATAGGCTGAGCGCAAGGAAAATGATCACAGCTGGAAAGACAGCTTTACGCAGAAGGAACAGTGCCAGAAATGGTAAGCATGTGGATAAATACATAGGATTTTCCTTTGTGATTAAAAACTCACTATAAAATAATTAACTTTTGAGGCAAAAACTAGTAACAATGTAACACGAGGTTCAACAGACATAAAAGTAAAATTTATGATAAAACAGCACAAAGCCCAAGAAAAGAGAAATGTAAACATTCTACTGCAAGGCTCCTGTACTATTCGTGAAGTCCTACACTATCATGTGAAGCAGACTGTGATAAACTAGAGAGAATACAAACCCCAAAGCAACTACTAAAATAATGAATGATAGGCAATAAACAGATAAAATGAAATTATTTTTTAAAAGTTCAACTAGGCGTGCCTGGATGGCTCAGTGGGTTAAGCCTCTGCCTCAGGCTCAGGTCATGATCTCAGGGTCCTGGGATCGAGCCCCACATTGGGCTCTCTGCTCAGCAGGGAGCCTGCTTCCCCCTCTCCCTCTGCCTGCCTCTTTGCCTACCTGTGATCTCTCTCTCTGTCAAATAAATGAATAAAATCTTTAAAAAATAAAAAAAATAAAAGTTCAACTAATCTAGGGGTACCTGTCTGGCTAAGTCAGTGGAGCAGAGGACTCTTGTTCTCAGGGTCATGAGTTCGAGCCCCACGTTGGTGTAGAGATTACTTAAAAATAAAATCTTTAAAACATTAAAAATAAAAGTAAAATAAAACTTCAGTTAATCTAAGCATGGCAAAAAAGAGAAAGTAGAGCAAAGACTAGGTAAGACTAAAGACTAGCAAAGACTGAGAGAAACAGAAAACAGCAAGAGGATGGATTTAAACCTCACCATATTAGTGATCACATTATGTAAATAGTTTAAACGTTTTAATTAAAAGGCAATGGCTGTCAGTTTATATTCCTTTAAAAAGAAAAAAGATAGAAAAATACACAAAGATAATGTTAAAGGAAAGCTGGAGGGGCCATATTAATATTAGACAAAGTCGACTCCAGATTAAAGAATGTTACCAATGATCTGGAAAGGGATTTCATAATGATAAGAGGGTACATACTTCAAGAGAACATACAATCCTAAACCTGTATGCACCTATTAACAATATCTTCAAAACACATAAAGCAAGAAATGATAGAATTGCCAAGACATAAACAGGCAAATGTATAAATATGGCCAAAAACTTAATTATCCCTCTTTTAGACTGAACTATGTCCCCATGAAATTCATATGTTAATGTTCTAACTCCCAATATAACTGCATGTAGAGATGGAGCCTTTAAAGAGGATATTGAGGTCAAATAAGGTCATAAGGGTGGGATCCTAATCCAGTAGGACTGGTGCCCTTACAAGAAGAGGAAGAGACACCTAGGAGGTGGGGGGCTTGGACACCAAGGAAAGTCCATTTGAGGAGGGTCAGTGAGAAGGTAGCCATCTATCAACCAAGGAAAAAAGGCCTCAGGAAAAACAAAGCCTGTCAACACCTTGATCTTGGACTTCTAGCCTCCAGAACTGCAAGAAAATACATTTATGTTGTTTAAACCTCCCCCGCGACCCCGGTCTGGCATTTTGTTATGGCAGCCAGCAAGCTAATATACCCCTCCCCAATCACTGATGATTATTTTTATCAATAATAACAATTGATAATTATCGCAGAAAATAACCAAAGACATCGAAGATTGGAACAACATTCTCAAAAGACTTGAACTAAGTGACACTGGTAGAACATCTGACCAACAGCAACAGAATACACATCCTCGTCAAGTGCGCACGTAATGTTTACTGAGGCAGACCACCGCGCGGGACATAAAACAAGTCCACATAAATTTAAAAGTATTCAAACCATACTAAATATGTTCTCTGACCACAGTGGGATTATATAAGAAACCCTCTCAAAAAAAAAAGACCTTTGTAAAATCCCCCAAGTATTTAGAAACTAAACACACTTCTAAATAATATATCAGAGCAAACAGGATTTATCTCAGGGAGGCAAAGTTGGTTTAACATTCAAATACCAATCAATATACTAAAAAAGAACCCTACACAATTTTTCAATTAATCAAGGGGGGGGGAAAAACTCTGACAAAATCCAACATCCAATTCCCGATAAACACTCTCAAATCAAAACAGAGAGAGACTTCCTCAACTTGGTAAAATGTACCGCAAACCCCAATTTAAGGCCAACAGACTGAATGCTTTCCCTGTAAGCTCCAAAACGAGGCAAGGACGTCTGCAATCAACATTTCTATTCAACGTTGTCTCAGAGCTTCTCATCAGTGCAATCGGGCAAGAAAAATGATAGGCGTCCAGTTTGAAAAGGAAGAAGTAAAACTATCTTCCGTCACTGATGACACCACTGTCTTAAAAACAAAAAAATTCATGAAATGTAGAAAAAAAAGCTCTAGAACTAACAAACGGGTTCCGCAAAGCTGAAAGACGGGAGCTCACTGACCGTAAAAAACGTAATTCTACATCCTAGCAACGGACATTCGGAACCTGAAATTCAAAGAACATTACCATTTACGGTATCATCAAAAATATTAAATCCTTAGGGATCAAACTAACAAAAGATGTGCGAGGCCTATAAAGGAAAAAACACAAAGCATTTCAGGAAACAGGGAGGAAGACCTACAGAGGCAGAGGGGTGTACCATGTTCATGGATGGGAAGAGTCCGCTACAGTCAGGACACAGCTTCTTCCGTAAAATCGGCAGATTCCACCCCATCTGAGTGGAAATCCAGGCAGGCTTTCTTTTACTTTTTCAATTAGCAAATGGTTTCTAACATTCAGGTGTACATCCAGAGCACTTAGAACGGCCAGAACAACTTTGAAGCTGGCACATACGTAGGTGCACAATTGAGTAAGTACCCAGACCCCAGGTCCTCACTGCCTGACCTACGGCAGACATAACAGCATTCACGGCTATCGTCCCCGGTTGGCCTCAGGAGCCGCTAGAACTGGCAGAGGGGGGATTCCAATGTCACCAGCGGTGAGGGCTGTTCCCAGCTTCCCTGCTGTTCGAGCCCACACCCCACCTGACCTCTTCCAGTTCCCCCAAGTCATCAGGCATCTCGGGGACACAGAGGACATCTTCCCCTCCTGCCTATGGACACAACTACTGGAGGTGACCAAACGCTACATGTACCAGTTGTACGTACCAGCAGATCCCCTGGGAATCTCTTGGTCAGCTTCTGAAACCACTGTCTCAAAACCCCACCCAGACCAGGTAAATCAGATCGTCTGGAGGAGATTCCAATCTGCAGCCAGGACTAAGAGCAACCACTGCATAGTGGACTGGACCCTAAGGACTCTCCATAAACATAAGGCACTGTTCGCACATCCTCGTTCATCCCTTCGCTGCAGGTCTTTGCAAGAGACTAAACTTTTGGAGAGCAGGGCCCCTGCACTCAATCCCGGCAAGGGAGGGACGAGGGTGCTCCTCTGGCCAAGCTCAGGACATTGGCAGGGTCCTCCTATGCCGTAACCATGACCACCGCGGCCCCACAGACGCGGATGGGAGGACGCCAAACAGAAACCACAGAGCCAAAGTTAGAGGCTGTGGGCTCAGACCCTGTCTCGGCCTGTGTCAGACAGGAGCAGGCATTCAAATATCTGAAAACGCAGTCCTCAGGGCAATACCCCAGTTGGCACATAGGTCCGCCCCTCACCCCTCCTGTCTGAGTTACTTGTTTATCTGCCTTCTCTCCGATGCTCCATTGCAACGCGCCAGAGGCAGGACCCAGGGCTCTCATCCATGCGTCTCTGAGCCCCTCTGCACAGCGCCTGGCAGACAGAGAACCTCGGGCCCTCAATTAACATTTGTTAAGGGAATGAATTGGCCCTAGTCTGCGGGCCAACGGGGGACACTGTGACCTTTTATTCCTTCCAAATACCTTTATTCCAACCAGGGAGAAAGAGGCACTGTGTTCCTGCGGTTTTCTGGGTTTTCTTGCCCGCTGGCCCCGCAGCTAGAGGGCTGGAGGGTAAACAGCGGAGGTGCTGTTGGGGGAGGGGGAGGGGCGGCGCGCGAGGAAGTCCCGGCCTGGGTGCCAGGCGCATCCCCGAGGAACTCGCTCCAGATAGCGTAATAACATCTGCTCACGCTTCGTCTGTACAGAACATCTCTATTGTGAAATGAGCCCGCCGGGATTAGACGGCCTTTGTTCTCACCTGATCCTGCGCGCTTTCGGTTTTTTTCGCCCCAGAGGTGGGGCCGCAGAGCGCACGGGGGGGGGGGGGGGGGGGGGGGGGGGG
>CM053614.1:87389867-87425874 GCA_028646535.1 Procyon lotor | reverse complement strand
CTCCGTGGGTTCTCTGGGCCAATGCTACGGTAGCAACACGGTGACCCACACAAAGGCTACATCAGCAGAGACAGAGCCGTTTTCCTACCAGAGAAAGAGGATCCAGGCGTGAGTTCTGGTACCTGGGAAACCGGCAGGCAGCCTTCCAGGGGGCAGACCCCGGGCAAGAACACAAATCAACTTGACCCTGAAGTTAAAGGGCCACCAAAGCTTCCCGCATTGGACGGAGTAGACCCTAAACCTCTGGGGTGACGCCCACAGAGGTCTCCGCCCTTTGGCAGCCAGAGGACACAGGCTTCCGGACACCCTCCCCACACCACGCACTGTCCCCAGGCTCCCCAGCAATAGCGTCTGGCCGTTAAACTGGTTACCAGAAGGCAGGGCGACCAGAGCGATGTGAAGAGGCTGACACTTTGACTTCTCATTTCTCAGAACCTTAGAAAAGTCTCCCGGGAAAAGAATGCAATAAATGCCTAATCGTGAGGCTCAGAGAAAAGGCTGCGAGAGCCGGGCGGGGTGGGGGGTGGGGGAATCTGCTCCGTTTAATTCAAATGCGGTGGAGGACGGTCCGGTGGACCACCGGCTGCAACGCGCGGCCCTGGCGAACTTGTACCACCGCAAAGGGCCAGCGCATCCCCACATCACAACGCTAGGGGCCCTTTCCCGCTGAAACAAATCTGGGCTGCGCCCCCGGCACATCAGGGCCAGTGTCCTACTTCCATTCCAGAAAAGGAGTCCAAGGAAGCGCCTTCAGCTGCATGAGAAAGTTAACCCTGAACTGTCTCCCACTCCACGTGCGTGCGCTCGCCAGGGCGCCCGCCCCCCACCAGGCGAAGTCCCGCTTCCCTGCTTCCCCTCTCCCCCTCTCGGCCTCCCCTGCGCGCGCACACACGAAGCACTCGCGCGCGTGCACAGAAACACGCGCGAATGTGCACGGACAAGGGCGCGCGGACACACGTGGGCACACGAACACCCGCCCGCGCGCGCACTGGCCGGAAAGCGCTCCGCTCAGACAACCCCCGCGCCCCCCTCCCCAGCTCCGAGCCGCCCGGCTCCCCTCTTTGGGCCCCCCGCGCCCGGCTCCGAGAGGCCCGCGCCCCCGCGCGCCCGCACCCACTCACCTGGCGGCGGTGCCGGCGCGCCCGGGCCCCGCGCGCGCACCCCCCGGGCGGCCCCGAGGTCAAGGCGCGCAGCCGCATGGCCGCCCGGGCGCCCGCGGAGAGCTCGGCCCTGGCCAAGCGAGGACGGTCGCGGCGGCCGCTGGCCCCTGTCCCGCGGCGGGGCCGGGCTGGGATGCCTCCTGGGCCCCGGGCGCCTGGAAGTCCAGGGCAGAGTTCGACCCCGGAGACCCGAAAGGATCTGGGCACCTCCAGGTCCACTCGACCGTCAGAAGTCAGGCGCCGGGAACAAAAGCCAGGCGAGCGAGCGCACGGTCCCCCGGCGCCCCTCCATCTGACACGAATTAGCCCTCCCTCCCCCGCCCCAGACCGCAGCTCCGCCGAGGAGGCAAAAGGCTTCTCAGCCAAACGCAGGCGAAGTGGAGAAGGAGGGCCTCCCGGGGCAGGGCTGGGGGGCAAACCTCCCGCCGCCGCCCCACTTAATTACCCACGCCTTTGGCGGGGGTCAGCTTGACTAGGATTTCAGACCTCTCCAAGAATGCCAGCCAACCGAGGGGCTTAAAGTCAAACCTGCGGGCTCCCGCTTTCAAGATTTTACAATCTTGACTGTGGTCCAGTAGACCCGCCTCTGTAATGTTCAGTATGGCTGGTGATCCACCCAGCCGGCTCCGGGGAGGGGGGGTGCAAAGAAGGAAAACCCCAACGCAGAAGGACTCTCTTTCCAATGTGCCTCCCGCAACCAAGGAAGCAGGGAACCCTCCTTGCTAGCGGGGAGGAGGACCGGCTGGGGGTTCCGGCCGGCTCAAAGCTCAGGATTAGGGTCCTTCCACAGCTGGGGGACCGGGGTCCCCACTCTCTTCTCCTCACCATCCTCAGGGCCATCCAGCTGCTGGAAAATCATATCCCGTTTTCCTCTCTGGCTCTGTGACCTTGGAAGGAAATTTAAAACCCAGAGCGTGGGAGCTAAAGGTGACCGGGAGTGTGGGAGCGGGGGGTCACACAAAGGGGAAGCCAGACACCTGGAAAGTAGAAGGGTCACTTAGCCTGAAGGGCAGCCCAGAGCGGGGGAGGGACAGAATAGCTCTTTTCTTAAGCTTGTCGGACCCCCCGCTAGACGGAGGGGACACGGCTGCCATTGTGGGGCAGTGATCTCAGCTCTGGAAGCTCCCGGGGGGGGGGGGGGAGGCTGCCTTGATCATGTCTGTCCCGAAGAGGACGGAGCAGAAGGGCTGGGGAGCCTTCTGGCCTCAGGCCGCTGGACTCGGACCCCCAGCCAAGGGCCCCCACTGACCTGGCCGGCTCTAGACCTGGGTCGGGCCAACACTCTGACTTCCCATCTCTGATTCCGTGAGCAACTCTAATGTCTTAGCTGTGGCAGCAGCCGGGGTGGGCTCGAGCGAGGTCTTTATGGCTAACACATGTGCGAATTCCAGTGGTGGATTCAAGGCCAGAATTAACCTCTCAAGTTCGGCATGGAACATCCGTCTTCCCGTTTCTCCAGAGGAACAGCAAGGCTCTTTGACTTTCAGCCACCAAAAAAAAAAAAAAAAAAAAACACCCCAACCCAGCATCCCGCCACTTGGGTGCAGCCACCCATTGACTCTCATGGCTCCTACCCCACAACTCCGATCGCTAATCCTCTTCCTCCTCATTCATTCACTTTCAAGATTCATTCATCGCTACTCGTTTTTCCGGGGCGGATCCAAACTTTAGTTTTGCAAACATTTCTCAGTCCCGTTTCTACGACACATCCCTCTCCCCCCGCCCCCCATGGAGTGACACAGGACCCGAGATGCCCTCTGTGTCCGACTTGTTCCTGAGTCCTCGACATCCAACACAAGATGGGGCGCAGAACCGTGTCTACCAGCTGAGCTGGAAGCAAGTCATCCTGCTGCCTGGGGGGTGCACAGCGCAAACACATTTTCCAGAAATCAGCGGCACCTACCACCAGCCTTACCCACGGAGCCAGCAGAAGAGACGTGAATCCCAGCAAACAGGAGACCCCCCCCCCCAACGTGGTAAAGCTCCCTGACATCAAGGGGGCCCTGCAAAGGACTGTCAAGAGCACAGAAACGTCCCAGGCCTGCAGATCACAAGGCAGACGCTTGCTTTCGTAGGGACAGCCCAAACCTCCTATTTAAAAGGTTATTCGGGTGCCTGCGTGGCTCAGTTGGTTAAGCATCTGCCTGTAGCTCAGGTCATGATCTGAGGGTCCCGGGTTCAAGTCCCACATGGGGCTCCCCGTTGAGCAGGGAGTCTGCTACTCTCTCCCAAGTAAATATATAAAATCTTTTTTAAAATAAAATGTGCACCCTGAGTGCACATCATTCAGAAACCGCCACACTTTCTTACTCCTCAAGGATCAGATGACGACCAACAGGGTTGTCCCGACACCGGGGGAGACTCAGCAACCCAGAGAGGGTCTTTGGGTCGTCCCCAAATGCAGAACTGGGCATCCTGCAGAGACTGCCCCCTCTTCCAACCACCCCCCACCCAGCCCGGGTGCACCCCGGAGCTCCAGGGCTCTGTGCCCAGGCGGGTGCCGGGGTTTGGCTCAGGCCCTCTCAAAGTTTCCCAATTGTCCTTTGGGGCTGAAAACTGCCGCCCTTCTGGGCTCAGCCCAGGACCCGTCTCCCAGACTGCTCCCCAGCCTGCACCCAAGCCCACCTCCATCCCCAGTCCCTCTGTCTGTGCCTCCGGGTCCGGTCCGCAAGATCTAACCTTTGTCTGGGGTTTTCCACACGCAGACTGAGTGGGGCCAATAAATGCTGGGCAGGAGCGAAAGAAATCGGCTCTGTGGCATTTCCATGACGTCAGCGCTGGTTCCTCGGTCTGTCTCAGCTCAGCCCCTGCCCCTCCAGGGCGCAGGCCGCAGCGGGAGGACCTGGGGCAGCTCCAGGCGCACAGGGCCCCCATGGCCAGGCTCCCACCCACAGCCCAGCCTGCCCCTCGAAAGGCCACGGCCGCCGAGCCCGGCCTCTGGGTGCACGAGACCCCAGGAAGGAAGCGAGGTTCGTGCTGCAGAGGATGGCCGTCTGGGGTCCCGGGGTCGGTGGTCGAGCTCCAGCTCTGGGCCTCAGGACGCGTCACCCCCCCGGGGCGGGTGCCGAGGTGGGCAAGACCTGGGTGTCCCCCCCTTGCTCTGGGGCAACTCCCCTGATATGTGCTCACCCTCAAACTCAGTGAGGCCGTGAGTCTTGAATGCACCCGGCCCCATCGGAATCTACACAGAGGGAGCTGATAATTAAATCCTGTTGATTTGGATTTCCGCAGAAGGCAGCCGGTCCTTCCTAAAGACAGGGACTGTGTTCCCAGGCTGCTGTGACACTCCGCCTGCGAGCAATCCCCGTGTCACCCAAATCTGGCCCCAGGATGTTCCTAGCAGGTGAAACGCACATTTCCAGGAAATACCCTTCATGGCTCTGCCCGCGCCCAGAGAGCAGGGACGGAATGTCCAAGTGACCAGCCGAGCAGCAGGGCCCTCAGCCACACACCTGGCCGGACCCGGTGCCTCAGGCTCCGCAGGACGTGAGGACCACCCACCTGGCAGCTGAGTCAGGAGGGGGAAGGGAGACAAGAACGCAGAGCCCCTGGGCAGGGCAGTCTGGGGACCCCGAGCCATTCTGGACGAGGAGTGCAGGCCGTGCCTCCCGACCGCCACACTGCCCGGGCCACCGGACACAGGGCAAAAGGCAGAGCCACACGATGGCAAAGAGGGCGCCGTGCTGGCTTGTGCCACTCTCTGCCCCCTTGTCGATACAGCCTGAACACAGCCGAGCGCCCACGACGCCCCGGACAGGTGCGCACGCACAGCCACAAACCTTCAGAATAAACCAGCAAGCAGGTAGGTGCTTTGGACCCGGTCTCACGGATCCACGAGCTGAGCTCCATGGTCCAGGGATGTGGAGTCACGTGTCCCTGGGGACTCACGTGGGGACCCAGGCGTCACTGTTCCAGAGCTGGGCTGAGCCTCCCTGGGGACCGCTCTCAGGCTCATTCCCGCGGGCTCCTGGCCTCTGAGCACCAGCCGCCGCCCGCCAGCCCGAGGGAGCCACGTGGGGGGTGTGCTGTCTCTTCCCCAGCTTCCAGAATGGCCAGTGGTGCGGGGCTTTAATTTTAAAATCTTGACGTTGAAGGGGCCCCTGGGGGGCTCAGTGGGTTAAAGCCTCTGCCTTCGGCTCAGGTCATGATCTCAGGGTCCTGGGATCGAGCCCCACATCTGGGTTCTCTGCTCAGCAGGGAGCCTGCTTCCCCCTCTCTCTCTGCCTGCCTCTCTGCCTACTTGTGATCTCTCTCTCCCTGTCAAATAAATAAATAACATCTTTTTAATAAAATAAAATCTTGACACTGAAACTTTCCTAACTTATCATTGCAAAAAGGTCAAAGTTCCTTGAAGGTCAAAAAATAAATTCATTTGCATCCTGGAGCCATCAGACTTTAGAATCAACCAACACTTTCTCCTTTTTACGGCTAAGATCTATAAAGAAACGCTGAGACTCCAAAATGCAGGTTCAAGTGCTGTGTCACTGAGCGTTCACGTCTAGAACACATGTAGTCCACAGACCTAAATAACCCCAGTTGGATGAATTTCAGGCTTGGTCCTTAACAATCTAGCAGCAGCCGTTTCTAAAAGTGCCCACAAAGCATTTTCATGAGATCGTTTGATTTAATGCCACGAGCCTGAGCCCGTTACACCCTGGAAACAAAAGTTAAATGTCACCACTACATCCAGCAGGTGAACTTGAAATTGTTGCCGCCGAGAACGGGTGAATGCGCGTCAGGTGGTGACTTCCGGGTCGTGACAGACATTAACAAAGGCAGACCGTGACAACTGTCTTCAATGTATACAAATAGGGAGCCACTATGTGGCACACCTGAAACATTATAATCTACAATGTTATACGTCGATTGTACCTCATATTTGAGGACAGCAAAAATAAAGCTCGGAAGAGTTTTTAACCAGTTCGGTTGGGGAGAACAGAAAAATCTACAGGCAAAGGGACGTCTAGAAGGGAAGACTGTGAATAACTTTATTTACCTCCCCACTGTGATCATCTGAAAGATCCAGAGGAAGGAAGGTTGAAGAAAAGCATTAAAAAGGAAGGAGGCCAGGACACCTGGCTGGCTTAGTCGACTGAGTGTCTGACTCCTGATTTCAGCTCAGGTCATGATCTCAGGGTCGTGAGATCGAGTCCCGTGTCGGGCTCCACAGTGAGCATGGAGTCTGCTTGAATATTCTCTCTCCCTCTGCCTCTCCTCCTCCCCGCCAGAAAAATTTTTAAAAAATAAAAAGGAAAAAAGCCATATACATTCTGGGCTTGAGCTTACAAAAGCCCAAATTCAGAAGTTAGAGAGTATGTTGTCATGCTAGATCTATTCACCCTGCAAGCACAAATTCAGAAGTTAGAGAGTATGTTGCCATGCTAGAGCCAACATCCTCTCTACCCTCCAAGCACAAATTCAGAAGTTAGAGAGTATGTTGTTGTGCTAGATCTATCAGCCTCCTCACCCTCCAAGCACAAATTCAGAAGTTAGAGAGTATGTTGTTGTGCTAGAGCCAACATCCTCTTCACCCTCCTTCAGGATGGGTTATTCCAAGTCAGCGCCACATCAGCACGGGGCTTCTCCTGCGGCGTCACTGCCTGTGCCTGTCGGACAGAAGCTGTACTGCCCACAGGGCCCGTGGCTGGTGTCCCCGCGGCCGGTGTCCTCACGTGTCCCCCTGCACCCCATGGGCGAGGACCACACACCTTCCCTCACCGTGCACACCTGGGGCACCCCGTGCTGAGCACACATTACTGGTGGTGCGGGGGAGGGGAGGGTGAGTCAATACAGACAGACGCCAGGTTTGAAGGCTGCGGTCACTGGGGGCCACACCCTGCGGTCACACCCGGGCTGCCCTTTGATTTCTGATTAGCTGAGTGACAGTGATTCGGGGCCACCATCCCCCCGCCCACCATTCAGATCCCAGTCGACTATGTGGGAGGGACAGAGGGAAGATAGCACCCCAAGAGGAGGTGGCCCGGGTGGCACCGGGTGCCAGGCTCAGGGTGAGACTCGACCGCGGTGACAACGGGGCGTCGGAGGCTTGCAGCAAAGGGTGGGGAGACAGGGCTGGGAGCTGGGGGCCGGCAGACCCCTGGGGAAGCAGGCCAGCAGGGACCCGCGGGGGTGGCAGTGGGAAGAAGGGAGGCCACCTCCAGGGGCTGAGAAGGAGCTTGGCTGGGCCAGGGATCAGGAGCCACTGGGGTCGGGAACCTCCAGAGGGAGGACTGGGGATCCGGGTCTGGGATGACCTCACGCTTTCACTGCAGTCTCTCACCACGGGGGAGGAAGTGCTCACGGGCCAGGAAGACACCCCTACGTGCGGGCTCGGGGGCTGCCCTCCTGCTCTCGGGGTCTCCTCCGCATCAGCACAGGACGGCAGGGACACCCGTCCTTCAACCAGCTGGCCAGGTCCACACCGTGCACCTGCCGTGATCCAGGTCGGGAAGGGGAAGGTCAGGGGCACGAGCCTAGGTCCCCGCCCGCAGGGGGTGCTCAGCCTGGCGTCCGGGAAACGTCGCCGCGAGGGGGGTGCATGTGTTCCTTCCTTCCTTCCTCTGACCGCCCACCACCCCCCACGGCCGGCGCCCGCTCCGCTCCGGGCACACAGGAGCTCAGTGCTCCCGATAAGCCTTAACCCACGGCAGGCCGCCCACTGCAACTGCCCGCCGGTCCCCAACCAGCCACAGCGGTCGGACCCGCAGGGGACCCTGCTCCCCTCTCTTCCAGTTCCCGGCTGCATCGGACTGCTCTGTCCTCCCCTGGGTTCCGAGAGCCCACGTCCTGGGCACTTCCCCTCTCGCCAGACCGGCCCTTGTTCCCCTTGAAGGGTCCTTGGCCCCTGGGCACCGCTGAGTGTCCTGAACCGTCGTCTGCACGCTCCCGGCCACCAGCTGTCCCCCCCAGCCCTTCCTCCTAGACTGCTGAGTTCAGGGTACTCCTCACTTCACCCCCACTGGGCTGTCCCCAAGGCATCATTAACTTCAGCCCTCAGGGGCCGAGCTCCGGATTCGCTCCCCAGACATGCTCGTCCCCACCCTCTCTCTCCACACCTAGCACACAGCCACCCCGGCAGCACGCCCTACAAAACAAATACCAAAAGAGACCCGGCCCCGGTCTCCGGTCCCACCGCCCCGCTCCACGCACCGGCAAGCTGTCGGGCTAGGCACCTGCAGGCCAGATGCACCATCGTGACCAGGGACCAGGACATGATGACTCTCCCGGCCGTCCCCAGCTTCTGCAAGGACGCCTTTAACAACAACAACAAATAAAAACCCAAACTTCTGATCCAGGGCCCACGGATCCCCTCCCCACTCAGACCTGCTTGCGGGGCTGGCTGCTGCCCCAGGACATTTGCACGTGCTGTTTTCACGCCTGCAACTTTCAAATGTCTGCCAAAGCACCACCCCCTCAGAGGGGCCTTGCCTGACACCCTACGGAAAACAGCCCACCTCTTCTGCCCGTGCTGGCTCCCCTTATGGCACCTCATTTTCCTTCGGGTTCTTATTACTGTCAACATCCTACCGTGGGGTCATTGTGCATGGCATGGACAGCCGACCCGTGCACCCCTCACTCGAAGAGCACAGCCCAGTCGCTGTGTCTGATTCCTCCAGGTAGGGCACCCATCCTGTGCCCCAGTCTCCGTCCCGTGGGGGAGCACGTCACCCCCAAATGCCCAGCACGGCCCGCTCAGACTTGGCCTGTGACCCAGACGAAGATGGAACCACTCGGAAGGGTTTGAGCAGAGGAGCACCGTGGTTTGATTGGTTTGATGTGGTTTGACATATTTAAAAAGGTTCTTCTGGTTGCCTTGTGACAAAGAGACAAGGGACAGAGGGGTGGCCAGGGAGGACGAGGCTGGTGGCTGGCCCGGGCGGGGACAAGTGCCTGGGGCGGCAGAGGACAGGGGGCTTCGGTCCCACTGTGGTACTCACACAGCGCTCGTGAGATCAGGGGGGTGTTCAGGGCCTGGTGGGGGACAGGTGGCCCCTCAGGGTGCCAGAGGGATGGGGACGCGGTCCCGGGCTCCGGCACAGAGGCAGGGGAGGTGAGACCCTCTGGCCATCACTTTCGGGGACCACAGCCCGGACACCCCCCCCCCCGTGACAGCCAGCGCTTAGCTGGGGTCACACGTGGAAAGTGATTCCACCCTACGTCCATCCTTATTGAGAACCATAGAAAAAAATGTCCATATTCCCGGCCCTACATCCCTGCCAGCCCAAGTAAGGAGGGCTCTGAGGACACAAGCGTCAGGCACAAAGGGGTGACCACGCTGTCTTCACTGTCAGCGAGAGGGACCCCAAGTCCACGCACCGAGAACGGGGGTGCATCCCACAGACAAGGAAGAATGAGCCGGTGAGCAAATCCAGAAATGGAAATATTATGTAGACGCTAATCTCTTGTTGCACAGAGGATACAGTAACAAAGAATGCTTTCTGCTGGGGCGCGTTAAGGGGGGAAAACAAGGCATGCGGGCAGCTGGGCAGAGTCAATAATGTATCTCCGTCGAGGAAGGAACAGCCTTCCCCCCGCACCCCCCAGGCTCTCTTGGGATGCGGTGGCCCGGCCCCGACACTGTTGGCAAAGACCTCGCCAAGGAGCAGCACGCCCATCCGTCTGCAGGCACCCCATCCGAGGCACATTTTTTGGACACACCTAATTCATTTCTGTTTTTAGTAGGGCTCCCCGGAGGCTATGTTGGCTGTAAGATAGATTCGAACAAAATAGCAGGGATTTGACAAATAAAAGGACTACTTAAGGATGCACTCGCGTTAATCTTGCCAAGCCCGGAAGCAGCGAGCGTGAGAAACGGCTTGCCTGGGAAAATAGAGGCCAGAGCGGTGGCAGACACCCTGCTCTCTCTGCCTCCCTCCCGGAAATCCAGGACACGCCGACGCCGGCACCCGGACCCACGCACACGTGCAAGGGCACGCCCGGAGCCGCGTGCACACACGCGTGTGCATGGAGATCCACAGCCCCGCACGCACATACACAGACACGCACGTGCACACACAAAGCGGGGGGAGGGGGCGGTCAGGCAGCGCTCGGGGCGCGAAGCCCGTGTGCCGGCCTTCCTGAACCCCAGGACCCTCTCCTATAAAATAAACCCCACAGATGGGCCACGAGCGAGCGGGTCCACGGAAGACCCTGGAGAAGCTTTTAAATCAAACTGTGATGGTTTGGAGTTTCCTTCGATTTCGTGAAACGCAAGTGGGTGGCCCTGAGGGGGGTCCCCTGGCTGTTCTCAGACCCGCATCCTGGCCCGTCTGCAGCCACGCTGTGCCCCACCGATGCCACATGCTGCTCACAGCCCATCCCAGAGCACCCGGGATCGTCCCGGGGGTGCTCGGAGCAGGGAGTGGGCAGGGCACAGCCAGCTGTGATGGACCCCTGATCCAGAGGCTCCAAGCCTCCCGAGAACACCCTCACTGGGAAGGTCTGGAGCCCACCACGGGCTCCGATGCGTCTGGGAAGGTTTTGAGCCCCGTATTCAAGAGAGGCAGACTCTCCACTCTCCCAGGATTCTTCCAAACAGGGAACCAGGAACGGGGGATGATGCCCACCCGGCTCCCCGCAGGGCCCTCTGCAAGCGGGGGACGGGGGGTACCACGATCGCCTTGACCCCGCCTTGCTCCTGCTTGCTCTGAGCTCACAAAAGGACCTTTTTCACCCACACGAGGGCTATTTTAACCCAATCCCCCCAAGTTTTCCATCTTCTCATCTTTCAAAAACGGGAAACGAGTATCCACCACGTTCAAGGACCAAAAACGCCACCTTTCTGCACTCGTCCTGCGTCCCTTTTGCCAGCACTGACTTCTCTGCCCGCCAGCAACTGGGCAGGTCAAGGGCATCGGGAAACCTACAGAATCCTCCCGTCTTTGAACCGTCCCCACAACGGGGGCGGCCGCTAGCTTTCGGTAGGAGCGGGTAGGGATGGCAGGGGAATCCTGGGGCCAAGCCTCCGACAAAGGACGCCTCCACCGGAGACGCGGTAGAGCAGGCACTAAGCGACGGCCTCCAGTGTTCAGAAGGCTGCATCATGGAATTTTCCAGAGAAAGCCAACAAACTGGAAGGGCGCCCTATTTTTCAGGAGGTCCCGGTAGGAGGGGGGCGGTGAGCAGGCCAGGCCCTCAGGACATTTCCTCTGTCTGTCTGCCTGCCGCTGGCCCGCTTCCCCGCCCGCCGCATGGACGAGGCCCCAGCAAGTCCTCCCCCTGCAGAGGACGCAATGCTTCCTACCGACAAGATGGGCGAAGCATCCTCGGAGCGCCGAGCGTTCCGGACATGAAAGGTGATGGGCAATGTGGGGCAGGCCGCGGCAGGCCCAGCGCACCCAGGATCAAAGCGGCTCTGGGCCGGCTCCCCCGCAGTCCCTGCCAGGAACGCGGCCTCGGCTCCCGCCCGCTGGTTTTCTACACTTTTCCTAGCCGGTGGCAACCAGCAAAGCCCCGGGCTGGGATCCTTCCAGGCCCATGGCAGGCTCCCCGCAGAGGATCCGCACCCTCAGCCCCGGGCGCTCCCAGACTCCGGGTGCCCCCAGCTTCCCCAGAAACTTCCATCAGCTCCCGCTTGAAAGCTCGGGCCGACAGAGCTCCCCTCCCCCCTGAGGCGAGGCTGGGCCCGTGGTTAGGGGGGCAGGGAAAGGGCCCCCGGTTGTCATCCTGGCCCCTCTGGAGGCGGGGATCCTGCCATCCGGCCATCACCGGCTTGCGAATTTCAACGGGCTCCTGTTTCCTCGATGCACCCCGACTCAACGCCGCTTGGCACAGGGAAAGGGCAGGGAGGTGGCCTGTTTCCTGGGCCTGACCCCTCCGTCCCCGGCACACACCCAGCAGGAAAAGCCAGGTCTGGAACCTTCCTTATAGAGTTGGAAGTTATGTCCAAGCCAGGGGGCAGGAGGGGGCTTTGCATGACCCTCAGGAGCCCATCCGTGGACCGCGGCTTGGGAAAAGGGTCAGAAACCCCCCAGAGCCCAAACTGCCCCCCGGGAGCCTGGGGGACCCCAACTTCCACGAACAGAGGTTGCTCACTTGATGCTTCCACATCGAGTGTGTCCTTCGGTAAATATGGGACACCAGGGACGCGTGCTCAGATTTTCGTAATGGGGGCAGAGGTCCCCCAGGGCGGCAGAAGCAGCATGAGGACGTGGGCCCCTGGTGGGCTCCGAGGACGTCCTGGCAGAGCGGTGGCTCGGATCCCAGGACCGTGCGCCAGGAATGGAGACCCCAAGGCAGGGACCGCGAGCTGCCCTTCTCGTGGCAAAAACCACCACGACCCAGCAGGACAGGACCGCTTCCCCGCTCTCCTTGCCGAGGCCTCCGTCAATGTCACGAGCACGACACCTGACCCGCCCCAGCATCAGGGCACCAGGGCTCGGAGGCTGCCCCCCACCCAGGCCACCTCTGTCCCCGAGCCCCCAGGCCAGGCTCTCCGCTCTCCGCCCAGCATCCTTAGCCAGAGAGGACAGGGCTGCCTGTCCTGGACGCAGAAGGACCAGAGGCCAGAGCGCTGGGGCCGGGCTAGGACCCTGATGCTAACACACCTGCCGGGAGCTCCAGACGCAGCGCAGCCCCGGGGACGGGACACCAGAGAAGAGGGTGCGACCCTGCAGGCGAGCGAGCCCAGCGCCCGTGCCGGGGACGGGTGGGGGGACGGGTGCTCAGCACGTGTGCAGGGAGGGGACGCAGCTCGGCGATCAGCAGGGAGAAGCCACGAGGGGTGGAAGGGGGCAGAGAAGCGAGGAGCGCACACCTGGGGGGGAAATCCTGCACGCGAGTCCCAAGGCTACTCCCTCCTGCTCTGCGGAACGTTCCCAAATTTTCACAGTAAGTCCTTTCTTCAAGGAAGCAAGCCCTAACGCAGACAAGGACCGCACTCACCCTCCGGGGTGCGGAGCTCCCCCTCAGAAAGCCCCTTCCCATAGCTCAGGGGACTTCCCGATGCTCCGTATTAGCACGACAGGGACAGGGACAGTCGCCCTGCTGTACAGGGGGGGAAACTGAGGCTCGGGTGAACAAGAACAGGGGAAGACAGGACTCGAGGCGGGCCTGGAGGCTGGCGCTGACCCTGTGTCCCCACGTCCCCGTGTGCGCCCTGGCCATCCAACGACGAAGCCACGAACCTCCGACGGCAGCCGTCCACACACACCGGTCCCCCAGCAAGACCCCGGGCCCCGTCCCCTTGCTGCACCGGCAGCATCGAGTCTAAGGCTCTGCATCAGAGGACGCTGCTTCCGGGAGTTGCCTGTCCCGACCCCACAGGCTCCTGTCACACCTCCTGGCACCCTGTCCTTTCCATGAACCTCCCCGGGGAGCCCCTGAACGTCCCCATCCCCACTGCAGCCCTCCCTCGAGCTCCCGCCCCACAGCCCCGGCGTCCGCTCAGTCTGCCCGAGACGTACCAGCTCAGCACCCCAAGCCCGCCCCCCAGCCAGCCCCTAGCCCCTGACCTCCATGTGTGCTCCCGGGGACCGTGGGCTCGCCTCCCGTGTGACTTCACCCAAACATGACGCCACCACCACAAGGACACTGGGGATCAGCTCCATGGCCAAGGTCACACCGTGGGGCTGGACAGTCAGCCTGTGTCTCCTGAGGGGGCCCCACACAGGGGAGCTCCGGCCTCGGGGGTGCTCGGAAAGTTAAGTCCCCTCAGGAGAGTCCTGTTGGCCTGACCCGTGTTAGGGACCAGCAGAGGATCATCACCTCTCTTCCTGTGACCGGCCTCCCAAATATAGGAACATAGCCAATGTGGCCCAGGGAAGGCGCCACTGTCCACTCTGTGTTAGAGCTTCACTGGACACGGTGGGGCGGGGGGACTGCCCTGAACAGCAAGGCCCCCCACCTCCAAGATTCCCAAGGACGCCCGCCCTCCGGCCTGCCCAGCATCAAAGTGACAGGAAACTGAGGACCTACAACCAGTGTTTCAAGTGCCCAGGACACCGCAGGCCCTGAAGGTCACAGCGCTTGGGGACACGGCTCGGCCGCCCACCGCTCCCGTGGGACACGGGCCGCACCTGAGCCCGGGCACAGGACGGAGCCGGCCATCGGAGGCGGGGCACACGTCCCAAGGACCAGCGGCCACATCGGCCCCATGTCAGCACATCAGACACCCGAGGACCCGTCCTGCCTGCCGGACACGCCACACAAGCCACACCGGGAGCTTCCCGTGGCCCAGCAGCTGCGTCTCAAAGACACGGGTGACACGCACCGCACGATGAGTGTTATTTAACTCTGCACAGCCAAAGGTGACCGTTTCACCCCGGAAAGGATGGGAAAACCATCAGGGAGAGAGTTGGCCTTTCCTCGTATGGTCTTCAGGGTCCCGTGCCGTCGGCACGACTCAACTTGGCCACTAAATTTTCAAGTGAAAGGGAAATAGAATCTTTTGCCCAAACCGCAGCTCTTGGTCACGCACTAAAAACAAGAAACCCACTTAATCCAGCCGTATGTACATTTCCGCATGCTTCAACTTTTAAATTTAAGTGAGTTATTCTCCCCAAAAAAAGGTAGCGTTGTCTTTCCCAGCCACACGCCACGCACGAGACCAGCTCCTGCTCACGGGACAGGTGGCTCCTGCCCTCGGTCCACAGGCAGGGGGTCCACGAGGACTCAGCAGGCCAGCAGCGTGGGAGCCCGTTCCCCTCAAACTGCAGCAGTGCGGCCCCCACGGCGCCCCGGGGAAGCCGTCACGGGCAGGCACCGCTCAGAGGGCACCGCAGGAGTGCAGTGAACGTGGCCACCTTTGTGGCCCGGCAGAGCCTGACTCCGAGGCCAATGCCGTGGATCCTAGGATCCCTTGGAAGTTTCCTCCTCCAGACCTGCATTTTTGTCCCGCTGCCCATGGCCGCCACGGAGGGCCTTAGGGACCGTGTTCTCCATGGGTCCTCTGTGTCGGGTGTATGGATGGCGGGGTCGAGGCCCACACCCAGAGGCATTTCCCTCGGGATTCTGACTCCGAAACGTCTCTGCGCTATGGGGTAACGTACTCGTTTGTGTTGGTGCTGTTTCTCATAACTGAGTTAGTTGTATTCCGTGGACACAGGGAAGCTATTGGAGATGACTGTTTCCCCCACTGCAGAGCTTCTCGGAGGCTCACGGCCAAGTTGCTGCGGCCCCAGGGCTTTGTGGTGAACCCAGTAGACGCCGACCCTCCACCGGCTCCGCGGTCCTGTCAGATCTGTAGTTTCTCTCGGTCATGCCTTTTTAAAAAAATAATATTTAATCCTGCTCTATTCCTGCATGCTTTTCAAATCCTTTTGGGAACTCGCCAGGGTATGAAATGATGAAAATAAATGATGATTCTGTGGGTTCGGAGAGTCCCAGGGGTGCAGAGGGCACCGTGGGAGACCCTGAACTCACTTCCCCCCCAGACACACTGCATGTACGCCAGCACACAGAACGGTTCCTCCTGTAGAGGAACCGAGGGCCATGCGAACAGAGGGACCACACAGAGAGCAACTCGGAGACACGGGGACGAGGGGACCCAGAGGACACCCCCTGCCCTGGGACACAGGGAGAAACCTGGCTTGAAGGGCAATGAGGCTATCAGGGGAGGAAATCCACTTCCGAACTCTCTCCAAGGTTGGAGGCACCATCTGGGACCACGCTTTGTGCCCCCCTTTACCTTTAGTGCACACGTGAACAGGGTCCAGGCACTCTGCCAGCCCCGCTAGGACCCCCCAGCAAGCCCAGGCCCCCAGCCCACGCAGGGTCCAGCCGACCCACCAAGGCAGTGGTTTGCCCCAGAACCCCTGGCACAGCTCGCCTCGGGACACACCCAGCCTCCATGTGCTCCAGCCGACCCACCAAGGATATGCTCACACCAGGATCCCCGGGACCACACCCACACCAGCTCCAGCAGACCTGCCAAGATGGCCCCAAGGAAGGGCACACGGAAACTAACCCCCCAGGCAGCACCCACTCCAGACAAACGAAATTGGAAACGCGATGGTCCAAAATCTGCGGGACGCGGCAAAAGCTGTTCTAAGAGGAACATTCGTAGCAATACAGCCAACTTCAAGAAACACGAAAACTCTCAAACAATCTAACTTTACGCAAAGAACAAACGAAACCCTAAGTTAGTAGAAGGAAAGAAATAATACAGATGAGAGCAGATATCAATGAAACTGAGACTAAGAAAAATTAGATCAATGAAACTAACAGCTGCTTCTCTGAAAGTATAAGCAAAGTCGATAAACCTCTAGCCAGATTCATCAAGGAAAAAAGAGAGGGTCCAGATGTATAAAAACAGAAACGAAAGAAGAGATGTTACAACTGACACCCAGAAATACAAAGGATCAGAAGACACTACTTCAAACAACTATAACCAACAAACTGGAAAACGTAGAAGAAATGGACAAACTTCCAGAAGCACACAATTTCCCCAGACCGAATCGCGAAGAAATAGAAAATCTGAACAGACTGATTACAAGCAATGAGATCGAATCAGTAATGTTGAAACTTCCAAAGAACAAAAGCCCAGGATGAGACGGCTTCACAGGTGAATTCTACCAAGCATTTAAAGAGTTAGGACACCCACCCCTCTCACAGTATTCCCAAAAAACAGAAGAGAAAGGAATGCTTCCATATGGAGTCTATGGGGCCAGAATGACCCTGATATCAAAACGAGACAAAGACACAAAAAAGAAAAATGATGGGTTCATCACCCTGAACAGACACAAAAATCCTCAAAAAAAAAAAAAAAAAGAAAATACTAGCAAACCAAATTAAACAATACATTAAAAGAATCATTCAGGTGATCCAGTGGGCTTTATTCCATGGATGCAAGGATGGTTCGACATCTACAAATTGGTCAATGTGATAAACCACATTAACACAAAAAGGATACAGGGTACCTGGGTGGCTCAGTTCAATGTCTGACTCTTGGTTTCAGCTCACGTCATGATCTCAGGGTTGTGAGATCAAGCCTCATGTTGGGCTTCGCACTCGGCAAGGAGTCTGTTTCTCTCCCTCTCCCTCTGCCTCTCCCCCAGTCACCAACAGGAACTCACTCTCTCTCAAAAAAAAAAAAAAAATATATATATATATATAAATAAATCTTTTTTAAAAAATGATATTTATGAGGAGTAAATATCGTGTGATCATCCCAACAGATGCAGAAAAGGCATTTCAGAAAACTCAACATCCATTCATGATAGAAACTCTCAACAAAGTGGGTACAGAAGGAACATACCTCAACATCATCAAAGCTGTGTCTAAGGGGCTCACAGCTAACATCATCATCAACGGTGAGAGGCTAAGAGCTTTCCCTCTAAGATCTAAAACAACGCAGATGTCCACTCTCACTTCTTTTATTCAACAGAGTTTTAGAGGTCCTAGACATGGTGATTACACAAGAAAAAGAAATAAAAGGCATCTAAATTGGGAAAAAAATAAAACTGGCACTATTTGCAGATGACACAATACTGCACATCGAAACCCATGAAAACTCTAACCAAAAAATTATCAGATCTAATGAATGAATCCAGTAAGGTCGCAGGACACAAAACTAACAAACGGACATCTGTTGCATTTCTATACACCAAGAACAAGTTATCAAAAAGAGAAATTTAAGAAAATAATTCCCTTTACAATGCCCGGGAATAACTATAATCAAGGAGGTGAAAGTCCTGTACGCTGACAACTGTAAGACATTGATCAGAGAAATTAAAGACGGCACACGTAAATAGAAAGATATTTCATGCTGATGGATTGGAAGAATTAATATGGCTAAAATATCCCAACTCCCCCGAAGCAATCTACAAATTCAGTGCAATCCCTATCAAAATTCCAACAGCATTTTTCCCGGACAGAACTAGAACAGACAATCCTAAAATGTGTTTGGAACCACGAAAGTCCCTTAATAATCAAAGCAATCTTGCGGAAGAACAAAGCTGGAGGCATTAACATCCTGGATTTCAAAGCGTACAAAGCTACAGTAATAGCTGCAAAGCTGTGATCATCGGGACAGGAGGGGGGTGACACAGAAGGTTAGTGTCCCAAATGTATAAAGAATTACACAACTCAATGCAAAAGAAACAAATAATCTAATTAAAAAGGGGCAGAGGACCCAAACAGACATTTCCCAAAGACGACGTCCAGATGGCCGACAGACACATGAAAAGATGCTCCACGTCACTCATCATCAGGGAAATACAAATCCAAACCACAGTGAAATTTCACCTCGAGCCTGTCAGAACGGCTAAAATGGAGAAGACGAGAAACAACAGGTGTCAGCAAGGATGTGGAGAAAGGGGACCCCTGTCACGCTGTCGGTGGGAATGCGAACGGGGGGTGGGCAGCCAGGGTGGAAAACAGCAGGGAGGGTCCTCAAAACATTAAAAGTAGAAATACCATACAATCCAACAGTTTGGCTACTGGGGATTTACCCAAAAACCAAAAACACGAATTTGAAGAGATATATGCACCCCTATGTTGATGCAACATTATTCACCATCGCCAAGCTATGGAAGCAACCTAAAAGTCCACTGATATGGGGCACCTGGGGGGCTCAGTGGGTTAAAGCCTCTGCCCTGGGCTCAGGTCATGATCTCAGGGTCCTGGGATCGAGCCCCGCATCGGGCTCTCTCCTCAGCGGGGAGCCTGCTTCTCCCTCTCTCTGCCTGCTTGTGATCTCTGTCCCTGTCAAATAAATAAATACAATCTTCTAAAAAATAAAAAGTAAAAAATAAAAGTCCACTGATAGGTGAACGGATAAAGAAGGTGTGGAACATATACACACTGGAATATTACTCAGCCATCAAAAAAGAATGCGACCTTGCCATTTGTAACGACATAGACGGACCTAGAAGGTGTTACGCTAAGTGAAATAAGTCATTCGGAAAAACCAAATACTGTATGATTTCTCTTACATGTGGAAGTGAAAAGAATTATAATAAGCAGACCTATAGAGAACAATCTGGTGATTGCCAAAAAGAAGGAGCGGGGTAGGGAAGGAGATTAAAAGGTACAAATGCGTAGTTATTTAATACCATATACAGTCTAGGGAATATAGTTAATAACATGTAACCACTTTGTATGGTGACAGTATCTGGATTTATCATGCTGTTCTCTTTGTAACCTATAGAAATGCCACCAGCCTGAAACGGACATAATGTTGTAAGTCAACCAGGCTTCATAAGAAAAAGAACTAAGTAAACGTAGAAAAAAAGGGGCCAGGGCGGGACCTCCAGTCCCTGGGACACAGGGGTCCCACTGGAACCAGCAGGGGTGCATCTGACTGAGATGAGTCACTCGAGGGACTTGCTCCCTCCGATCCCTCAGGCCAGCCGCACAGGTGACCTTGCTCTGTATCAGTCGATGCCGGCGGGCCTTCGAGAAAGCCTCTGTCTGCCAGTCGCGGCCCAAAGAGCAAGAGAAGCTGTGAGCTCCCCCGAGGGAGTCGTCCGTTTAGAGAAGGGCCGACGGGCCAGCAGACGGGCAGAGAGCGCGTGGCCCTCGAGCTCGGCCACACTCAGAGCACAGTCGCCCATTCCTCCTGCCAAAGGCGGGCTGTGGGGCTCCGGCCCCACGCCTCCCGCACCGCGGATGGAAACACCTCTCTGGAATTTGGACGGTCTGGGGTTTTGGGATTTTTTTCATGCGCTCAGTCCCAAAGAACATGAACGTGACCTTGGACCGGCAGGACAGAAAGCCGGTAAAGCAGGGCAGGCGACTCTCGTCCCCACGGGGGTCTGCTGGATGCCCAGCAATTTTCCAAGCACAAAACCCTCGTTTAAATATTAGACAAGACATTACACATCCTAGTGAGTCTGCGTCAACACTGGACCCATTCTGAGCCGAAGACAAAGGAAATCATTCTGGCCCTTTTTACAGCGTGGGCTGCAAGGAAACCCCACCACTCGCTCTGTCCAGAGAGAACATTCTTTTATGCTCCGAGCAGAGGACAGGGTTTGCCGCTCTCATCGGGGAATCTGTGTGGATTCCTAGCGGGGCCCTACTGGCAACTTTCAATAACAGGACAACTTGAAATGTGGCTCATTTCCAAGAAAATAACAGTGGGCTAGACTCTCAAGTCTGGCAGAGAAGCGTCAGCGGGCCTCGCCTGAACGTTCATGGAGTAAACCGCAAAGAGAACGTTCCAGAAAAAAGGAAGTGGTGGGCCTGGAAAACTTCCTGAAACCCCGGGGAAACGTGCAGGCACGTCCCTCTCTCCCAGTGAGGCACCGGCTTCTAGAATGTTCCCGTGTGGGCGTGGAACCGTGTCCTCGGTTTGTGACGCGTGCGGGGCAGGCAGGCTGCGGATACGGGGGCGGCAGGGCGGCTCGGGGGACGAAGCGACCGGCTCAAGGGCAGCCGGCTGCGCCTGCCAGTGCTTATCTCACAGAGATGAGAGCAGCAGCCTTGGCTCTTGTCCTTGGAAAAGATCAGATTTGAGCAGAGAGAGGCTCTGGGCCCCGGAGGGCGTCAGGAAGGGCACAGGGGGCTGGGGCGGTGGGGGTCCTCGGCCCAGCCCCTTCCCAGCTGTGTGCCGGCAGAGGTAGGGGCCTGGCTGGAGGGAAACGCTTCATTTGGGACGCCCTTCCCAAGGCTGAAGTAAAGGAAGAATAACAAGGAGTCCCCAGGAGATCCCCGGCGCACGCCGTCACCAGGGAGCGTCCTCAGTGCCCCCCACGTGTGCTGAGCCAAACCAGCGTGTGAGGAAGCAGTGGGCCCCACCGCCCGCAGACCGTGGGCTGGGAGGACGGCCCCTCCTGGGCGCCCGGGGGACAGAGGCCCCACACACCTCCCGGTGGGCCGTGTGCAGAAGCAGAAAGGCCCGCAGGACCCCGCTCCCCCCAGACGAGGAGCCGGCGGACGTGCATGTCCCCGGAGGAAGTTCTGACAAAGCGGCCCCCGGGGTGGCCGGGCACCGGCTTGCACCTGGCGGGGAGGAGGAGGCGGGCGCGGGCGAGGGGTGACCCAGTGACTCGCGTCAGCGTGGGGACAGCATTCGGGGGCCGGGGGGCCGGCACCGCCAGCAACAGCTGACATGCTGTGAAAGCGAACTGTGCCCTCCCAGGTGACCTGCACCTCGGGCCTTCCTACGCACACGGGGTGGGGAGGGGTGAGGACAAGGGAAACGGACTCCGTCTCTGCCCTCTGGTTACAATCGCAGCCCGGTGGCCGGGCCACCAGGAGGGGCTCGGGGGGCACCTGGGGAGCCACTAGGGCTGCTCCAGAAAACAGGGCGCTACCAGCGTCTGTCCACGCGGTCCCGAACAGGCACCATCCCTTAGGGCACCGGTTCCCGACCTGCCTGCCCAGAAGCAGGGCAGGAGCCCCGTGCTGGGGCCCCCGTTCCCCACAGCTCCTCCCCGTCCCCCAAGCCAGAGACTTGGCTGCGGGTTCTGCTGAGAAGTGCCCTCTGTCGGGGGCCTATGTGCCTCGGGCTGCCTCTCCAGCGGCCAGCAGGGCAGCCCGGGACGCAGGCCCAGGTCCCCGCACGCCTGCTTGGCCTGCAGGCTCTCCTCCAGGCTGAGGGTCCTCCCCCGGCTGCAGAGGGCCCGGATCCCTGCCAGGTGCGCGGTCCCCAGCCACCTCTGCCCTCCTCGACCCCTTGGCTGCCCCAGGGACACACCAGGCGGCTCCTGCCCACAGTCCCTGCACCCGAGGGCTCCCTCCCCAGAGGCCCCAGGACTTCCTCCCTCCCCAGCTTCAGTCCGACCCTGAGATCAAACTTTGAAAGAAGGCGCAGGGGCCCAGCCTTTAGAGAGCTGGGGGCCAGGAGCCCGCACCATCGGGGTCGCCTGCAGCCTGAACGTCTCCGCCTCCGCGGCGACCAAACCTGACCCATACTGCAAATGCCCGCGTTGGAAAAGATGCCAGTAAGTCTGGTCCAGCTGCGAGGTGGGGGATGGGGCCGGGGCCTGCTTGCTGGCATTCCTGACGGGAAGCTGTGAACACATTCTTGGAGGATAAAAATTAACCAGCGACCACCGGGCTGGGGCCCCTTGCTCCCAGAGGGCAGGCACCCCAGTCCAGGAGGGCTGCCCCCCAACCCCTTCCCCAGCACCGGACGCTCTTTGCCACCACACGGAGGCCAGACCAGCGCAGGATCCGTCCGTGTTCCCTCCGAAAAGCCGCCGGGGGGCTCTGGCCCATGTAGACCCCAGGCTCCGGCGCACGGTCCCCAGACTGAACTGTTTATCCAAATTAAAACCATTCTCCAGAAACAAAATCAGACCCTTTTAATTGAAAATAAAACCAAGCAACCCTGAAGGCTCTTTTTTTTTCTCTCTCTGGTTAAATGAAAGACATTCCTGCTTTCTCATTCCATTAATCACAGAGTTTACGCGATCTGTCAAAATAGCTCAGTGAGAAGCCTCCCTCTTCCCTTGCCTGCAGGCCTGGTTTTTAGCCCTCGGGGGCCGGCGTTCAGAGCCCCCGGGTGTCCGGACACGGGGAGACCCCACGGACACGCGGTGTCTACGCAGGGACTTGCAAAGGCCTGTGTCCCCTCCTGGGTGTACGCCCAGAAAGAGAGAAAGCCGGGGTCCAAACTGACCCCCGGGGAATCTCGTTCCCAGCGGGATCACTCACAATGGCCAAACCTTGGGGGCACCAAGAGGCCACCGAGGGCCACACAGATCGCGGTCCCTCCATGCAACGGACTATTACGCAGCCTTGAAACGGGAGGACGTCCTGACACCCGCCAGGATGGATGAGCTTGCAGGACGTGAGTGGAACAAGGCAGTCGAGAGAAACATCTTACGTCTCTGAGGTCCCTGGGGGACCCACACTCGCGAGGATCGGGGCACTGGGGGCAGGGAGGGGAGTGAGTGTTTCCGGGGGACAGACGTTTCCTTTCGCGAGACGACAAGGGATCCCAGGACTAACGGGGGCATTGCCAGCACGATGCGAATGTGCTTAGTACCAGCGACCGGTCTGCTTGAAAACAGTTCAGACGGGCACTGTCACGTTCTATGCGTTTTACCACAATAAAGAAGAATAGGTTTGTGCTCTTTGACCTCTGGGCCAGGCTTGGAAGTCCTTCCAGGCACGAGACCAGCCAGACTTGCTCAAGGACGTCCGTGCAAGGGTGCACGCGGGGGGCGCACGGCCGGAGCACATGCCCCGTCCACGCCTGCGCCTCCGCACGTTGGGGCGCCGTGCGGCCCTGGACCCCGGGGGCGGGGGGCACAGAGGCCACTGCAGGTGGGGACGCTGTCACTGCCCTGTTAGTGCTGAAAGGCGGGGCCCAAACAGCCCGGCCGGATGCGACCAAGAAAACAATGCATCTGGGGCGGTGCTGTCTGCTGTCGGAAGGCAGGACGTCTCTCCAAGCCCAGGAAGAGGGTTTTGTAGGAAAAGACTCAAAACTCAGCTTAAGCAGCTCAGACCTCCCTTACCCGGGAAGCTTCTCCTACCCCCGAGCAGCAGCAGCGCAGGGGACAGGTACCCTCCTCCCTGGCGGGCCTGGGGCCAGAAGAAAACACCCCTCCGGCCTCACTGGGCCCCCCACCCCGCCCCTCCCCCGGGGAGACAAGCCCAGCTCGGGCCGCGCCCCTCGCCCCCGCCCCCGCCCACGGCCCACCGGGGCTTCAGATCTTCTAGTGATGAACTGGAAACACACCTGTCCGGGATCACCAGGACAAAGGGGCCCCACCACCTCCTCCGGTTATCACAGGGCTGGCCCGGGCGCGGGATCAGATAGCGTCTCCGGGAATGAGGAAGTCACGGCTGTAGCAGGAGCCCCCGGGGCTCCGGACATCCAGCGGGACCAGAGTCAGCGGTGGCCACCGAGGGGCAGCCGGGGTGGGGCCCACGAGGGGCAGCGAGGCCCCAGGCCGCAGGTGGGGACACCCCGAAGGACACTCGCGGCGACGTGAGCCCCAAGCCCGGGGCCGCCAGAACCCACTCTTTCCTCCCAGCGGGCCGCCTGAGCCGCGCCTTTGATCTGTGTCCAAAATCACCAGTGGGGAGGGAGGGAGCCTCAGGAAACCCCTGCGAGGTGATGAATTAGGAGGGAGGAAGGCCAGGACCAAGTCAATGGAGCCCTTTTGTTCCGGAGCCCGAGCTGCTGCTCTGGCTCCGGGAGGAATGTGCAGAGAACGCAGACGCCCAGCTAATGGCCCGGCCAGGCCCCGGGGCGCCTTGCTCGCGGGCAGCTGTGGGCCTGCCCCCCTGCCCCCCTCACCCCCGCTCCCTATGAGTGGCATGGCACCCTGCCGCGGGGGCCTCCTGCCGGAGCACCGTCTAGATGCCGCCAGGCCTCCCCTGCAGAGAGCAAAGCAGCCACAGGCCGGCACGGGCCTGGGGGGGCCGCACCCCTCGAGCACTTGCCTGCTCCCCTCGCTCTCGGGTCTTCCAAACCTCAGGGAGTGGTGTCACCGCTGGCGGCCAGTTTCAGAAAGTCCGTGCTGAAATGCCACTGGGGCACACCGGCCGCTGACTCTGGGCACAGGGAGGGCCGCTGAGACCCGTAGCCCGGGGACGGTGCCCGAGGGTGCAGCCCGGCCGCAAGGGCACCAGCTGCTCCCCACCCCCCCTGCTCAGGAAGCTGGAACGGGGTCCCACAGACGTCCCTCTTGCCGAGGAACAAAGCCGGGGCTGCGGCGGCCACAGGGATCGTTCTCATCTCTGCAGGGCAGAGGAAGAGGAAGGCGGGAGCCCCCACGTGCCACAATGAGAGCTCAGGGAGGAAGGAAGAGAGCAGAGAGAGACACAGGCTCCCTGTCCGAGGAGGCAGCTGTGCGGGGAACCCTGCCAGAGCGGGGGACACCTCGCCGGCCCCTCACGGGGAACCGTGGGGACCCCTGGTCTCGGGAAGAGGTCCCCGTTTTGCAGCCGGGCCCGGGTTCCAATCCGGGACGCCCCCCGGCACCACGCCATGCCATCCACTCCCGGGCTCCGGCCCCTGGTGGCTGAGGCAGGGCAGGGTCTGTCCCCAGACCCGCCAGCCCCACGGCGCCAGCGAGCTAGTTAGGCTCCCTGAGTCTCAGGGCCCAATTCTGGAAAATAGGGACAAAACCACACCTCGCCAGGCTGGGCGAAGATCAGATCCCATCCAGCAAAAGCCCCGCGTCGGTGAGCACAGCTGTGCCTTCAGAAGGAAGCCTTAGACTTGCAAGGTCACTGGGCTGGGCCCAGGGGGAAGCTCGCAGGGGGGGCAGCAGGCTTCCTGCCCAGCCCAGGAACGCCTTGGAAAGGCTTCTCTCCCCCGAGCTGGTGGCCTCAAGGGTCTCCTCCCTTCCCTGACCATTGAATGCTGCCCTGGAGGGAACTGTCCTGATTACTGACCCAGACTCCTTAAACACAGACTGGTCGCTAATTTAGTCCGCTCAGGACAAAATATACACATACCAGATTGCCGCCTTCATTTTTTTCTAAATTAACAGAACTCTTTTAAAATGCGGAGGGGGCCAGCACTGATGACCCTCATCCACTCGGTGACAATGGGAGGCGCTGTGACAGCTTCTAAGGTTGGCCCCAGGGGGCGGTGGTCCTGGCCTTCACTGGCCTCCTCCTTCCCCCCCCAGGATGGGCATGGAACACCCCCCCCCCCCGTAGGGCTGCACCAGCTCGAGACACACGGCCGAGACCCAGAGGTCCCCGAGTGCGAGAGAAGAGGGACGCAGGACAGGAGGGAGGGCGAGGAAGATCCCACAGGGATTCCAGAACTACGGAATCGTGTTCCCTGCTTTCCTAGAAAAGGAACAGAGGTCGAGAAGTCACGGGTCCCGGGCTGAACAGCTGTGGGGGGTGGCAGTGACCCAGCAGGTAGCTCTAAGGACTGAACGCGGTGGAACAGATTCACAATATTTCTCGAACCCAAGAGAAGGCCAGTCCCGTTCAGCGTTCAGCAGCACTTTGATGGAAGCGACCTTGAGTGCGTGGGTGTTTTCAAAGCTTGGGGGGGGGGGCGTGTGGCAACAAATACCTTTGTGCAGCTGGCCGGCTTTCCACACCAGCCACACCTGGGCACGCGCCGCCCCCCACCCCAACCCCGCCGGGCCGGGAGGGTTTCACAGAGACCTCAACCACAGCAGCTAGAGAGCACAGAGGGCCCAGGCCCTTCCCAGGACAGCGAGGGCCGCCCACGCTCTTGGTCGCTGCCGGAAACCGAGGGCAGCTCTGACCTCACCGGACACCCACTGAACTAACCCGCTCACCGCACAGGCCGGCTCTGGGGCTTGTGGGGGGTCGAGGACACCCCACCCCTGCTCCTGCTGCCAGGAGCCACCCTAAGGAAGCCTCCCACCAAGAGAGCCTCACGGGTGGGCACACAAGCGTAACACTGCTGCGCGAGGCCGAGGGCTTCTCCAGCCAGAATGCCCTGCACCGCCCCCCCTCAGCAGCTCACGGGGTGCGGAGAGTGTTGCGAGGGAACCCCCAACATCCAGGTGGTTTCTGCCAGGCCTCGATCCTAGAGCAGGAGCACGAGAGGCAGAGCACTAGCCAGAGGTTCGATCCAGACCCCAAGCTGTCGATTTACTCATCTGTAGAATGGGCCAGCCAGCGGGTCAGGAATCTTCCCTTGTGGGGCTCTCTCCCTCCACTTCTCTAGCCTTTCCGCTTTCATTCAGGTTTTTTTTTTTTTCTTTTTAATCCCCGCCCCCATCAGCAGCAACACACCCCTGCAGGAACACATTTAACCCTGTGATCTTCAGCTCCCAGGGTTCCATCTGCAAGTTGCGCTATTTGAAACTATTATGTGCCAAAGCTACACTTTGTAAACATAGTGTTTGCACCCAGGAGCACCCAGTTCCTGGCCCGGCTGCGACTCTTTCTGCCTTCCCAGAGCTCTGCAAAGAATCTGTGTGCCGCCCCTGCCAGAATCCGGGGCAGGCGTTCAGGAGGCCTGGGGCTGCGGCACCCTGGTTCATCAAATGCGACAAGGCCCCTAGCCTTTTCTTTGCCTCCGTTTGTGCACCCGTAAAATGGGGCCATAAACGCAGCTCCCTCGGAGGGCTGCCGTTTGGATGAAAGGCGAAATGAACGCATGCATGACACTTTGTGTCTGAGGTCAGCCTCCTTTGCAAGATTGCAAAGTAAGTTACTATTACTCTGTCTCTGAGGTCAGGAGTCTGGCCTGCTGCCGGTTCCCAGGCAGCTCCGGGTGCACAAAGGTCCCCTCTTTCCCTGCAGGCCGGCCCTGCTCCCTCCACCCTTCAGCTGCGGAGACTCCGGGGGCCCCTCCCTGGCCCCCCTCCAGGCCTCTCCACAGAAACGCCTTTCTTAATACTTGTTGATTGATTTGCAAATATAACCTCCCAGGCCCTAAAGAGGGGCGAATCGCAGGACAGCAAATCTCTTTCAAAGGGCCAAGAAGTCGAGCACTTCAAAGACCACGGCAAATCCACCAGAATGGCCAAAGGGCGGATTCTGAAGGCCGGCCCTTCCGGCAACCAGATATTAATGCAATATTAGCATTCATGCAATGAACGCAATGAAAACTTGCACCGTGTTATCCTCCCTATATTTTTCAAGTCTTGGAGGCCCACGCATTCCTATCGGGGGAGTGAAAACCCCCAGAAAGTCCAAGTGGGTGTAGGACTGGGACTCCCTCGGGGTGGGGGCTTCCCGGTAAGTAGGCAGGGACCACCCTCAACGGGGCTCCCCCTGCCCCCACACCCCAAACTCCGGGAATTAACCACCGGGGACGGTGGGGGTCACCCTCCGGCGCTGTCTTAAGAACCGAGTTTCTTCCCGCCACACACTGATCTTCCTATCACTTCGAGCCAAGCCCCCACCCGCACGCAGACCCCCGCCCGCGCCCCGCGCGCCCGGACCCTCCCCCTGCGGCTTGTCAGCGACCCCGCCGGCGGGCCGAGGGGCACGTGCCACAGGTGGCGCGGGGCCCGGGCGACTCCGCGCGGTTCCTGCTCCTTCGGAAGGAGAGCGCGCCCGGGGACCCCAGCCCCCGCTGCCCCCCGCCCAGCCCGGGGACGGGGACCGAGCCCGCTCGCCGAGAGCGCCAGAGCGCCCCCAGCTCGGCTCTCCGCCCCGCAGGTCCCGGGACGCGTCCCAGCGAGCGAAGTCCACCGGGCGCCGCCGCGCAGTGTGGCTCCGGCCGCGCCCCCGGACCCGGACCCGGACCCGGATCCCGACCCCGGATCGGCGCCGCCGGCCCCGCGCCCTGGCCCCGGCCCCGGCCCCGGCCGGCTCGCTCCCGCGCGCTCCCCGAGCCCCTCCCCGCGCCCGGCGCGCAGTCGCCGGCCCCCGCCCGAAACCAAGCGCCCGGTCCCCGTACCTGGGCGGGCGGCGGTCCCGGGGCGATGGCCGCGACAGGCCGGGCGCCGAGCAGCGCAGCAGCGCGCGGGCGGGCCGTCCTCCTGGCTCGCCGCCGCGCCCGCCGCAGGGCCCCCTCGAGGCGACGCGGGCAATCGCCACCGCCGCGCCCGGCCCGGGTCACCTGGCCTCGGCGCCCGGGCCCGCCCCCGCGCGCCCCGGGACCTCCCCGCCGGTGGGCGCACCCGGGGTCCCTGCTGGAGAGCTCACGCGCGGGGGAGGGGGCCTGGAGTCCTGATCCCTGCAAAACCGGTCGTTCCCTCCCTCCCTCACTCATTCATCTCCCCTTCCTTCCTTCCTTCCTTCCGCACGGTGACTACTGTGCTCTGGGGAACCCAGGGCTCCCTCCCCGCCTGTAGCTTATAGTCCAGCAGGGCTCTGCCGACATAAAGCAGCAAAGCGCAAGATGCTTTAGAAGACCCCGGGAGGGAGGGACTCGGGAAGACTTCAAAAGTCACACGACTTGGGGCGCGGGGGTGGCTCAGTGGGTTAGAGCCTCTGCCTTCGGCTCAGGTCATGATCTCAGGGTCCTGGGATCGAGCCCCACATCGGGCTCTCTGCTCATCAAGGAGCCTGCTTCCCTCTCTCCCTCCGCCTGCCTCTCTGCCTACTTGTGTTTTCTCTCTGTCAAATAAATAAATAAAATCTTAAAAAAAAAAAAAAAAGTCACGTGACTACTTAAACCGAGCGGGATTTAGTCTGGCCAGGAGCATTCCAAAGAGCCAGGCCCAGGTCAGAGGGATACTCAGGGCAGGAGAGGCAGAGAAACTCCAGCAACCCCCCTGAGACCCAAACATCACCGCAGTCAGCCTCTCCGCCTCCGTTTTCCCATTAGTGGAATCCGGGAAATGGGCAGCACCCTCCAAAGATCCCGTTGGAAAACACACAGCCTTCTGCAGGTTTGGAAGTGCTGTCCCTCACAGGCAAAAGAACGGTGTGGACAAGATCTTATCCTGAGGTCTGTGAGTGCGTGGGAAGCCCCTCCCACGAGGAAAGCACATTCAAGAAGACGCCCACCCTACATACAACCTGTGGAAGAGGGACGGGGCTTGCACGCGCCATCAGGACCAGATTCTCCTAGAATCCCACCTGGAGAGGGCTGTGCACGCCTTAAGGAGCAGTTACCAGGAATGGAGGACACCCAAAGCTAGCGGAACCCTCGGGATCCAGCCGTGCCTGTCCTGGCTTGCGGGGACCTCTCTCAGCACATCACTGAGAGCAGAGGCCGAACCCTGCTCCTATTCCACTCCTACCCCGCGGTGGCTCTTGGAAAGGCCAACAACCCCCGCCTTGCTCTAGAGGGTAGCGTGATTTCTCAAGATGTCCAAAGACGTGACTCTCATCCTCAGACGGCAGACGGTACCCACAAAGGAGCCTCAGGGGACGAGGGCAGGGGTGAGGAGGTCACAGCCTCTGACCCCTGAATGGGGGCTGAGGCTGGTGTTATTACCCATAGGGGAAGAAGCTGAAATTGTAGCTGACCGGCCCAAGGTCACCCAGCTGTTCAGGAGGAAAACGTGATCGAGATCCAGAGAAATCGGGCCAAAGAGCCCCCCTTAACTTTCTTCCACACCGCCTTGTTCTGTGCATCCGGCTGGCCCGGTTGTGCCGGCTCGTGTCCTTGCCGGGACACCCCAGAGGCAACCGCGTCTGTCCGTCCTGTGTCTCGGGCTCCGGCACAGTGTCCAGGTCCCTGCTGGCTGAACGACTAAGTGAACTTGAACTTCTGAAGGTACCAGGACATCTACTTGCAGGGACAAGGGCTGGGAAGCTCGGGGGTCCTCGCCCCTGCCGGGCAGCCTCTCATTAAATCTCTGTCCTGGGATGGCTCTCCCAAAGCCAAAGGGTCCCACCCACCCTGCTGTCCCTTGCCCGCTAGCTGGCCGGCCACAACCACCCCCTTGCCTCTGGGACTGTGAATACTTGGAGGCCAAGGGAAACAGCGTCTCTCCTCAAACATCCGCCGGAGAAGGGAGGAGGCTCGCCGGCCCTGGTGTTCTCGTGCATTCTCCCTTAGCCCGAGCAGCTGGCTCCCGGATTCACCCACGTGCAGATGCCCGCACCCGCCCAGAGGCCGGCACGGGTCAGGGGGTGGGGGGGCTTCCCAAGTACAGGAGCTCCCACTTCCCAGCCCACAGCTTGGAGTTTCCAAAAACCTGAACAACAGCAGGACACGCTGCAATTATCTGAAACAGAGACACACATTGTTTCCATCCTTACCCATCCAAAAATATCTCAGATCTGAAACAAAAGTCTCGGGGCAGCTTAGCTGAGGACAGACAGCCTCATAGCAAACCGGCCGCTCCCTTCCCAGCACTGGGGACGGACGGGGCGGCCCAGAGCCCCTCTTGTTCCTTCCCCCCGGGGTTCTGAAAGAACATTCTGGAAGCTTGTCGTTGCCACGAGGACGGCCTTGGCCACAGCCGCAGTCCAACAGTTCAGCACGCCTGGGTCAAAGGCAGCATGCGGCCAACGCCGTGGATCATTGCCCGACTTCCTTGCACTGAAAAGTAACATTTCCCAGGGAGCCGCTGGGGGGGGGGGGGCAGCAGGAATCGGGACACGGGATCCAGGTCCCCGGCTCAGAGTCGCAGCGGGACCACAAGCCCGCGTGGTGATGCATTTAGGTACCACGCTCTTCCGGAGCGCACGGGGACACGGCCCCCTTCCCTCCCCACGCGTCCCTCCCCACGCACCCAGGTCCACAGGCACAACTCAGTACCCTCTCCGCCAAAATGCACGCACACCGTCCTCTGCGGCCACGGCCCTGGGAGCCCCTCACCTGTGCCCTGCTGGGGCCCCGGACGTCACCTCCCGGCAGCCGGACCGGCCAGTGTCCATCGAAGGGATCTGGACCCTTATTACAGGCACCTCGAGGTCCCACGGGGCTGCTTTGTCCCACGAGCAGCCTGCCCAGGGAACCTAGCTGGGCTCCATCCTGCGGGTGGCTGGGGCTACTCTCTCTCCTGATGGACCCCCCCCCCCCCGCCCCTGGCCCAGGGCGCACCTAGAGCAGAAGCCTGGAGGCAAAGAGTAGGAGGACAAATGCCCACGGGGGCACGGGGGTGGGGGGAGGGGGTCTGGAGCAGGAGCAGGTGGGCGTGGCCTCCTCCCCCTCGAGCACAAGCACCTCTTCCTCCTGCCCAGCCCTTCCCGCAGGTGCAGAGCCCCCCTGTCCTGAGCTCAAGCGTCCACGCAGCCGCACTGATGGAGAACCACGGTGGTCCTTGGCGCTCCCACCTGCCTTCTCCCCAGATATATCTTTGCCTCCGCAGTTCTGAGCTGGGTGCAGGGACCTCGGGGAGCCTTCGAGAACGAATGGACTCCACCTTCCGTGTTCAGAAGAGGATCCCAAGGGGCACCTGGGTGGCTCAGTGGGTTAAAGCCTCTGCCTTCGGCTCAGGTCATGATCTCAGGGTCCTGGGATTGAGCCCCGCATGGGGCTCCCCAACTCGAAAGAGCTCTCGGTGGCTAAACCTAGAGCAATTTGAGCAACAAAAGAAACGCAATTTTGGGTAATAATTCAAAGTATAAGTAATGAATACGCATGAGTCCATACTGATGGACTGAATGATTGAATGAGCCTATCAGAACAGGGCCAATCTCCCTCAGAGAAGATTTCCAAACAGGGGTGTGGCTAGCTCCCCACCAAGGAGACAGGGAGACGGGGCTCCCTCCCCATCCCCGAGCCTGGGGCTCAGGGTCCACAGTGACGTGTGAGTGGCCCTGAGGTGCCCTTGACCTGAGGCGGTAGGGACGGCGCTCGGCCACTGTGTCCCCCTCCCAGCTCACCCTGAACCCCCGGCCGATGAGGGAGGAAACGGCAGACAGTCCCAACTGAGGGTCCGGCGGTCTACAGAAGACCTGACCGGCGCTTGCTCGTCAGCACTGCCAAGGTCACCAAAACCAAGTGTGAGAACCGTGGTGACCAGGAGGATCCCAAGGAGACACAAGGACTAAATATCTCCCAGTGTCCTGGGCGGGGTCCTGGGACAGAGAAAGGACAGAGGGCTCCCATGAGTGAACCTCGACTACACTGTGGGCTTTAGGGAAGTGCGAGGTCCCAGCCCCAGTACCAAGCACGGTCCTTGCCGTGTTTCTATACATCTAAAGTGATTCTCTGAAAATAAACTTATAAAAAGTTTATTTTTAAAAATGCCATCGGAGCTAGAAGGAGAAAACGCTTCCCCTGCAGATGCGAGCACCGCCGTGCGTCCCCGACCACAGACGACCAAGAACGAGGTGTCACCGTGGACTGCCCCTCCGCATCCTGGAGCGAGCTGAGCGCCCCCAAACTTGTGTGAACCTTCGGCTGCACAAAACGTGGTTCGCTTGCCCGGGGAGCTTGTGTAGACTTGGACTTGAGGAGTTCCTACCCTCTGTCTCCCCTTCACATCTCCATCCGTCTTAAACGTCTTCTGTTTTAGTGAAATACGGATTTATTTCCAGAGAGACGAAGTTTCCAGGGTAAAGCACGTGTCTGATTCTGCGTCTCTGCCCAGTGCGTCACGGTGTCTCCCCAGCTGAGCAGGAAGAGTGGGCATCGTGGGGGGCGTACGGTGCCAGGAAGGACATGAACATGTCTCTACTGAAGATAACGTGAATATTTAATGAAAATTTCAAGCCTCGATAAAACCTGGCCGTCATCCTAAGGACATAAGAGGGAACAATAATCCACTTACGCGGTACGTTAGGTGTTACAAAACCAGACAGACGAAATTTACGAACAGTGCTTTACAATGAAAACTGTGCCTTAATTTCAAACAAAGGTTTTACCATCCTCTTTCTCTAGTCCGTGTGCGATCTAATCGGCGACCCCACTAGGTTCCTGAAATGAGTACCAGTCCCCGATGCTCCAATTGCTTTTTCCACATTCAGCACCGAATTCGAAAGTACGTGGGGTGAGCAGGACACAGATTATGACGTGGATCTCAAGATAAGCAGTGATTCCTGGGGGGCTCAGTCGGTTAAGGGTCTGCCTTGGGCTCAGGTCATGATCTCAGGGTCCTGGGACTGAGCCCCACACTGGGGCCCCCTCTCCCACTTCCCCTGCCTGTGTTCCCTCTCTCTGTCAAATAAATAAATAAAATCTTTTTTTTTAATTTTTTTTAAAGATTTTTTTTTATTTATTTATTTGACAGAGAGAAACACAGCGAGAGAGGGAACACAAGCAGAGGGGATGGTAGCGGGAGAAGCAGGCTTCCTGCCGAGCAGGGAGCCCAATGCGGGGCTCGATCCCAGGACCCTGGGATCTGACCTGGGCTGAAGGCAGACGCTTAACGACTGAGCCACCCAGGCGCCCCAAATAAATAAAATCTTAAAAAAAAAAAAAAAACAAAAACAGTGATTCCTGCACCGAGCTGTGGTCAGGGGCCCCCAGAAGACGCAGGAGTCTCCCCGGTGGGGAGTGCTGACCTCGGGACCCCAGCGGCTCTGGCGACTGTCCTAACCAAGCCCGGGAAGGCAGGGAATGGAACTGCTGATTTCAGCTCCCGACCAGGGCTGACCAGCGTGCCTCTGTCTTCCTGAAAACCAGAATTCAGTCCCAAGCCCGACCCTTCAGACAGGAGCTAAGATGGGGGAAGGCATCTGCCGAGACTGAGGACGGAGGGCAGGTCCCTGTCGCCGAGCAAGCAACACAGACAAGAGCCCCCTCCAGGCGGAGCTCACCTGCAGGGAGCTTGAGGGGCAGCCCCCGTGTTGTGGGGCCTTCCCCGCACCCTCAATTCGTATGCTGGAGCCCTAACTCTCAGGACCTCAGAACGGGTCTCCCCCCGGGACCATAGCCGGGAGTCAGGCTGCACGCCTGAATTTGAAATCCTGGCGTGGCCCAGGATTTGCTGTGTGACCTCGGAGAGTTAACGAACCTCTCGGTGCCCTGGTTTTTTCTTTTGTAAAAGTTGGGGATGACTCCAGAACCAATCCCATCCGGCGGTGGGCGGGGTCCCAGCTCTGTGCAGAGCCCTGTCCGGTGCCCCCGCAGATGTTTACGGAGGCTGGTCGGACCAGTGCTAACTGAACCTCCCTTTCACCTCCTCCCCTCCACCCCCGAGCCAGAAAACAATCTCCTGACTGAGGTGTGGCTTTTCCCAACCTGCTGATCATCAAAATCCCATCAGGGAGGGGCGGTTGCGGGGGCAGATTCCTGAGCCTGGGCTCCGGATTCCTGGGCCGGGTTGAGGAATGCGCTTAAAAAAAAAAAAAAATCCCTTGTTTTTGTAATTACTGCCTAAGAAGAGATACGTTTATATTTAGGAGGTGAGCTTTGTTTTCCTGAAGCATTAGTTACCGGCACCTCCTTTCTATTCAACATGGTCTTTTGTGGGGGGGAAAAAAAAAGCCTGTAGATTGTAAACTGGTCCAAGAACGTAGGCGGGTGTATTCCCAGCAGATCTAAGGGAGGAATTCCGACCTGCAGGATTCCTTCAACTGCCTGGGCTCTCGCTGCCCGGTGCCAATCCTGTCCCCACGGTGTCCTGATAGGGCAGGAGGGGTGGGGGGCGAACCTTTGGGAGCTGAAGATTCTGATGGTCCTAGAGGCTCCCGGGACCCTGAAGGTTTCCAGCGGAGAAGTGTGCAGGAGCCCCTCTTAGGTCACCCACTTTCCCCCGAGGGCCAAGGAGCGTCTGCGGTGCGTGTCCCCTCCCCCAGGGTTCCGGGAAGTCCCTGCTGCTACCCCTCACTGCCCCCGCACGCACGGTTCTCAGTCCTGAGTCAGTCCTGCTATCCCCTGGGGTACCTGCGGCTGGGCCCCCCCAGCCTGCAGAGGGAACAAGTGAGGCCGGCTTGCACGGAGGGGGCCAAGAGCCTCTGAGGAACCCCAATGCCCGCAGGGTTACCCCCAAGAAACCCAGTGGCCCCCAGATTATACCCCAAGACACTAGGGTCCTCCAGAATCGTATCCTGGGCCCCAGGGGCCCCTTAGACTGCATCCCAAGAAACTCCAAGCCCCTGTCAGATTGCACCCAAAAAACCCTGGGGCCCCAGGTTGCACTCCATGAAAACCCAGGACTCCCCTCTCCCTACAGGGCTGCACCCCAAGAACCCAGCTGAGCCCCCAGGGCTGCTTCCTATTATTTTGCGAATGTGATTTTTACTCCGCTGAGAAAAACATCGCCTCACACTCCCTGGGTCCGCAGCCGCAGACCTCAGGGGACAGACCCGCACGTGTCCCCATCCTTGGGTGGGAGCGGGGGCGCAGCCTGGCCTGTCCTTGCCGGGCTCGAACCACAGGGCCTGGGGCCTCCTCTGGTTTTCAGCAGCACTTTTCGTCCTGAATAAGTAGATAGGTGGCCGGGGATGTGACCGTTTTCCTTCCTCGTGGATTCCCCGGGGTCCGGCGAGAGGACACGTGAGGTTGGGGGGCCCGTGGGGGATCCCCCTCCTCTGCCCCATCCAAAGTCCCCTTCAAGACAAGCAGCGAGCGAGACTGAAGAAAGACCAGCCTTCGGCTCGTCTACTACGATTAAACTAAGACTGTTCCTTTTAAGTGGAGGATCCACGTTCTGCCACGGACGCGAGACCCACAGAACACACACCTGCCTCGCCCGGCCGGGGAGCCAGGCCTTCCTCGCTGCTGCCTGCTAGACCCCACGGCAGGCCTGGGCTTGACC
>CM053614.1:87370398-87389367 GCA_028646535.1 Procyon lotor | reverse complement strand
TGTCCTCAGTTGTGAAGTTCATTGTGAAAAACACATCTGTAAAAAGCTATGCAGTTCAGGGGTCCCCACGAGGCCGGGGGTCATTGTGTGGGTGAGATGGGAAATTTGCTCTTGGAGACAGTTGGGGAGAAGGGGGTTGAGGGGAGAGCAGGAGAGAAGTCGAGGCCCCCATCGGGACTTGTGTGACGTGCAGGGAGCACTGGCCGAGGGCTCCGAGAGGACCCGGTCCAGGTGTGGGGGCAGCAGGTGCAGTGATGGTGGGTGCCCAGCCCCTCGCCTTCTCTCTCCCAGCCCTGCTACTGTGTTCTAGACTCTATCCGGGCATCTCTTCTGCCCTGACCGATGGATGGTTGGAAACTCTGGTTTCCTAAGTTATCAGTGCTTTTCCATGAACCCTTTTGTTGGGAATAATTATGGGGAAGGTGACTTAGGTATCGCGTCTGCATCTCGGGACTCTGTGTTTGCTACTTTTTTTTTTTTAGATTGTTATTGTTTTTACAATTTCCTTATTACACAGAGAACTGCTGCCCAGAAGAAATGCAGGGCAAGACGCATCACGTGCATTTTCTTCTTGAGAACCACGGTGATGCAATGTTTGCTCTAAATGTCACACAGAATTTAGAAAGCCCAAGAGAAAAAGGACCGTCTTTTGTATTTGCCTGTTTCTACTCTTCTCATGATTCTTTCCTCCTTCCTGATGATCCAGTGTCTGTCCTCTTGTTTCTTTTTCCATTTAGAGAACTTCTTGTGGCCATTTCTTAGGGTAAGTCTGTTGGTGACAAAGCCTCTTTGCCTCCCATCACTTTATTTCCCTTTGGCCCCCGAAGGCCGTTTTCCCTGGATGCACAGCTCTGGGCTGACATTCCTTTCACCACTTGAAGAACATCATGCCCATTTCTTGGGGTCTCCATAGTTTGCGATAAGAAATCTGCCGTCATTTGGATGGTTTTCACCCCCTATGGGTAAAGGGCTCCTTTCACGATTTTTTTCTTTGTCTTTGGTTTTGACATGATGAGTGTTGGTGTGGACGCCTTCGATATATTTTGTTTGGGACTCACCCAGCTTCTTGAAGCTATAGGTTTTGGGTTTCGTTTTTGTTTTTGCATGTGCCAAATTTGGGACATTTTGAGATGTTGTTCATCCAAAGTTTCTTTCAGCCACATCTGTCTCTCATATGGTCTCTTCTGGATTCCTGCTGACACGAAAGTTAGGTCTCCTGTTACCGTCCCGCTGGCCGGCTTTCTCTGTTCTTCAGGCCGGGTAATTTCTACAGTTCTGTCTTCAAGCTCACCGACTCCTTTTTCTCCATCCTATTCTTAAGCTCATCCAACGCATTTTAAATTTGGCTACTTGGTTTTTTAGTTCTGACATTTCCATTTGGTTCTTCCTTATAGCTTTCATTTTTGTTCCTGTGCAACCTTTCCTTTCCATTTGTTTCAGGTATGTTCCTGATTGTCCATGGAAGCATTTCCATACTGGCTGCTACAATCTTGGTGCTTCCGTCTTGTCCATCCGCCTCATTCCAGGTGCCTGGGCTGTAGAGATTAAGCTGTTGGTTTTCGTGTCTTGCTCTCCTTCTGCCCCTCCTGGCTATTGGCTTCTCCATCTCCCAATCCGGGATCTACGAAGCAAGAAGGAAACCCAGGGAGCTCATGGCGGGGCCATTGCTGGGGTCCTGAGGTTTGTAGCCAGTTTGCCGCCCTCCACTTCCAGAGCCTTCCGAGTTTGTGTTTTATAGAGTGCTCAGGATTTTTAGTTGAAAATGGAGAGAAGAATGATTACACTATGTTCCCTGAAGTGTGTGTTGATATTTTGGTCGTTGGATGGACCTACGAGGGAAGCGTACAGTGGACACGTGGGACACAGATAACCACGGCGGCAGAGGGTGTAAGAAGCGTAAATCTGAAAAAAAAGAAAAGTGTCAGTTCGTTCTGAGCGAACGTTGGGCCGAATGGATCTCTTACAGGAACGGTGACCAGAGAAGCAGCCCTTAGACCATCAGGTGGGCCGGTGGCCGGTCTTCCAGCCCGTTGGATAAGTCGGGGTGCCCACCCACGCCCACCCCGGAGCACGGGGAGGAGTTTAGCAACCAGGACCCAGACATCTTTGACTGATACAGGAGGTGGGACGTGTTTCCGTGCGGAGAGGGAAACAGAAAAGCAGTGAGAAAGGAAAGACAAGTCCTACAGGCCTTCCTGTTAAACATCAAACAGTCGTCCTATGAGATCGTGTGGAGCAGCCTGGAAGTCCAAGCTGATATGAAGGCGGCATTTCGTGAACAACTAGGCCAAAGCCCCCACGTGTGTTCTGTAGCCATTCCGACCCTTTCTCTTCATCTCTGACTCTCTCTGTGCACCTTACACACCCTCCCCCACACCACACGCACACGCACGCACACACGTGTACTCGTGGACACTCACGACACACACTGACACATGCACGCACATGTGCTCATCGACACGCACTTGAACAAACACACTTACACGCACACACACTTATTATACATGTTCTTACACATGTGCACGTACAAGGCACTCACACGCACACACAGACGCACTCTCACAGACACACCCTCACACACACGACCCACAATTAACACGAGCGGGAACATTCCAGCTCAATGCCAAGGGCAGTCAGAATCAGCTAAGAGAACTGTGAGGCTAGAAAACAAAACAAAACAAAACAAAATAAAAAAAAAAAATAAAACAAAATCAAACACAAATAACGTTAGGAGTTTCTAGTTCAACATCTTCTCTCCAAATGTTAGTCCAGAAAGAGATCCAACCCCCTTCCCGAGGAAGAAAGACTTTTAAAAGACATTTTTACAGAGGCGCTGTTTACAATCAGAAGATCCAGATGTGCTCAGGTTTTAAAAAATGCTGCGACTAAGGATGACCGGCCGGATGAGGACCCATAACTTCCCACTGAAGGTCGCGGGAGCCTAGGTGAAAATAAGACCACGGACAACAGTAGAAATACTTTGGTTGTCAAGGTTGGGTAGATCCCAAAATTGAATTTTGGGAGAGTGGGTGCTTCGGACCGCACATCTGCAGATGAAAACCCCAGATCGACAAGATTCTTACTATGATTCCAAGCATTTCACTACCGAACTCCTTGGCTATAGTGCTTAAAACACTGAATTTTAATAAACACACAGGTCATGGGCGTACCATTCGAGGCCCTGTCACAGATGGATCCAGAAACAGCTGCATAGTCTCTCGTGACCTGTCCCACGTCCTGCCCTCCATTCCCTCCCAAAGGTAACCACAGGCCTGACTTCCGACAGCAGCGCGTCCCGCTCACCGCGTCCTTCCGTCGGGAATTGTGCGCGAGGTGTGCCTTGGGTTGGGCTGTGTTGGGTGGGCCTCACGTCTGCAGCTCATCCGCGTGACGTCTCCTGCTCCGACTACACCACGAAGTACCCGTTCCGCTGCTGACGGACGCTGGTTTCCCTTTTGTCTCATTTTTGGGGTTGCAACAAATGAAGCCACAGTAGGCATTCCTGTGTAGTTTTCTCGCTACACACGCACTTGCATTTCTGTTGGGATTTTTCTTAAAGTAGATTTTATTTATTTGTGAGAAAGAGTACGTGCTGGGGGGGGGGAGAGGCAGAGAAAGAGAGAGATCACAAGCAGGCAGAGAGGCAGGCAGAGAGAGAGGGGGAAGCAGACTCCCCCGCTGAGCAGAGAGCCCGATGTGGGGCTCGATCCCAGGACCCTGAGATCATGACCTGAGCCGAAGGCAGACGCTTCACCGACTGAGCCACCCAGGTGCCCTAGTTTCTTTTATTTTCCCGCAAGGAGACCGGCTCCACGCCTCCCTTTTGACACCAGAAATACTGCCCGTTGGAAGGCTGCGCTTGTTACCAGCAAGGCCGTCGGAACGCTCCCAGCTTCGAAGTGGGTTCCAGCCGCGGTTGGAGTCACGGTGGGGAGGGCTCTTCCGTCGCTGGGAACTGGCCAGTCCCTGAACCTCAGAGCTGAGAGGCGGCAGGTGCCTCACACTCTAAGGAGCGTCTTAGCGCAGGGGGAGGCAGGTTCTTGGGGGAAATGTTATCAGGAATCAGCCTGTCGGACTGGAAAGGAAGCCCCAGGTCCTCACTGTCACTTACACCCAGACCTGGTGGACACGCCCACCCGTGGCCCCCCTCCGCGGTCAGCGACGTGCCCCGGCCCCACTTCACCTGCCACTTCCCGGGACATCCACCCGCGTCCCATCATCCGTGTCCTTCACTGCCGTTGGCGTTGACTCCTTGTGTCTTGTTCCGGGGCGTCTCGTGGCTCACGGTTCTGGAAGGTTCCTCCCACCTCCCTGCTGAGCAGCTCCCCAGCCTGCCGGGGTGCGTCCCCTTGGCCTGCGTGGTGGGACGGCCCTCGTCCATATGGCCAGCGGGTCCTGGAGCCTCTGGACAAGCCTGGAGTCTGGGCCGCGGGCCTTCCCGCGATGGCCGCTCCCAGAGGGGTTCTCAGGGGTTTCCGTGGGGGCCCTGCTGGGGCACCTCCATTGGCTTCCACGTGCTCTGGCTCTTGGGAAAACACCCCTAGCAGGATAGACCTTGTCCCCTGACGTCAGATGGCCTCCCAGCCAGGTGAGACCAGACCCCCGCCGCTAAGTGCCAGCTGACTCCTCAGGGATGCTCTCTGCCCTTGCGGGGAAGACATGCTCCCCGCAAAGCTATACACTTACGGGAAAGAAAGTCCTCGGTACGGTATGGTTAGCCCTCTGCAGTGCGTAGCAGGGACACACTCTGTCCTCCAAGAGTCCCAAGCCGTGGCAGGAAGCCGGCTTCATAAACGGGTGCTAATCCCTCGTGGAAGCCGGCGAGTGATGGACTTCGAGATCACTGGCAACTGGGGCGCCCGGGTGCTGAGGCCGAGGTCAGCAGACTGAAGTCTGAGCCCGTCGGTGCCTCGAGGCTGTGAGGTCAGAGCACCGGGGACCAGCAGTTCCCGACGCCAGCCGGGCTGTCCACGTGGCCCCCAACCACGGGCCGGCCCCCTTCCACACCTGCTCCCTCCATGTCCCCCCCGGTTCCTGAGGCCGTGCTCCTGACCCCTTTCTCCCCGTTAGAATCTGCCCTCCGACAAAATCCTACAACGTCGACTAGGCCCGAGATCCTCTTTTCACGGGACTGCGCAGGGAGTGAGTCGCGAGGCCGCGGGCTCACGTCCGGACTTCAATATCATAAGCAGACGTTTACGAAGTCAGCTTCCTTTACCCCGAGGAGCAGACCCCGCTGTGTGAGCAGGGTTTACTCCGGGCTTGTTAACTCTGTTGAAATGCTGTGCTATCGAATGTGGAAATGTCAACCTTTTTTGTGGTTTCCGTCCGTGCGAAATAAGAGGTAATCCCCGCTCCACACCGACCCAACAAGGTCTGTTGGAGGGCTCGCCCCCAGCACCCGTGGATGTGAGTGGGCCCAGAAACACGGTCCCCCCCGATGGGATCCAGCGAGGACGAGGTCATTGGGGGGCCCTAACCCGGTACGACTGGTGAGCCGATAAGGAGAGGAAACTGAGGCACGGAGACACAGACACACAGGGAGAAGGCCGTGTGAAGATCCTTCCCCAGCACCTTCAAGGAGGCACAGCCCCGCGGACCCCTTGAGTCCAGACCTCAGCCTCCAGAACTGGGGAAGGACAAAGCCCTCCTGTTTAGGCCCCTGCCTGTGTACTTGCCTACAGCACTTTACCAATCAGGCCATGGAGGCTCAGAGACAAGCCAGGAGGCCATCGGCCAGAGGCTGGGGCGGGGACCCTGGCCCGGCCCCCGAAGACGACTCCTTCTAGGGTTCTGGCTGGTGGGAGGTTCTGGCCGTCACTCAAGGGACGACACTGTGCCCAGCTTTGTGCCCGCGGGGGTTTGGATGAGCACGACTCTGATAATTCACAGAGACAGTGTCGCACGTTCTTGGTCGGGAGGGAACAGGAAGGGGGAGAGGCCTCGTGTCGTCTGGAGGCCACGCTGCCCTCTCCAGCCTGCCCGCCCCGGCCCAGTTCTCCCCCCAGGGGCACCGTCTTCTCCAACAAGTGGATACTTAGTGGGGCTCGGGGGCAAAGACACAGGAACTGTGCTTTTTATTAAACGAGGAGATGCATCGTGAAACCCGTTCTTTCGCGAGTGTAGCTAGAAACAAATGAGCTTGGGTTTGTTGCTAATCGAGCACTGGCGCTGGCGTGGGAACACAGTGGGTTTGGGGTTGGACTCGTGTGTCTGAGTCTTGGCTCCGTGACTCTGGACACAGCTACGTGGGGAGACGCCCTGGGGGTCTGTCCCACAGGAGTGGGTCTATCCGACGGGAGTGCGTCTGCGGGCCCTGCGGGGTGGGTACGGGGGTTGGCGTGGGGACAGGGCTCCTCGGGGCTCACACGCCATCCGGGACCCATGGGGACCGCTGCCAGGACACCCGCTGGACCCTCCGCGGCTCTGGCCTCCTCCCTGGGGGCTGTGGGATGACGGGCCTCCAGGACCGCCCCCTACAGAGAATGTTCCGGATACTTGTTGGAAGTCGTTGAGGATCCAATTCGAGGCACATAAAGGCGCTCTTGTTACAGATGTGAACGTTTCTGATGGCCCCCGAGGGCACGTGCTCTTCAACAGCAGGGTCTCCGACACCATCCGGGGCCGCCATGACCATTCGCATCCCCATCCCCCGGTTTTAGCTTCCGGCTGGAGGCACGGACCCAGCTTGTCTGGGCGTCTGGGAGCGTGTGCCCGGCCCGGAGGGGCCCCGGCTGCTCTCACACCACCCGCTCAGCCGCACAGAACCACCCCCCGGTGTCGTTCAAAGGCTCTAGTGGAGGCGAGAGAAATTCTCTTCCTTCTCCAGCCGCCCGGCCTTCTGGGTTCCCTGCCCCCCACCCGCCACTGGCCCCAGTGAATGAGCGAGCGTCCTGCACCGAGGAAGGAAGAGCCATCTTCACGCTCTGCTGTGACCCCCAACCACAGACCCACCTACAGACGCTGGAGAATCTCGCCTCCGAGGAGGCCGCTGCAGAAGGAAGCAGGAGGCATCCTTGCACCCGTCCCTGGCTCACCTCCCGCTGGCCCGGGGCCCAGCCGGGGCCACTCCTCACGGCCGCTGCTCTGACCCGTCTGACCCGTGCTCTGTGCCTCCGTTCACTTCCCTGTGCGGTGCCAACCGTGCAAGCCCGGCCCGGAGCCCGGAGACCAGTGCAGCCTGCGTGGGCTCCGTGGACCATTCCTCAGTGGGAGCCACTGGCTGTACGTGTGACCACAGTCGTCTCCTTGCACGCGGCCAAGTGCCCCGATCCACCGGTCATTCCAGGAGTTTTGGGGGGACCACGGTCACGGGAACTTGCGTGTGTGGCTAATACAGAAATATGGACCCCATCCAAGGGCACGCGTGGGCACGGGAGGGACGGAAGTAGTCCTCTGCCCAGCAGTGACCCACGTAAGTGCTCAGTAGGCGCAGGGCACGTGGGCTGACGACATAAACAGGCTCAGAAAGCTCAAGGTACGTTCGTGAACGACCGGCGAGCAATGAATCGGTCATTGGGAAGATCTGAGCTCATCTTTGGTTTTTTCCTACTAAAAATACATTTTTCACTTAAAAAAACGAGAAACGCCCGGCAAGTTAGAACTGAAGCACTAACTACATCCAAGGACCAAAATGCAAGTGCCGTCGCTGCTTTGCTCTGTCTTCTAGTCCCGACGTCGAGACTTGTTTGCATCACCGAAGCTGTGCTAAGTCCGCCAACCGCTGGACCTTTGTCAACACCTTTCTTTGCAACTTGCCGTGTCCTCTGAACGTCTACGACCTAGATCTGTGCAAGGCGTGCAAATCCCTTTGGGACCAGTTCTTAAACGTACCCCGATCGTTCAGGGATGGCTAGGTTATTCCCACACAGACTACGATAAATAGCTTTACACGCAGAATTTTGGGGGGATGTTTAGACTTGTTTCTTTTGCTTATATTTTTTTCATTAAATAGTTTGGGATTGTTGGGGGGATCCTATTTGCCATCACGAATTACCGTTTCCGTGGTATAATCATCAGGTGAAAAGGTGTACACGTCTTTCACGGTTCTTACTCCATTTGACCAAATTGCCTTTGAAGCCCGTTGTACCAACTTAAACATCCACCAACATCGTAGACACTTCCTTGATTTTACCAGCATTGGGCCCGACCCTATTTCAGACATTTTTGTTAATTCCATAAGCCATGAAAGGCCCTCCTTATGGTCATTGCGATTTTTTTTAATCACCAGGCAGGGGGAACCCTTTCTCCATGCACGTTCCCGAGTCCTTTTTCCTCAGCTGTGAATTATCGGTCTGTTGCTCTCTTGCCTTGAGGGAGCTGGGTTTTGTAATTTGTAGGAGCTCTCTGTGGGGCGAACATCTCTGGGCTCTGCCGTTTTCCTAGCCTGCGAGCGTGGTCAGTGCTGCCTGCCGCGTGCCCCACCGGCCGGGCCAAGGAGAAGACGGCTTGTTCTCAGGGTTCTGCTGTCTTCTCTTGACTGGGCTTTGCTCCCTTTTATGAGCCGGGTCGTGTTTTGTTTTGCTTTTCACTACAATTTATTAGAATGAGTGAGTCTGTGTTTTTGCTAACTGCCCACTTCCTCCGTCTTCTCCCAAGGAAAACACAGATAATTGGCATATCAGGCACTGGAAAGGAGCGTGCGTCGGGGCGGCTGTGCCCCAGAGACCCTCCGCAGCCTCGTTAATCAAACCCCAATGAAGTGCGCCAGTGTCCGGACTGGGCCACAGAGAGAATCGGGTTACAGTGACCCCACGGCAGCCTCTGCGGGGCAAGTCCAGTGGGGGGGGGGGCGGCCTGTCCATGTTGTTGTTGGAGGGGCCGGGGGAAGGGTGGAGACGGGGTGGGATTCATGTGGGGTGGGCAAGGCCTCTACTTCGCCTTGCCGTCAAGGGTAATGCCCTGGTTTCTGTCTTGTCAAATCAGGGTGCTGGTGGGGTCAGTCCCTGGGGGGTCAAGGCAGGGCGAGGAAGAGGGTGGGTGGGCCGTGGGGAGCACAGCCCGGAGGCATGCTGGCGAGATGCCCCGTGGGGCCCTCGGGGCCGGAGCCAGCCCGGCCTCCCTCCCGGCCGCCCGCGAGTAGGAGGGCTCCTGTGGGCGACCCACAGCTCGTGTGTGTGGTCCTGCTCTCGTAATCTTTCCCTTTTTAATGAATGGACTGATTTTTCTCCTTCGGCCTGAGGATGTGACGGATTGCATTACATGATTTATGAATGTCGACCCGGTTTTGCGCACCTGAGACAAATCCCACTTGGTCGTGGTGTGTAATTCTTTCTATACGTTGTTGGATTCGATTTGCTGATATTTGTGGAGAATTTTCAGATCTATGTTTATGAGACATATCGCTCTGTGGTTTCCTTTTCTTGTAATGTCTTTGTCGGACGTTATTATTAGGACAGTGCTGTCTTCATAGAATGTAATAGGAAGTGTTACGTTGCTTCTATTTTCCGGAACAGACTACTGGGAATTTAAGGAAAGCTCTCTATTTGTTACATATTTCTGGAAACTGAAGATCAAGCTTCTTCTTATGTACTAAGCGCACCAGCCGGGTGGGATGATGTTGGTATTCGTTCCTTCCTAGGTGACAGCTAACTTCTCGATGCGCCGTGTCTGCAGAACACGATGGACAGCACCGTTCTGCGCAAATGGAATGAAAACCCGCTGGGACCTGGGAGCCTGACGCCGTAATTTACCCACACCGGCTCTGCTCAATGCGTCACACAAGGATGTGTGGCCCAGTTTGGGGACGGCCAGCTACAACGTCGAAACAGAATTGAAACTTACTCTACCTCCTGTGAACAAATCAGCATGCGTGCATCTTCCTTGTTTCCGGACAAATTAAAATACACCTAAAAACAAGCAGAAGTGTTCTTCCTTGGTAAGGATGTAGGCCTGGATCCAAACCATCCTGGTTTCGTACACTGTAGATTACTCTAGATTTCAGGAAGACGCGCTTCATTTCGTTGGCGAGCATGTGGAGCTCTCAGACTTGTGCCCAGTGCTCGACCAAATGTCCTAGAGAGAATTCCAGCACGCTTCCTCTGGGCAGTGGAGGTGAAGGGGTCTCTGGGGAGCTGAGGTTTACACAGGTGTCCAGGAAGCCAAGCAGGGAAGCCCAACACTCTTCTTAGGGCCCAACTGGGGAGCTAAAGGCCGGAAAACCCGTAAGACGCTGCTGAAACAGTCCAGGCAGGACCAAGATGGCGGCAAGTGAGGGATACGGCAGGGGTTCTGGGAGGTGCCCTCAAGGGGGCCGCTCCCTGAACGACCCGAAGAAGAACGTGGGCAGAGGGAAAGGCGTAGTCCCGTGCGAATCCGGGTTCCTGTTTTGATCTGTTGGGTGGTGGTTGTGCCCCTCGCTGTGCGGGGAGACCCAGGACGTAGGGACAGTTCGGGAAGGATCACCTAGCCTTCCAGAACCTTAGTTTCTTCTTCCATACAATGGAGAGAATACCACGCACTCTACAGTTGATACAGAAATCGGGAAGTGGTATAAAATATTTAAAAGTGCCCGGGGTGGAGTGTGTTTTTTGCATGTGTTTCCCACTGCACGCCTGCTGTTCTGGGTAAATCCCTGCGGCTCCAGGCCCAGCACAGGCCGCTGCTGGACTGCGGGCTCTTCACGGGGCGAGCGGATATAGTGTCCAATGTTTTCAGAAACCGATCGGTTTCTTTTTGCTCCCCGCTGTCCCCCCCTCATGCTTGGCCCTTCCTCTCCCCTCCATTCAAGCCAACAGGGGGACCTCTGCTGCCTCCCAGGAAGGACGGGGTGGTTGGACACGAGGGTGAGTCTCGCCGGCATGGAGTCTCCAAGCCAAGCGCTCAGGGACTACGAAGACGTGAGAGAAACAAGCACACACCCATCTGTCTCTTCCTTTCACAGCCCCCAGGAACACCTCCCTCCTTCGTGACCGTCCCCAAAGGTTGCACGGCGTGCATGCATGTACACGTGTGTGAGTGTGCGTGTATGCATGTGTGTGTACGTGGCTTTGCATATGCGTGTGTGCGGGTGCACGCTTGTGCACATGTGTCTCCCGAGGCAACGGCCCCCAAGGGCCGCTCTCTGGCCTGCGCTCTGGGAGGTGAGCAGACCTCGGACACGTGGGTGTGCACACGACTGACCCCCAGGGGAGGAGCCCCTTCTCTGTCGGACGCCGGGCAGCGGTCCATGTGGACGCCCAGCACGGCAGCGCACCCAGGGGTGCAGGGAGCTGGGGCCCGCGGCTGGGGGGTGGCCCGTTGGCCTGACCGAGACCCGCATACGACCTCAGACCGCCTCTGGAGAGAATGAGCCCGTCTCAGAGCTGTCACTGGGGCTGACTGGCAATGACCTGTTGTTGGAGGACAGACGGAGACTAGAAAACGCTGTCCTGTAGACAGTCTTCCTTCGTTTCGGAGAGAGCAGACACAGGGCAGGTCGTGACCGAATTTAGGTTGTCTTCTGCTTCCAGAAAACTCTCTTTGGGGTAGTTTGGACTCTCGCATCCTTGGCCCTCGGCCCCCCGGTGCTCAGCGCCTACTGCGACGCGTCCTCTCTGGCGAGGACCGGGGTGGGGGGCCGGAGGGTGCAGGGTGGGGGTAGGGAAGCCAGCCCCGACCCCGCCCTCTGCCACCTCGAGAACCTTCCAACAAACCCACTCATCTGCGCCTCTGCATCCGATTCACATAAGGTAATGATTCGATTTTCCCAGGGAGCTTCATTAGAATGAGAAAAATTAAATTTACCACGGAAAGGAGGAAACGAGTAAATAAAAAATATGATAGGTAATTGAATCTCCGGTCCATGAGCTCCCCCGCGTGATGCGACTCTGCCACAAGCAGCAGGTCACTGAAGGGTGAAGCCTCGTCTCTGCGCAGAAACCCGCTGACTCGCATTAAGAGCCTGGTGCTCCTGCTCAGACGGTCCCCTCCCCCCCAGGGAGTCCCCCCCCGAGTGACGCGTGACCGGTTCACTCCGCGGACACACACTCGGGGGCCCACAGTCCCCAGAACCGACACAGCACACTCCGGGGTGCGATGCCCTGAGAGCTCACTGCGGCCTCGGGGACCTGGCGAGGATGCTCCCTCGTCTGCATCCTGCCGACGACATAACCAAGGTCTCAGGAGTCTGGAGGAATAACAGAGAAATTGCCCAAGCCTGGATTTGAATCCGCGCTTTGGTTCTAAGTGGCATTTTACTCCTACCACAGGGGTGCTGGCTTCGGGGAGGGGCCCGGGGGTCGGGATGAGACATTCCACCTGCTGCCCGAGCGTTTAGCACCTGCCGGTTCTCGGAACCCCTCTCAGTTCCGCCACCACAAGGGGAGAAATGCTCCCATGCTCTGGGGAAGGCCCCAGACGGCCAGGTTCCTTGAGGATGAATTCCCAGTTTTCACAAACTCATCAATAAGTGATCAGGAAAGAAAAGCTAGTAGCCACGCTGGGGAGATGGTCACGAACGGGTACGAACACCCTCGATGCAGGAAGCGCATCGCCCTACTCTTCCCTCGAGGTGAGCGCACAGGGTGGGCGCGGGGTCGTGTCCCTCTGAAATGCGTGTTTTAAAGTCCTGGCAGCCCCGGATGTTCTCTCCCTGATTTGGAAGCAGGTTTGCAGACGGAATCCGGTGAGCAGGGGGCCAGGCCAGTATGATGGACTCCAGAGACCGAGGGGAACCTTGCACAGAGCCCTGCCAGGGAGACGCAGGGAGCGCACAGCCGTCTACACTCTAGGGATCAGAGTCTTCCTCCCTCCCACCCAAGAGGGACTTCGGGGCTTCCAACCCTCAGGTCACTGGGGCAGCCCAGCAACCTGTCCTCAGACCCTCGAGACATACAGAACTGTCTTGCCCTCAGCCGTCTCCTCGGATCACGGGAACGCACACGGATGTACACACGAGAGGGCAGCGAGCCGGCCTGTCCTCCAACACGCTCAGGCCAGAGGCCAATGGGGGAGCCCTCTGGGCCCCAACGCATTCCTGAAAGTTCTCTGGGAGTTGGCACGTCGGGTCTCCCTCCTCATCCGGGCTCCCGGGTGAGTCTGCTGCCCGGCTGGCGGGGCGCTGTCTGGTCTGGGGGAGCCCGCCTCGTTCTGCGGGACGCCACCCCCGCTGTCCAGCCCGTGGTCCGTGCTGTGCGTGTCCACTCTATGCCCTGAGCGTGCAGGCGGCCGTTGGCCCGGGGACAGGTGCCAGCAGGGGTCACCACGGGCTCAGAACCCTGGAAGACGCGTGTGTGGGTCCCCCATCCTGTCGGAGCAGCTCCCTTGTATTTCTGACCTGAATGGCCCGCTGTTCCCTGCAGCAACGCTCAGGACCGATGGCGGGACCCCCCCAACGCCGGCTGGCTGACCCTGAGCTTCGGTGAACGCAGTTCCGGATTTAAACAGCATCTCCTTGTGGGGCCTGTGTGCCGGACCACACAGGGCTGCCTGAGCGGCTCCGTTGACCCCTGACCCCTGGCCCGCTCAGCGAGTCAAGGTGAGCGCTTCTGGGGTGGCTGGGCCCCTGGGAGGACCCCAGAATAAATCCGGACCTACTGACATTCTCTTTGCCTGAAGGTGATAAATGGCTTCCCCCTTTCAGGCCAAACACCCGTGGCCCTTTTATGTGCTGCTCCGGCTCCAGAAAGCAGAGAACGTCCTGTGTGTCTTCCCACTGTTTACCAGCAGAGATCGGATTTCCAGAGCACAGTGATTCATCTTTTCTCCCGAGGCAGAGCCGTGTCCACACCGCCCATGTCCGCATGAGTTCAGTTTGCGGCTTCGGGCCCTCAGGAGCCGGGGACAGGGGGAGAGGCGTGGGGGGCCGCCGGCCAGGGGACGGGGAGCCATGTGCGTGGGCCCTCATTCTGCCTCCTCGTTAGGACTTTAATGGAAACTTCTGGGTTTGGAGCTTTGTTTTTTTTTTAACACAAGTTACAAAACTGGATTTCCTCCAGGCCTGGCTGATTCGTGATGGTTTTCCTGGGCTGCTGGGCTAGAAGGTGCTTTCGGGAGCAGGTAGGACACTTGGAAACATTAATTCACCAACTGCGAGAACAGAAACTCGTGTTTGGAGGAAAATGTGAGGCCGGGCTGCGGGTCTGAGGCAGGGCAGGTCACCACCACTGGTATTTTAAGTTATGGAACATTTCGAATGTACAGAATAGTAGGGAGAGAAGGAGAGAGAATCATAACGAACACTTACTTGCCTGATTTGAAAATCCTACTGGTTTGCCGTATTTGTGTTTGTTTTCACTGAGAAACAGAACCCACAGAGAGGCCCCTCTGGCTCCCCTCCCTGTCCTACAGTGGCTGCTTCTCATGCCCCGGATGTAGCCCTGCTCTGCTTCAGACCATGGCCATACCCCATACGAGCAAAGGACCGAGTTTGCGTGTGAGCGCGCCATTCCGTAATAAGCTTGTTTGCACGACACTTACTCAGTGTAATAATATGGACACACGAATGTGTGGGCATCTCATGGGCACCGCACACTCAAATCGTGGTAATGGTGGATGTTTGGGTGGCTTTGGTCAAGAACTGGGAAAGGTGGGGCGCCTGGGTGGCTCAGTGGGTTGGGGCCTCTGCCTTAGGCTCAGGTCATGATCTCAGGGTCCTGGGATCGAGCCCCGCATCGGGCTCTCTGCTCAGCGGGGAGCCTGCTTCCCCCCCTCTCTCTGCCTACTTGTGATCTCTCTCTCTGTCAAATAAATAAATATCTTAACAAAAAAAAAAAAAAGAACTGGGAAAGGTCTGGGATCTCACGCACTTACTGGCCAGCACGTGAGGCTGCCCCGGTTTCAGGCCGCTGGAAGAAGATACGAGTTCCGGGGTCAGAGACGGAAGACTTTGTTACTCACAGTCACAGCAGAGCCAGAGGGCCAGGGCGTGGGCACTGGTTCCCCATTCCCAGTGCCCATGGGGTGACCACAGAGGGCCAGGTGACAGCTGTAGATGCCGCAGGTCCCATTCAAGAGAGGGCCTCTGGCCTTGGGGGGGCCCTGTGGGTGTAGAGCACATGGTATGTGAGCTCCATCCTGGGGTGACATCACCTCGCAGTTCCTTCCTACAAACACAGCTTGGAAAAATGGCGGGTCAAGAGCAGTCAAGGCTTTGCAGTCTTGGCGCAGCCAGTGCGCCACGGAGGGGAATAGGAAGCCCCAGGAGGAATGTCTCCCAAATTGATTCCTGATGAGTTTGAACATCTGTTCTTTCCTTTTACGGATTGTTCTGTCCCTTGTCCTTTCACTTTTGCCTCTTTTTGTGGAGGTGCCTTTTTCTCATGGATTTGTAGGTGTTCTTTGTATATGCTGCATATTAATTCCTTGTCAGTTACACGTAAGAAAATCACTTCTCACCCCACAGCTGTCTTCTCACTCTGCTTATACGTTTTAGTTTCAGAGAAAATTTTTAAAGTTTGGGAGGTGAAAAAAGATATTACAAAAAATGCATCCCACTTATGATAATATTAAAAAGAATAAAACACTAGGGGAATAAGTTTAACGGGAGGGTGAAAAAAATCTATACTCTGAAACTGTAAGACTTTGATGAAAGAAACTGAAGAAGACATAAATAAACGGAAAGATATCTTGTGTTCTTGGAGGGCTAGAATTAATATTGTTACTATGTCCATACTACACAAAATGACTTATGGATTTAATGCAATCCTCATCAAAATTCCACCGCCATTTTTCACAGAAATAGAAAAAATGATTCTGAAATTCACATGGAACCACAGAAGACCACCAGATGGCCAATGCCAGCTTGAAGGAGGACAAAGCTCGCGGTACCACACTTCCTGATTCCAAACTATGTTAAACAGCTGTATGGTATGGACATACAAACAGACATGTGGACCCAGGAACAGAATAGAGAGCCCCAGAATAAACCCACATAGACACGGGCACCTAAATCTTTGACAAAGGTGATGAGGACACATAATGGGGAAGGGACAGTCTTCAATAAATAATACTAGAAAAACGGGACATCCACATGCCAAAGAATGAAACTGGACCCCTAGTATTCAAAAAAATAACCTGAAATAGATTAAAGACTTCAGTGTAAGACCTGATGCCATAAAACTCCTAGAAAAAAAAAAGAGAGAGAGCCTTCTTCTTCTTTGTCTTCTTCTTCTTCTTCTTTTTTTTTTTTTTTTTAAGATTCTATTTAGTTATTTGTCAGAGAGAGCATGCAGTCGAGCAGGGGGAGAAACAGAAGGAGAGGAAGACAGAGCCTCCCTACTGAGCAAAGAGCCCAAAGTGGGGCTCAATCCCAGGACCCTGGGATTGTGACCTGAGCCAAAGGCATATGCTTAACTGACTGAGCCACCCAGGCGTCCCTGTGGAAGAGGCTTCTCAACATTGGTCCGGGCAATGAGTTGTTTGGATTCGACATCAAAAGCAAAAGCAACAAAAGAAAAAAATAATAAACAAGGGGGACTACTTCACACTAAAAAACTTCCGCACAGCAAAGGAACCATCAACAAAATGAAAAGGCGGTCTACAGAATGGGAGAAATATTTACAAAGCATGTATCTGATAAGGGGCTAATACCGGATATGTAAAAAGCAAACAATAATCTGACTATAAAGTGGGCAAAGAAACTGACTAGATGTTTTTCCAAAGAAGACATAGAAATGGCCGACAGGTACATGAAAAGATGCTCAACATCATTCATCATCGAGGAAATGCAAATCCAAACCACAGTGAGATACCACCTCCCCCTGTCAGAAAATGGCTGTCATCAGAACAAGAGACCTCACATGTTGGCGGGATGCGGAGAAAAGGGGACCCTTGTACACTTTTGGTGGGTGTGTAAATTACTGCGGCCATCTTGGGAACAGCGTGGAGGTTCAAGAAGTTAAAATAGGGCTTCCGTGATCCAATAATCCCCCCTCTGGGCATTTATCCAGAGGACATATCTCAGAGTGATATCTACACCCATGTTCATTGCAATATTACTCATGCTAGCCAAGACAGGGAAATGACCTAAATGTCTATCAGCAGAGGACTGGCTAAAGAAGATGTCGTCTGTGTACAATGGGATATTATTTGACCTCCAAAAGGATGTTCTGCCATTTACAACAATGTGTTGGTGTTCTTTGTACGTGCTGCATACTGATTCATTGTTGAGTTACGTGTAGAAAGAATATCGCTCGCTCGTAACAAAATGTTGTTTTGTTTCCCCTGAGGGTGGAGACATCTGTCAAAGGGCACAAACCTTCAGTTATAAGATGAATAATTTAGAGGGATCCAATGTGCAGCACGGTGACAGTCATTAACGATACTACATTGTATAGTTGACATTTGCTGAAACAGTAGATCTTGTGTTCTTATCACACACACAGATGGTAAGTACGTGAGCTAACGGGTGTGTGAATTAGCTAATTATTGGGATCGTTTCACAACGCATGTGTGTACCAAATCGTTATGTTGCACACCTTAAATATTTATAATTCTATTTATAAATTATATCTCGATGAAGCTGGGCAAAAGCTGTAAATAATACAATTTATTTTTAATTTTTGAGTTTTCTTTCTGTGTCTTGTTTAAAAAAAAAAAACAACTTTTTCTGCTATAAGTAAGGCCAGACTAATTTTTCCTATTTTTCTTTTAAAAATATTGAAGTTTTACTTTTTGCGTTTAGGTCTCAGACACATTGGGAACGTACTCTTCTCCTGTAGTGTGAGGTATGGATCTAGTTTATTCTCACACACGTGGAGACCAGTGTTGCGACACCATGAATTCCCCAAGGACGTGCCAACTGCCCATTCCGTGGCTTTTCCAGTCGCTCGGGGCCATCCCGACTCGCCTACCCGAGGCCCACTCCCCGAGCCAAGTCTGACAGCCCTTCCTGACACAGAGGTCCTTGAGCCAGCCATTTGGCTCCCAACGCCAAACCAGCCTCGCCTTCTGCCTTGGATACTCCATGGCCTCCCAGCCAGTCCCCCTCCCTACCTCTGACTCCCCACTTACCTAGTTTCCTACTCCCTCTCCCCTCTCTGCCCCTTCTCTCTCTGTCTCTGTCTCACTATGTTGTATGTGGGAGGTGGGAGCACCTCAGGGCCTTTGCACTTGCTATTTTTTCTCCCTGTCATTTCTCCCCCTCCCCACCCCCAGGCGGGTACACAGCTTGCTTTAACTTCATTCAGTCTCTTTTCTTTTTTTCTTTTGCAAGATTTATTTATTTTGGAAAGAGAGTGAGTGTGGGGTGGGGAAGGGCAGAGGGAGAGGAAAGAGAGAATCTTCAAAGCAAACTCCCCACCCAGCGTGGGGCCTGACTCAGGGCTCGATCCCCCTGATCCACAAGATCATGACCTGAGCGGAAACCAAGAGTCAGACCGTTTGCTTTCTCCTCTGCGATTTTTATCCCCCAGCTGGTTTACTGACTACTGGGCAGTCCTGACATCCTTGTTTATGCACCGTCTCAGGATTTTGTTCATTTATTTTTTTGGGGAGAGAATGGGTATAAATAGAATAAAGAATAACAGAAATACATAGAATTCAGTGTTTGCAATAAAAAATATTTCTAAAAAACTTTGTCTCATACATTTGAATGTTTTTATTGACATAACTGCCACATAACATCATATTAGTTGCAGGCGTATAAAGTAGTGATTTGATATTTATATATGTTGTAAACGGTCACCACAATGTCATCACCTTACATCATTTTCTAATTTCTTTTTTTTTTTTTGTACCGAAGAAGCTGCAAAAGGAGTATGGAGGTTTTCATATGGATTCAAAATAGCAACCCAGCCAGCTTCAAAGGTTCTGTCTGAATTACCATTTTATACTGAATTAGTAAGTCAGGAAAAATGAGGGCCATTAATCTGGCAAGATTCAACCGCTAACTTTACCAAATGAGGACTTTATTTCAAAAACCCTACTCAAAAATCAAAATCCCATCCTGATCCGATTGTTTTTCTTTTTCTTTTTTCTCTTCCTTTCTTTCTCTCTTTTCTTTCTTTCTCTCTCTCTTTCTTTCTTTGAGAGGGAGCGGGGGGGGGGGGG
>CM053614.1:87340658-87369898 GCA_028646535.1 Procyon lotor | reverse complement strand
TGCTCGGCAGGAAGCCTGCTTCTCCCGCTACCATTCCCTCTGCTTGTGTTCCCTCTCTCGCTGTGTTTCTCTCTGTCAAATAAAAATAAAATCTTTTAAAAAAAGAAAAAAAAAATTCTCCCGAGAGGCGCCTGGGTGGCTCGGTGGGTTAAGTGTCTGACTTCAGCTCAGATCATGATCTCAGGGTCCTGGGATCGAGCCCCACGCTGGGCTCTCTGCCCAACCGACTGAGCCCCCCCAGGGACCCCAATATCTACTGCTTTTAAAAGTAGGAAGAACAGATGAGCCCTTGAGAAGTGATAGAGAACTCAAGGGGGAATTATCACCACTCGAAATAGTGGGTCATATCATGTGAATCGCAAGTCTTTGGTTGAGGAGCTCAGACGGCCTCTGCGCAAAAGCGACCCCACTAACCCGTTTTAGGGTCTTCACACCCAGACCCTGACGTTCCTTCAAATACTGTTTCACTATTAACGAAAATGAGATGCTCTGAACATGCCCAAAGTCCACCAAGAGAGGCCTCCCAGGAACAGGTGGGAAGACAGTGCCGGAGTCCACTGGACCACGTTTTCCATACTTCCTACGTGGACAGTGGCCAAGCGCCTTCCTTGGGCCTCCGTTTCGCAGAAGTAAAACGTCCCGAGGAAGAGGACTCGATGGTCTGGAGGGTCCCCTTCTTCTCGGACAGATTGTAATAGCACACAGACACGGTTGGTTCACAATAACAGAGTGAGGTACCCTCACCCCCAAACCCTGGTCTCTGGGTCCCCCCGCCGGCACGGGCTGGCCACGGAGAGACCACTGCTGGTGCGGTGGCCGGGGGTCTGGAGAAGGTGGACAAGACTTCCTACCTTGTAAACTCGCTCCTGATGGCTTGATTGAGAGAATGTGTGTCCCGGGAGCACCTCCCGCGAAGTATAACCACGTGCAGGAGGAGCACGAGGGCGCACACGCAGATGTCTCTAGGGGAGACAACGTACGGTGAGCACCCACACCGACCCTGGGGGTCCAGACCCAGCAAAACAGCTTTTGGAACTGGGCTTTTAGGTCCTTTTAAGTCCCTGGGCGAGTTTTCGTAGAAGGTGTGAAGTGTGCGCTAAGGTTCATTTGTGTCCGCACATCGACATCCACGTTTCCTGGCACCATTTTTAAAATCCGTTCTCCGGTGAGAAGGGCCTTGGTGTCTCGTCAAGAAATCAAGCGAGCACATTCGTGCGGACTGATCACCAACATCGGCGTCTTGGTTACCGTGGTTTGGCTTTGTAGTGAGTCCTAAAGCCGGGTAGTGTCAGTTTTAGGATCGGCTCGCCAATATCTATAGAAAAGTTTGTGGGACTTTGGGACTGAACCTTTAGATCAAGTTAAAAGGAGTGGACACCTTAACACAAGTGTCCCAATGGACGGGACGTGTTTCTCCATTTCTTTAGATTTTCTCTGATATCACTCATTAGTGCCTTGTGGTTTTTGGAATATCAGTTTTGCACGTTTTCTTTGATTTATTTAGAATAAGTCGAGATTTTCTGCAAAGACTCTTCATATCCTCTTATAAGAGGCTGTTGTATTTCTTTTCTTTTTTTTTTTTTAAGATTTTATTTATTTGACAGAGACACAGCGAGAGAGGGAACACAAGCAGAGGGAGAGGGAGCCCGATGCGGGGCTCGATCCCACGACCCTGAGAGCATGAGAAGGGCTGAAATCAAGGGTCGAACGCTCCACCGACGGAGCCCCCCAGCCCCCCAAGGTTATTACAAGGGGTCCTGCCCCCTGCAGCAGGGGTGCTGGGGGAGGTCCGTGCGTCCGTGCCCGTGCAGACCCTCCCCCGTCCCCACGGTGGGACCACGCTGCATCCACGCCCGCACCGCGTGACGTCACATCTTCACAAGCCCACCAGCCGCTGCACCGGGACCAACTTCCAGACACTTGTGCTTTAACCGGCGATCCCTCGTCGTAAGTTCGAGTGACATCTGCCTTCCTTTTCTGTCAACGGGCCGCCTCCTGAGCCGGCTTGGGTTCTAAAGAGGTTGTTGGTCTTTCCCATTTTTCGGGAACCTTTGTACCTTCAGATTCAGGCTTTGTCTGCTACAAATATTCTCGGCCGTCACTGTTTTTTACATAACGTATGACATCATCAGTATCGTGGCACGAGCTGTTTCTTCTTCAGGCCTCACGTCACCAAATCTGCCTTCTCTGTTCGTTTCTGGATTCCAAGGCCCAGGAGGCTTCTGTCGCCCAGAGGTCGTCCGGCCACACACGTGTTCCCCCAGGACGTGTACGGTTTTGTTGTCACACTTAAATCTTGACTCGTGTGGAGTCTGTGTCCATCGGGACGAAAGCATCCAGTGGTCTGTTTTGTCACACTTCCCTCCCTCGTGACCGTTCAGTTATTCGTCCTTAAGAACCCCATCGTCTGCCCGAGGAGCCGGGGTAGCCCCGCGTCACGGACTCGCGCGCTGTGGCACTTCTGCTCAGGTCCAGCTTCCAGTGTCCGGCCCCGGGCCCCGGGGTGTCCGCCGTCCGTGCGCAGAGCCACCCTCTGCAGTGGGGACTTCGGCCTCCCCGCCGCCGCCTCGGTCGCAGTGGAGAAGGGGAAGGAAGGAGAGAAAGGTCTCGTGGCCTTCGGTCGGGACGGTGGCGGAGTCAGATGCGGATTCAGACAGGGCTGGAGAAGACGTGGTGGTATTTTCAGGACCGCTCACGCTTTTCCTGCAGAACGTTCGGGAATCTCCTCTCGCGGTGATGCCCGCGTGTTTGAGGTATTTTGTTCCTCGGCCGCGGTAAAGAGCCGTCTGTCAAATCCAATCCTCTAGCGGCCTGCACTGTGCGCCCGGAGGACACTGGGTTGTGCATTTCGGTGTCATAACACATTGCCTCATTCAACTCCCTTCTGTCTGCTTTTCTCAATTTCATTTTTGTGGATTTTCCAGACTTTCAGGCCCGGCATATGCGAAAGGGGTGGCTTCGGCCTCGCCCCAGACCTGCTGTCTCTGGACCCCCCTTCCCCTTGGTGTCCCCCAACCCCCCCTCCAGCAGCCAGGCCCCCACCTGCACACCCCGCTCCCAGGGGCCGGGGAGCACAGCAAGGCCTGGCCGGCCGTCACCCACCTCAGGGCCACCCGTGTCCGGGTCTCTCTCCTCGTCCTCTCCCTGATGATGCTGAGCTGGGCCGCGGACGGGGGACGGGCCCAGCGTAGGCGGCGTGCTCGCTGTCGGGCGGCCAGCATCTGTGGGGACAACAGCGCCGTGAGCTCCGGCACTCCTGCCAGGCCCAGGAGCAGCAGTGCTGCCCGTGCCTCCTGGGACTGGGGACAGGGGCACCTTGTGCGGGTCACCGACACCCGGCGGGGGCAGCGGGCCGTCCACAAAGTCTGTTCCTGTCCCAGGCCAGCTCTGCGGGCAGTCTCACTGTGCAGGAGAGCCCGTCCGGCTCCGTCGGACGACAGGCCCGCGTCAGGGGCTCGGGACGCCTAAGGAATCAGAGACCCTTTGTCCTGGGAAGTCACAGATGCGGAACCCCAGGCCTGGGACTCTCCTCCCTTGCAGCCGATGCACCATCCTGAGTCCTGTGGGGACAGGGCACCCGGCCAGATGCCTCGGCCGCGTGGGCACCCGGGCATCCTGGACTCCAGGAGGCCGCGGCCATCGCCTCGGGTCCGCCTGGCCTACAGACGTGCTGCTCTCAGGAGGTGGGGCGCCGGCCCCACAGCAGGGCTGCACCTGGAGAGACCTCCGGCTCTCTAACATCACGGCCAAGCGTTCCTTTCCATTTGCCTCACTAGTTTAAACCAAGCTCCCCTTCTCGATGGTCTGATTTCTCTGGGACGGGGTGGAGGGAGGGAACGGATCCCGAGTGCTCACCCATCGCGTCGGTGCACAAAGAACATAAAAATCAAAGCGCACCCCAAACCACAACTGAATTTGAACCCACAGAGTGTGCAGATCAGCCGGAAGGGGCTGGGGCGCGGCGGGGGCCTCACCTCGTCCACCAGGGTCGCACGGTGGGGCAAGTGGGAGCTCGCGCGCTGCTCCAGCCCACAGTCCAGGTCCCTGGTGGCCACGCGCAGGGACTCGGTGAAGAAGTGCGGGTCGTGTCTCCTTCTCCAGGCGAAGCCCAGGGCCGCGAGGCCCACCTGGAGGGAGAGGCCCGACGGTGCCTGCCTGGTCACCGCCCCGCGTCCCGGCTTCCCCGTCACAATCCAGCACAAGCTGGTGTCCCCTGCCTGGGATTCCCGGGCCCCGTGCTCCCCAGGCTCCGTGTCCTCGGGTGAGAATGGGGGGTTCAAGAGGTCACCCCCGTGCTGCGATGTGTCCGTGGGCAGCACGGCACAGGCCTGTCTCCCAGGTCCTGCTCACACTCAGTCAAAAAGGGAAGACGCGCGGCCCCGGCCCCGCCCCCGGCCCCGCAGGTGCAGTGACTCCCCAGGAGCCCCTCCCCCGCTCACCAGAAGCGGCTGCGTGAGGACCACGCAGCTCAGCACGGACAGCGTCAGCAGGTGCAGCCAGTGCACACACTGAGTCGGGCTGAACCTGTCCCCCCGGAGAGAGCGGCCGTCAGCCATTCCAGAGCCGGCCGGGCCCAGGGCCCTTTGGGGTTTGTACACGAATTCCTCAGCCCTAGGGCCGTGGGAGGGAGAGATGGGGACCAAGCCCATCTGGGCCCACACACTGCGTTCCAGGAAACACAGGGCAGTTTTTACTAAGTTCTAGACTCTCCCATCCAAAGACCCGGGACATCTGAAAACCGTGACTGCTCACCTGTATCCTAGAAACGCCGTCCCTAAGCCACAGGCCACGGAGACCATCCCGCAAATGGCCCACGCCACGGATCCTGACCAAGGCAGCAGCACCCGCGGCCACCGGAGCGCAGCGAGTCCTCCAAACCCACTGCCGGGGGCTAAGGGAGAGCAGGAAGGGGTACACGTTCCAGACCTCCTCACTTCCATTAAGGACCCCAGTGCGGTCGTTAATTTTGTCAGTGGGACTGGGCCACGGGTGTGCAGACATTTGGGTGTCCAGTATTCCGGGCGTGTCTGGGAGGGGGTTTCTAGAGAGATGAACGTGTAAGTGGCTGGAAAGAGGAAAGCCAGCAGCCAGCCCAGCAGGGGTGGGCCTCATCCAATCAGGTGAAGGCTGGCATACAAGGAAAGGCCAACCTTGCGGAGTAAGAGAGACTCCCTCCTGCCTGAGGGCCTTTGAGCAGGACCCCTGCCTTTTCCTGTCTTTGCACTTGAACTGAAACCCTGGCGCTCCTGGGTCTCTAGCTTGCAGACTGCAGGGTCATCGGACCTGCCCGCCTCCGTGAGCACACGAGCCAGTCCCTGTAAACACACACACACACACACACACACACACACACACACACACACCCCTGTGCGGGTGTCGCAGGTTTGCATTTCCCTGCCGAGCAGCTGGGTCTACACAGCAACCACCCGCCTCGGCCCGGAGGAAAGGGGCCTCGTGTCTCCACGTTCTCAGGACAGACTGCCGTCTGCGCTCAGCATCCATCAGGGTGCTGCCTGTCTGGGGCACAGTTTAGTTTTCACTGTGCAAGTGAAGGAGGGGGAGGGGGGAGTGGGGAGGAGTGCAGGGGGAGGGGAGGAGAGCGTGGCACACAGAGGAGGTAGACTGCGTGGGGAGCAGCTGCCTGTGCAGGCTCTGAAGGGCAAGTTCTCCAGAGCCGACATAACCAGAGGGTCCCCCCAGTGTCGTGTCTCCAAGAGGAAGCCATGGAGCCCCGCTCTCTCAGGCGACTGCTCCGATAGGAAGACCCCCCCGCCCCCCGGGCCCGTCTAGAGGCAGAAGGCGGTCAGCTGACATGCAGTCAGAAGCCCCCGCTGGGAGGAGACACCGGGCCCGGGAAGGACACTTGCTGCACGTACAACGGGGACACCTGAGCTCAGGCGCTGACTTCTCGAGGACCTGCCCCGTGTCCGGCCGGTGGGGAGTCAGCCTGTGTGCTCCTCCACCCCCCGGCCGGGCACGGGTGCGGGTCGCCACCCCGGGGCGTGTGCCCCCTGCCTTCCGCCGGCCCCAGGCCCGATCCACACACAGAAACCAGGTACTTTACACCCCACACCCCAGGGCACAGCCCAGCCACACCCGGCCGCCTTCCGCTGCCGTTGCCGCCTCGCCAACCATGGTCCGCGGAGCAGTGTCCACGGCCCGCGGAGCAGGGTCCACGGTCAGCGCCCGAACCTGGGTGACTAGGAGCCAGGAAGCATCCCGCGCCACATGAACCTGCCCGGCCAGGCCCTGGACGGCACTGACCGGCTGCTTGCCCCCCACAGGGGCCCCGTCCCCCGCTGGCTCCCCACCTAGCTCCTGCCCCGCCCAAAGCTGTCGCGAGTCACTCTTCTCCACAGCAACCGAAGTCTTTTCCTGACCTTTTAAAAGACGTGAGCAAACCCACATGCACACGCGGCAGAAATCGTCGGGACTTTGGAACAGACCTCACGGCTGTTTCAGATGGGCCTGGTGTCCATGCGACCAGAGCGTGCCGCCTCATGGGACCAGTCCCTGCTGGGCACCCCCGGCGTCTCCCAGGGGCCCAGGACACAGGAAGGGGCCCAGCATCGCACCCGACGGTACCTTGCACACGGAGAGGGCCGCCATGGGTCCCCTTGTCCCTCGGAGCCCGCTGGCCGGGGTCAGCTCCGCGGGCCTCCCGCTCTGGGGACGGACAGCCCACACCCTGGCCACCTGCTGCCCTCCTGCGGGCCCTGGCGCGCCCCGAGACACCCTGACGCTGGAAGAGACAGCGTTGGGATGAGGTTAGCACCTCAGCCCGAAGCTCCCCAGGCCCTACTGTGGCCTCCGCTGCCCGGCTTGCAGGCTTTCTCAGCGGCTGGGCCGCGACCTCCGCGAGCCTCGGGCTGGGGAAGTTCTGGGAGGAGGCGCGGGCCCCCCTGGGACCAGCTGGCTCACACCTGTAGAGGGGGTGGGGCGCCCGCGGGTAATGTCGGGGTGGCTGCAGCCCATAGGGATCCCACCCGCCCCCGGGAGGCCGGCCCGGGCCTGCCAGCACCGGGGTGCTCACCGAGGAAGGGCCGAGAGGCAGCCCCACGCAGGGGAGCAGAGGGGTCTGGGGCCCGGACAGGGCCTGGGGACAGAGCGTCTGCACGGGCGGGGGGTCTCACCGGGGAGGCCAAGATTCGGAAGCCCAAGGACCACACGTCCCCCAAACGTCTGCACAGACCAGCAGCCACACTGATTCTCATGTGGCCTCCGCGGGGACCCCTGACAGCGGGCCTCGAGCCCCCCGGGGAACGGCCCCCTCCCTCTGCAGGGCCCGCCCTTCTCGGGGTCCCCACCCCGGGCCTGACCAGCCTCGTCCACGGCCCAGGGAGACACCAGGGAAACACAGTTGTATTTACCTCACTCATCTTCTGGGCGTCTGCCGTCCTCCCACGGGGGCGAGGGCCTGATTTAAACCAAGTCCAAGTTATGACGTTCAAGCAGGGATCTAGGGTTCTCTGGGGAAGAGCCTCCTTCAGGAAACAGTCCCCCGAGACACAGGACGGGGCTGCCACGGGGCCCGCCCACGTGGCCCCGGCGAGGGCTTTCGCACAGATGGAGGGATGCTCACTGTCCCCACAGCAGTGAACACGAGGTCCCCTCCGCAGGACGGACGGGGGAGACCTCACAAACAGGAAACACCTTCCAGGCTGTTTCTAAACGCACACTTACCCTGGGCTGCTGCTGCGGGCGCCCTTCTCCGGGGCAGGCGGGGCTGTGCGCGGGAGGGCCCGCTGGCTTCCTGCAGAAGGAAGGGGGTTGTTGGGGGCGGGCGTCCCACCGTGCGGGGGACCTGGGACAGCAGGGCTCATGGACGGGCCGCCCGTACCTGGCTGAGCCTCAGGAGCAGCGACAAGAGCTGTGCCCCGGGAGAAGCCAGCAGTGTGCACAGGAGCCCCGTCCGGAGGGACGCGGTGGTGGCCTCAGGGCCGCCCAGAGCCCAGGGGAGCTGTGGGGGGGCGGCAGTCAGGACACCCGGAACGCGGGCGCTGCAGTCACCAAGGCCCGAAATGTGAGCGGGAACCCTGTGTTTAACCAAACCCTGTCTCCCTGAACCCTGGAAACAATGGAAACTCGCAAGGAATCCTTCCATTTTTCCAAAGTACACATCTTTCCAGGTTGGACGAGCGTGTGGTGCGTGCCCACTCCCTGCGGGGCCCACCTCCCGCGCCCCTGGCTGAGTCCTTGCCGCTGATGAGAAGGGGTCCGTATCCTGGACACGGTCTGTGTCCCCAACATGAGTGGAGAAGACCCAAGGGGCGACCCCAGAGGGGAGGGCGAGTTCGGGACCGTGGGCCCATTTCTGTCCCAGTTGGACCGAGCCTTTCAACGTCTTGCTGGCTGGAGAGACTTACCGGCCCCGATAAAATTTCAAATTAAAATTTGAAATGACTGCCAACCTTAAAAAAAAAAAAAGTCCAGGAGTGTGCTCTGGGGACAGTCCAGGCTGCATCTCTGAGAAGTCACGCTCCGTGGCACCAGGGGGCGCGGGCTCAGCGTGGCAGGGACCCCGGAGGGAGGCCTGTGCCGGCCCCAGCCCGAGCCCACCGCCCAGCAGGCCCCCGGCTCCGTCCAGGCCCGCATCCCCTCTGCGGTGCTGGAGGCACCGGGCTCCCTCCCCCTGCTCGGAACCTTTCCGCCAGGACTGTGAGTGTCCCTAATGCCCGGGCTGGGAACCTGCCGTGTCGGGGAACCGGAAGCCTGTTCCAGAAGCCCAGGGCCCCCCACCTGCTCTGGCCCCGCAGCCGTGAGCAGGGCGGCGAGGCCGGCGTACGTGCACAGCAGGGCGAAGGCCACGGTGAGGCGCGCTGTGCGCGGGAAGCCGCTGGGGGAGGGCTGGCTGTACACGGAGGTCCAGACGTGCAAGTCCTCCAGGTACTCCGCGAACTTGGAGTACAAGAGCTGAAACAGTCCGCACGAGGGACGCTGACCACGGCCAGAACTCCCGGCGGGCCAGCAGGGACTCCCCGAGGCCGCTAGCTCGTCGGCCGGATGCGGGGCCCCCACAGACCCGCAGCTCAGCGCTCTAGACCTCCCGGGCGCCCGCAGCTCCGGGACAAGCTGCCCCCCGCCCCTCCCCCGTCACCCCCGAGCGTCCTCATACCCTTCTCTCCGAGCCCGTCTACCAGCCCCCCGTTCCCAGCATGGGGTCCCCAACACAGGTACTTTTCACTGGCTCTGCGTGCCCTGCGGGCGGGGAGCGTGCCCGGCCCCCCAGGGGTGTCCCCAGCAGCCCTGCGGCATCGGCCCCGTGGGGGGGGGGGGACACGCCACCTACAGAATCGCGTCAGGCTCAGAAGGTTCAGTTCAACCCAAGAAGCGCTTGGTGCTCGAGCTCTTCTAGAAAAATGGAGGCGAGCAGCCAGAGATTTGCCAAACAGAGGCAAATCCAGGGAAAACAGGTTTAATAAGATGCTATATCTCGTTATCTCTATCTCTATCCATCTCCACCGAGAAGAATCCATCATCGTATCAACGGACTGGCCAACAGGTGGTCTTACGACTAAGCGTCCAGACTTCTCCCCAAAGTTCTCAAGGGGAACAGCTAGAGGATCAACGCGAGTTTACCTCATACAAATACTTGTCTAGGGGACGGTGCCGGCCGGGCCAGGCATCCAGCTTCAGGGGGCTGCGGACTCCCCTTGCTGCGATGCACTGTGACTGTTTCCTTACTCGGCCGGCAGCGCCCACGCGGGGAGCCCGGCCCTCCCCTCCCCCCGTGACCGCTGGCGACAGGGACCAGCTGCAAAGCAGCCTCTGGTGCTGAGGGAGGACGCCAGCCCTCCCCGGCCTCTGCCCGCCCGAGACCGGCCTGCGAAACTGGTCACCGGGAATACCAAGCCCCCCGTCAGAGTCTCTACAACTAAACCGAAGAGAATCACGGCGTCCAGCAGGCAGATCCGGCCCCTCAGTGACGATCCTACAGAAAATTCATGAGGACAATACGCTGTCCTCATGTGCCTGAGCGTCTCCCACACGGGGAGAGACGGGGACGTGCAGAGCGCGTTCATGGGCGGCTGGGGAGACGCTCGGTGGCCCTATCCTGGCTCTCGATCCCGAGCACTCGGCCCCCGGGTCACGCCCACCCCGGGGTCCGGGAAGCCCAGGGCACTGCCGTCCCTACTCAGCGGCCCTCTGGACAGCGCGGAGCTCAGGCCGCAGGGAGCCTGTCGGCATGACCAGCGAGGTGCCTGAAAGGTAACCCATCCCCGCGCTCCGTGCCCCACTGACGGCCCGGCCACCTCGACGTCACCTGCAGTGCGGCCCCGGGGACTCGGCCGCGGGGAGAGGCAGCGCAGGCACGGCAGCCGGCCGGCGGTCACCTACCTTCCAGAAGCCGAGGCCGCCTCGTAGGCAGCGCAACTCCCGCTCCACACGGCCGTCCTGCCGGCTCGCCGCCAGCCAGCACTCGGCAGGGAAAAACCAGGCCCGCCCTGGCCCGGGGCCCAGCGCTGTCACCAAGACGTGGCTCACATACCAGGCTGGGGAGGGCCCGCGGCCGTCATGCCAGAGGCGGATGCTCCGGAGCGGGCCCAGCAGGGCGGGGGCGCTGAGGACACACACGGCGGCCGCCATCAGGACGGGGTCTGGGCGGTGGGCACCCCTGGCCCCGATTCTCACCCTCGGGGCCCCTTGGGCCCATTGCCCCATGCGCTCCGACCCTCGGAGCCCCTCTGGAGTGCGGGGCACGGATGGGGAGCTCCCGCGGGCCCCTGGCCGTGCTGGGCAGTGACCCCACACTCTGTCCCTCACGCGTCTGTGGCCGGCGTGGCCGGTCTGAGCTCCCTTCTCCGTAGTGAAGACAGGACCCAGAGGGACACAGACCGGACACGAGGTTCCCGGGAGCAGAGCACCCGTGCCGCTTCGGCACTCTGTCTGACCGGCAGCCCACGGACTCCGGGCAGCAGCCCCCCCCCCCCCCGCCCCCGTCCAGCCGCACCACGGTCTCTGCACCGCCACGTGTCCTCGCTCCCCCCGTGGGAGGGGGACCCGAATTAGCTGAGCGGGACTGAGCCGCCTGAGCGTCCCCAGCGTGTCAACTGACACCCCCTCACTCCTGCACGAGTCTACGTCACACACACCGGGAACGGCCCTATAAAACCGTCTGTGCGCAGGGCCACACCGTTGGGACTGGCCTCACTCACCTCAGGACAAATGTATGTCTGGAATTCCTTTCAAACAGGGGCTTCTCGGGACAGTACAGCTCTCTGGGCTCGGAAAACCCGTTCTCACCACGTAGAACAATGTAAACCTCAAGACAGAAACACAAGGTCGGGATTGGGATTCTGGACACAGGACACCGAGCTGCGTCAGAGCGGCCGGAGGGACCGGGAGACCGAGGGGACGCCCCGCCCCGCACGGCCCTCCCACACTGACCTAGGACAGACCGGTAAGGGGCCGGATTTCTACATATTTGCTCTCGAAATGCCAGAAGGCAACTCAGATTCACTAGGGTGTGTGTTCGTCTCGGGGGGCGGGGGGGACACAGACAGCGGGCGCGTCCTCCTCCCTCAGCTCAGAGGGAGACGGGGAGGCCCGAGGGCCGCCCAGGGGCTGTGACCATGACCCACAAGTGACCATGACCGTGACTGCACCAGGCGCCCGGAGACACACATTCCCAGCTGCGCAGGGCTCACGACTCCCCCCTGGGGCGGCTTCTGTGGCCCAGAAACACACCATCGATCTTTCATTTGGGAAAGTTCCTTATTTATCTCCGGTTTTTAAAATCCTTCCCCATCACAAAGCACATATTTTCTTTGAGAAGTTTCTAGATTGTGTTTTCACCTGTGAGTCCTCAGTCCTGTGGCACTGCTTTGGGGCACAATGTGGAGTAGAGGTTTACCGGGGCTTTTTCCCACAGGAAAAGCCGTGGTCCCCAGATATCTCTTGGAAGGGTCCCTGCTCCTCCCGTGCCCCCCACCTGTGATGCCCAACTCCAGCCGTGGCCCCGTGCATCCGTCTGTCCTTCTGCCCCCCACGGGGCTGGGGCCGTCACCCAGGCCACCCACGGCCCTGCCCACCACAGAGTGCGAGGGCCAGGTGACCCACTTACCCTGGCGCTGCAGCGGGCGGGAGACCGGAAGCCTGTGTCCACGACTACCGCGTACAGCTGGTGGCCGGGGGGGGCATCTTCTTGCAGAAAAATGTAACCTGCTTTCTTCTCCTCATGACGATCTAGGCATCTGCTTTTAGTAACCAGCAGGGCATAAAGACTCGCAAAAGCGACAATCAAAATACCGGGAAGCAGGTTCTCCGGGCGTCTGTAAATGGAAGGAGAGGAATGAATGGTGAATTATGAAAATAAACCTCCAGGCAAAGACTAACCAGCGCCCCCCACCCCCGACGCTGGCTCACACTCACACACCCACACGCACACACGCACAGAGGCCCCCGCTGGTCTGCACCCATGTGTTTGTAAACTCTTGTCTGTCTTGTAACCGGGAGGAGAAAGCAGATTCTTGCTGGGGAAGGAGACCGAGCGGGAAGGGCGGAGGGAATGGCGTGGCTCTGCCGTCCCCGTGTGGGGCAGCCGCTCGCGGCCTCCCTGAGGAGTGTCTCCAGGAAACGTGATAAGAATACTGATCTCGCTGCTCATATGAGGCCTCGGGAGTGTGATGTCTGGAAAGTGCTTCGACGTGTGCCCGTAATGGATTCTCCCCTGCTGGGGACCCTGCCTGCCCGCCCCGTCCCACCCCTGCCGCCCCGCGTGGTCGGGCGCCTGCTCCCAGGCTCGAGAGCCGGCCAGAACCCTCCAGACCCACAGAGTGAGGGTCACTAGTGCCGGGACCCTAACCTGGGGTCTTAGGGGATTCCGACGGGGTTTCAAAGGGCAGGCAGGTGCTTCGCAGGGATGCTGCCCTCCCAGCATGGACCCGCCTCTGCCTGCCTCCGGGCGTTGCCTTCTATCTGGGTGTCCCCAAGGCTTGTCCCCCCATGCCAGTCGCTAGACTCCCGGAGACCTCACTGTCCCGAGACCTATGCTGTCAGTGATCTACTTCCTGGTCTACAAAGCAATTGTCTCTTTGAAGACTGATTAAATAATGAGGTGCAGAAGGTTCCCCACCACATCAGTAAAGGGAGACCAGATGCTCATCGGGAAATGTCGGCGCCGTCACTGATATTCACTCAGCAAACACCCAGTCCGTGCCTGCTGCGGCCAAGCCTGGGCCGTGCTCCGTGTGGGTGACGGGGCAGAGGGCTCCCGCCCACACAAGCCCACCCTCTACTTACCCACAGTTCAGAACCCAAATACGCTTGTTCTGTGTAAAACAATGGCCACAGAAATAAGCTTGAGTTGAAATCTATTATCTAAAATGGGACACTTTGGGGGCACCCGCCCGGCTCAGTTAGAAGAGCGGGTGATTCTTGATCCTGGGGTCGTGAGTTTGAGCCCGTGCTGGGCGTAGAGATGACTTAAATAAATACATACACTTCAAAAATAAGAAGAAGAAGCTAAAACAGGACACTTGGAGAGGAACAGGGAGCTACGAGCATGCATAAACCAGAGGGCAAACCAAGGGGTCCCGGCTGGCGAGACCGCCCCGGTGAGCGCCCGCTGACCAGGGTCATGGCGAACGGAAGCTGCGCTCGACAGGGGTATGTGGACTTTCTCGCGTTTCTGCGTCCGTGGGTGTAGGTACAGACAGAGAAGATTCCAGAACCCAAAACGGTAACAGGCGACATGGGTTTCACGCATCCGTGATCTAGAAAACGGAACTCACCTCTGCCACCTGGACACGTCACTCACCAACAAACTGGCATTTAGGCTTCTTCTCGAGACAGAGAGGGGTGCGAGGCGGTCGTAGCTAGGAGGGAGACGCGGGTCAGGACGCCAAGCGTGGGCCGAGAGCAGCGTCTACAGCGTCACGCATGCGGGTTAAAGGAGGGGTGGAAAGGACGCCCAGTGTGCACGCTGTGCACGGTCCAGCTCAGCCCAGAGGCCGGCAGGGGTGAGCCCAGCCCCGCTGCGGGCAGACGCACGCTGGGGCCACATGAACTGTGGCTAGTTTCGCAGGGACGCACGGCCTGGAAGGCTCAGGCACCGGGCCCCATGCAGAAGAGCACACAGTCAGCCTCGAGAGGCCTCGAGTTTGTCCTCCACAGCACGTCTGTACCTGCAGCTCACTTTCTCCGGAGACGTTCCTGGCTGCGGAGAGAAACCTGCCGACTTCCACTCCCTCGCTTCCCAGAAGACACACTGGACCCACTGGAAACACACCGTGTAGTTCACTGCCTGCGCCAAGTACTTGTTCGGAGGGCTTCTGTCATAGTCAGCGTCTAGTAAGGATAAATACCCCCAGCGGGTGTCTAAGGAGAGAAAACATAAGCACGGCTGAGTGTTGCAGAAAGGCGTAATGCATTCCCAGGGGGCCGGAGCAGCGGGCAGTGGGGCAGGGGAGAGGCTGGCGCGGCAGGGGAGAGGCCCTCTGGCACTGCCTCCCCCGCAGCATGGAAACTGCGAGGCAAGAGGGTCCAGGCAGGCCCCCCGCTGCCAAGTTTCATGGGGGCTGGCAGAGTGTGGGAGATGTTTGCCCACAGGCCAGGACCCTCCGGGCACCCTGAACGGACCCCCCCGGCCACCCGGGAGACACAGGACCCCCCAAGGCAGCTCCCCCAGCTCCGCAAAACCCCCTCCCGCTTCTCCGTGGCCCCGTTAGCCGGCTGCCGGGCCTGGGTCTGCAGTGCTCCCCAGACAATGCAGTGACCGTGCATTGTTAGCCTGTCACTCGGGGGTAACTTTTAATGCTTAGAAGGAAAAATATTTAACATTCCATTTATTTAAAACTTGTCCCTAAGACTAAGGGACAGAATGCCCAGCAGGCTCCCCGTGGAGCGCAGAGCCCGACGCGGGGCTCGACCCCACGACCCCAAGACCATGACCTGAGCCAAACCAAGACGTAGACACTCACCTGACAGAGCCCCCCAGGCGCTCCCTGCCCTTAAGACTTTTTAATAAGCAACGTTGGGACGACAACTACTAACCACTCATCAAAACAGGAAATCAGATCTATGCCTCATGCCGCCTCCAATAGGCACCAATCAGAGATCTAAATGTAAACACATGCGACTGTGCAGACAGTAAAGGGAAACATAAATGTAAATGATTCTCTCTCATAACCCGGGTGTGAGGAATGAATTTCTAACAAGGACTCATTCACAATCCAAGAGGAATTTTTAAAAAGTTGATAAACGTTATTGTTTTTTTTTTAAAAAAAGCTCTTGCAAAGCAAAACGGCCCAATAAAAACAAAGTTGGAAACTCTAGGAGTCAAGGAAAAATAAAAAACTCCACACAGAAATGGACGTATATGAACAGTTCAAAAAAAAAGTAGGTAAGGCCTTTAAATGTATGAAAAAAATGCTCAAATCACAACGTGAATTAATCTTAAAACTACCATTGCTCAAATATCCATCTGGCAATTCAAAATCTTGAAAACACAGTCCGTTGGCCAATGGCCAAGCTGTGGGGGAGCAGGCCCTGTGCTCGTACTGCGGGGGAGGGCGTGGAGTGTGGCGACATTTACAGAAACCGCACTCGCATGGACCCTCGACCCTGGAATACCGCTTGCTGCGCCCCCGAGCAGCTACATTTTTAATAAGGCGTAGACATCTGAACAATAGAAATGCCTCACGTATTTTTAAAAAGTTAGACAAAAACAAATGGAGATCGGGGCACCCGGCTGGCTCAGCGGGTAGTGCCCGCGACTCTGGATCTGGGGGCTGGGGGTTCGAGCACCGTGTTGAGGGTAGAGATAACTTAAAAATAGAAAAGTGTCGGGGCGCCTGGGTGGCTCTGTGGGTTAAAGCCTCTGCCTTCGGCTCAGGTCATGATCCCAGCGTCCTGGGACTGAGCCCCGCATCAGGCTCCCTGCTCAGCGGGGAGTCTGCTTGAAGATTTTCTCTCCCTCTGCCTCTCCCCGGTTCATGCTCTCTCCAACTCTCTCCTGTGAATGAATGAATGAATGAATGAATGAATGAATAGATAAATAAAATCTTAAAAAAAAATAAACCTCCATTGAGAATCTGAATTTGATAATACATTTGTCCATTTTGAGAAGAAAGGAAGTGCTCAGAGGGACGGGTTCTCAGAGGAAGAGCCCCATCCCGTACGAACGTGGGAACAGGGGACAGGGCAGGAGCCAGGAGCCAATCCCCGTGCAAGGACCACAGCCCGACCTGCGTGCTTATGCCACTGGGACCCCCCGAAGCACCTGCTTCTTGCCTTCGGGGAGAACAGAGACCCCGGTGAGGGCTGCGGGGAGCCCTCGAGTCACAGCCGCTGACCCCGGGCAGCGGGGTGGCAGACACAGGTGTCAGGGGGCGGCCACAGAGGACCTCGGGGCCAGGAAGGTCTGCCAAACTGGCCAACGTGGAGTGTGGGAGGCCAGCAGAGGGGGTGGAGGCGCGGAGGGGAGGTGATGCAGGACCGTGGGGGCCGCCGGGACGGTGGGGGCGCGGAGACGGCCGCGCTCAGGCTGTGCTGAGACAGGCCACCCGCTCGGACGCGGCTCCTGTCTCCACCGCGAGGAAGACAGACACAGCTCTCTGTGCCCACCTTCTAACGGCTCTCGTCGTCACACGAGCAACTACAGAATACGGCACCAGGGGCCCGGGTGGCGTGGTCATTGGAGCGTCTGACCTTCGGTTCCGGCTCCGGGCGTGATCGGCTGAGGTCGTGGGATCGAGCCCCACATCGGGTCCGCTCTTGGTGCCGCGTCTGCGTTAGTCTCTCTCACTCCCCCTCTGCCCCTCCCTGCTCTCTCTCTCTCTCTCCAATAAGTAAAATCTTTAACAAAATAAAAACCAACGCAAACATTACGGGACCTTGTCCACTGACCTCTCAGAGGACCGGCAGGTACGTACACGTGCACCGTCTGCTCATCCCAGACGTAGACCTTTTTCATGAGAAAATCAGAAGGAGTAGGTTGCTCAGTGAACCTTGGATGGAAAAACAAAGCACCAATTGTCATATCTGCAGACAGGAATCCAGTCTCGGGGGAACAAAGCGGGAAGCTGACTCCCTGACCAGGTGACTATGCCCCGGTCTCGTTAGACCACGAGCCTCAGGACTGCGTGGAAAGTTCTCACGAGACGCCCCGACTGTCATGAATCATGCTGTGGTTCCCGCGGCCGTCTGGGTCCCGCGCTGGCGGGCCCCCCGCCACACACCTTACCAGCACCAGGACCGGGAAAGCTCTCGAGGCGGGCCTAGAAAATTCTACCCTCATGTGCAGAGATCCCTGGGGGCTGGCAGAATGCCCGCTGAACTGGTGAACATGTACTCTGTCCCGGGGCAGCACGAACGTCCTCCCACCTCCAGTATCCTGTCCCCACACGGAAAGCAAGGTCAGCAAAGGCAGGAGCCGGCTGGCCCGGCCGCGGGAACGCGAGGCGGCTTGGAAAGACCCCTCACCAGGCCATCGTCCTCCCCGAACTCCACGGTCACGGGCTCCCTCAGCCGCCTCCTGCTGAGCGGCCTCCTGCTGGAGCAGCTAAACAGGGACGGGGTGATGACCCGGCCGACCTGCGGAGACCAGAGGGCCAGGGAGCAGGGCGGTGAGCAGGGACGCCCCTCCCGCGCATCCTGCACCTGACGGTAGGGGGCAGTGTGGGGAAAGCGTGGCCCCTTTAGGGGTTAGAATGGCAGGATTTGGGGACACCGTGCTGCTCTCGGAGGATTACTCTCACTACCTTGATGATTTTTAGTCTCTAACGCAGTTTTTTTTTAATTGGGGGGAGGGGCAGAAGAAGAGAAAGAATGCCAAGCAGACTCCCCCGCTGAGTGTGGAGCCCGATGCAGGACTCGATCTCGTGACCCTGAGATCCTGACCTCAGCCTAAATCAGGAATCAGATGCTTAACAAGCGGGGCCACCCAGGCGCCCCGGGAGTCTTGCTGTTTCCTTGGAAAACGCACGCAGAAAGAGCGAGCGGCGGATCGCAGACAATCAGGAAGGGACAGAAGGGGGCACAGACCCATCTGGGGTCGCCACGCCCGAAACTGTCCCTGCGCTCTGGCTACGCACGCGGCGCACAACACACGTTCTTCATTGTTCACAGAAAGTCTTCCAAGGTCACTCAAATTCCCCGGCTGCCGTCACTGTAACTGGCTCTATATGGAGGATCATAATTCACTTAGGTCACCAGCGAGCTGTGCCCCCCGTTGAACACTGGGGTACGGCTCCGTGCTGGTTAAGCATGTCTATCTCCCTACGAAGACAATAAAAGGTCAATGTTTTGGAAGGCGAGCGTTTGTCACCAAAAGAAGCTGTCCATCATCAATGGGTGCCTTCATTCGCCAGACATTAGGGGGCACCTGAGACAGGCTAGGGGGCGTGGAACCCACAGGAGACGCTGGGCTCTGCCCCCCGCCCCCGCCAGCTCTCTGCCATTTCTGGGGTCCTTCAAATGGTTTCTTTCTTTCTTTTTTAATTTTTTAAGATTTTATTTGTTTATTCCCTTATTTATTTGACAGAGAGAAAGAGTGAGAGAGAGAGCCCATGCAGGAGGAGAAGCCGAGGCAGAGGGGGAAGCAGATTCCCCCCTGAGCGGGGAGCCCTATACGGGGCTCGATCCCAGGACCCTGCGGTCACAGCCTGATATGAAGGCAGATTCAACTGACTGAGCCACTCAGATGCCCCACCACCCTGGTCCCTTCTTCATCATCAAAGCATCACTAGTGCACGCTGGTCATTGGAAGGGACGGGTCACCGCCGTATCGTACCTGACCGGGAGCCCGGCCCCCTGCATACGGGTTCCTCTTGAAGAGCACGAGCTGGCTGACGTAGCAGGGGCTCCCCATTGCCGCCCCTGCAGGACTCTGTCCAGCCAGGCCCGCGGGTAAATGCACCCGGACGGAGCCCAGGCTCTGCACACAGCTCTGCAGGTCGTCATGGAGAAGGGTGCGGAGCTCCATGTGCCCAGCGCTGACCTGGAGCTGGCGCTCCTTGCTTGCAGAGAGGCCCTCCTGAAACGGAGCCCGGAGAGTCAAACACGCGCAGTGCATACGAGTAAGTGGTCTGGGATCTGGACCCAGGGGCGGGGCGGCAGATTATGGGGAAGGCGGCCCATCTCAGCCTGGTCGGGACTCACCGGCCCCAGCAAACACGTCGCTCTAAAGAGATGAACGCCCAATAACAACCAAATGCAAACTGGTGTCTTCAGTTTTGACTCATTGTCCTGTGATCTTTTCCACCGCGTGACAGCGGCGGTACCTCCACTGTATTTCTCGCGGCTTCTCCGCCCATCCAGAAGGAGCCTGACCACCCCGTGCACTTGGCAGGCGGCCGAGCACCGCGCCGTAGGGCTCAGCGAGGGCCAGCGTTAGGTGTGAGCCCGCAAGCACAGCGCCTACTCGTGCTTGCTATGACGAGGCTCAGACAGAGCGTTTGTTTTCTGATTTCCCAAAAGGAAGGTAAACCGGGAGGTCCTGGCGGGCGGGAGGGTAAACGGGGAGAAGAGGACAGACAGAAGCCTATCAACTAACTGCTTCCTAAAAGCGTTGGCCGTTTCTTAAGTGGAAAAATCCCAGTAAATCCCAATTTCCCACAGTTACTGCTACAGAAAGAAACGTCAGTGCGTTTTTCTGCGGGGGGCGGGGGGGTGCCAGGGGGCTGCTTCTTACTCTAACGCAGGTTGGAGACCCTTGCATAACGTCACTTCTCTCCTCTGGAAGCAGAAAGTGGGCCAAGAAATGCTGCTTCTAAGTCTGGTTCTGCCCCAGGCATCTCAGGAAATCTCCCCAAACACGGAAGGATGGGGCAGAAGCAACAGTTCATGGAAACAGGACACGATTCACACGAAACCCTCGAAATCCAACCCCCCGATTTCCAAGGACGGCACGACCGCCCGGAACAAGCACAGTGGTACCTCCGGAACCAGTTCCGGTTTTGGTTTCTGGAAGCAGGTGCCGGACCGGATGGCTATTGGCCACGAAGAGAAAGTCGGGCTCACCAGCAGCAGATCCGAGATGACCTTGATCCCCTCCTCGGGCAGGGAGCCCGCAGTCCTCGGTTTCTCCCGGTCAGATGCTCCCAAGACCTCGGCCACGAGCTGGATGAGCGACAGCATCGGGCCCTCGTCCGCCGCGAGCCTCCCCAACAGCGGGCCCTGAGCCAGGAGCGCCCGGGCGGCTTTGAGGATGAGAGCCCCGCTCGTGAAGCTTAACTGCAGGGAGAGAAGGCAGAGGGAGAGTCCCCCATCCCTGCTCTTTCATCACTGCTGGAAATGAAAAACAAAACAAAAAAACCAAACAGCACCAGGGCTCGAGAAGGCGGTGTTTGAGCCTGGATTTGGTGTCGAGCGGATTCTCGGCCAAGGTCCTTGTGCCAATTTCTTCTCTGGTCTTCAGCCTCCTGACCCATGAAACGGCCACAGAAAACCAAGGTCTCTGCTGGCCGCTTACGCTAAGACACTGCTTGGCTGAACCCAACGACTGCTTCACAAACCCTTCTGAAATGGGCCCCAAGGCCCCCTGCAGGAGTCTAGAGCACATAGACGCTCATATGGCTCCAAAGAACCAGGGCCTGTCCCTGCAGTGTCTTTCCCCTGCGTCTGTCGGCACAATCCTACTCCACTCTCCCGAAACCCTGAATGGGGACCATTTCAGACACACACGGAAGCAGAGAGAGTAACCCAGCGCTACGAAAGGGCCCCTCCCAGCTGGGACCAGGACTCATTGCAACAGATGTCCTAGCCCTCCTTGGACTCCTGGGTTTGGTTTTTTTTTGTTTTGTTTTGTTTTGTTTTTTAAGATTTATTTACTCATTGATTTGAGAGAGGGAGAGAGAGCACGAACAGGAGGGGCAGAGGCAGAGGGCGAATCTTAAGCAGGTTCCACGCTCAGCGCGGAGCCCAATGCAAGGCTCGATCTCACGACCCTGAGATCATGACCTGAGCTGAAATCAAGAGTCAGATGCTTCGCCGACGGAGCCCCCCCAGCTCCCCTCCCTCCTTGGACTTGGGAAACAATATTTAAAGGCAAATCTGAGGTCTTCTTTGTACCCACCAAGACGTCAGCACCTCCCGCTGACGACGAGAACTCTCCCTAAACACACGCCCACGAGGCCACGGTCACCTCGAACAGGATGACTCATGATTTTTCCCACTCATCCTTTAAACCCAACTTCAAACGTCCTCCAGGCAAAGTGCTCTGTGCCGACACCTTCCCGGGACGCCCCGTCGTGCTCCCCATTACAGGACCTGGCACGGTCACCGACGCGCGAGTGTGCACGTGTAGCTTTAGTCATCGGTGCCTGAAACACAGGACTGAAGATCTGCTTTGGGCCTTAGCAGCTCCCAGCAAATACTAATAAATACACACGGATGAGATGAAACGAAGACCCCACTTTCTGGAAATCATGCCTGTTTCACCAAAACGGTAATGTTTCAGAACTACTTCCTGTAACGAAACTCCCTTTGCCGGTAGTGCAGCTACACTGATCTGGAAACCACCCTGTCGTGGCTGCTAAGGACCCGAAGTGACTTCTCGTCGAAATGGAAAGAGGACCCTCTCACTTGAACCCAAGCAAACACTTTAAGGAACACATCACGGCCACTTTTCACACCGGACATTCTTCAACCCAAACCATCGGAAATGGTTTCTGGAAGCGACAGGCATGCTCAGGTTTGCGCACGGCTGAGCCAAGGACCGTGGCAGACCCTGGGACGTGCAGACGCGTGAGGGAGACCCGTGCCGAGGGGTCCAGCCAGCTCCCAGCAGGCCCAGCTTCATGACCGGAGGGGGTAATTCCATCCCTGGGAGCCCGGAGCCCACGAGTGGCCTCGGGACGGGTCCTCCCCGGGGAGGGGACGTGATGGGTGAGGGGTGGCACCTCCAGGCAACATCGTGGACAAGCGATGCCCCTGTTCACACCCCCAGCCCGGAAGCCAGAAGGGAGCACGAGCCAAAGGAGCCGCGTCCCTGCCTCGCCCGGGGAAGCCCACCCGCTAACCACCTGCGTGTGGGACGGGGACAGACCCGGGCCGGGTCGGGCCGCTGGCGTGCCAGGGCTGGTCCGTCACCGACCCAACCCCGTCTGAGGGGGAAGACAGACGTGCAGAAAGGAATCGTGAGCCGCAGGCGGGTTGGGGTGGACAGCCACAGAGGGGACAGAGGTAGGAAGCGTCCAGGGATGTTTCCGAGGAAGAAGGGACCAGACCTACTCACAGGGACAGATGAGGAAGAGAGGGCTTCTTTGGTGGCTCCTGGGCTTGGCTGGCATGGGGAGTGGGAGGTGATGCCCCCCCCGCCCCCCGCTGGGAAAGCAGGGGAAGCCGCACAGGAAGGGGGTAGGGCCAAGGGGGAGGAGGATGGGGGCGCACAGACACCAGGCACCACGGGGCGGGACGGGCGGGCGGCTGCACTGAGGAGTCTGCAGCTCTGGGTGTAGGGCCCGGGTGGGGACCGCGGTGCAGCGTCGCGGTCACTTGGATACATCGGAAGAGGCCCTCCCCGGGAGAAAGTACGGAGAGACACCGGGCCAGGGACACAGCCCTCGGGCACCCACCAAGCCCAGGAGCAGGGAGGAGCCCACAGCGGTCACGAGCAAAGAGGCCGTCCCCTTGGGGTGGTGTGTGTGGGGGGGGGGTTCCTGATAGGGCTGACTCGGGGGGTTAGCGGGCTCTGCGTGCAAGTGGGGACGGCAGTCAGATCCTGACGTGCACCTGCACCACAGCAGGCCGAGCACCCGCTTCCTGCAAGTCCTGCTCTGCAGAGGGCACGGAAACGGGGCGGCACCCAGGGGGGTTTTACAGGTGACATTCTGACCAAGCTGGGGACCGTCCCGCAGAGAGGGAGAAATGGAAAGAGCAACAAAGAGCTCAAGAGCAGGAGCTGGAGATTTGAGGAAAAACAAAGGGTGGAAAAATCTATAAAGAACTTAGAAAACTGAACACCCAAAACCAAATGATCCAGTTAAAAAATGGGCAGAAGAGAGGTGCCTGGGTGCCTCGGTCAGTTAAGCATCTAACTCTTGGTTTCGGCTCAGCTCGTGATCTCAGGGTTGTGGAACTGAGCCCCATGTTGGGCTCTGAGGAGACACGAACAGACATTTCTCCAAAGACGACATCAGGTGGCCAACAGACACATGAAAAGATGCCCCACATCCCTCAGCATCAGGGAAATGCCAATCAAAATCACAAGGCACCACCTCACACCAGTCAGAATGGCTCAAGTTAACAAGTCAGGAAACGACAGGGGTTGGCGAGGATGCGGAGAAAGGGGAACCTCTGTGTACTGTTGGTGGGAATCAAGCTGGTGTGGCCGTTCTGGAAAACGGTACAGGGGGTTACAAACAGAGCTACCCTACGACCCAGCAATCACACTACAAGGTGTTTACACAAAGATACAAAGACACTCGATGGGGCACCTGCACCCCGCTGTTTTATGGGAGCATCATCAGCCAAAGCCAAATCGCAGAAACCGCCCACGTGTCCGTCGACAGAGGAGTGGATAAAGAGGAGGAATACTTATACAACGGAATATTACGCAGCCGTCAAGAAGAATGAAATCTTACCATCTGCAACAATGTGGACGGAACTAGAAAGTAGACACTGAGTGAAATAAGCCGGTCAGAGAAAGGCAAATATCACAGGATCTCACTCAGATGTGGAATTTAAGAAACAAAACAATCAAGGAAAGGGACCAAAGAAGAGAGAGAGAGACAAACCAAGAAACAGACCTGGTCACCAGTGGGGGGGGTTGGGGGTGGGGGAAGCAGGTGACGGGGAGCAGGAGCGCACCTGCCGTGACGAGAACCGGGGGGCACAGGGGAGTCCCGAGTCTCTGCACGGTACACCTGAGACTCACACTGCCCTGGACGCTAATGGACTGGAATTCAAATATACACCAGACGACAAAGGAGTGGTGGGCAGGAAACCCAGTGCCTGGATTAAGAACAGAAAGCGACCCCCTCACCGGAAGTATCTCGCACGGATGATGCTGTCAGGATCTGTTTCTACTTGGAGGTTTTCATACGTCTGTCTTAGGGAAGACGTTTCTCCCCAGTGATTTGGACGTGCCACGTCATTCAAGTGTATTATCAGGGCAAGGCCCGTTTCTTTCTTTCTTAATTTTTTTTAAGATTTTATTTATTTATTTGACAGAGAGAGAGAGATCACAAGGAGGCAGAGAGACAGGCAGAGAGAGAGGGGGTAGCAGGCTCCCCGCTGAGCAGGGAGCCTGATGTGGGGCTCCATCCCAGGACCCTGAGATCATGACCTGAGCCGAAGGCAGAGGCTTAACCCACTGAGCCCCCCAGGCGCCCCGGCAAATCCCGTTTCTAATTTAAGTGTCAAAAAGTAACCGTGCACTGTGGGTTCTTCGAGAACTGATCGAGGGCCTCCCAATTATGCCAAGAAAAAAAAAAGGGCAGGAAAAAAGACTTGGAAAGACACAGCACTCACCTTATTAGGGAAGCGGAGGAGGTCCCTTAACATGAGAATGGAATCCTTCATTTCCTCCTGCCGGGAGAAACAAGCAAACACGCGAGGGCAAAGTTAGTGTTCGCAGTGTGCTCCTCAGACAGAGTGCTCGCGGGTTTCTGAGCCACGCGATGGTGGAGGGACGGTCCCCTGGACCCGTGCTTTGCCTTCTAGGGCCCCAAGTCCTCTGGGCACTCACTGGCCTCCCCCAGCCCAGCGGGAGCGTGACCGGAGGGGAGGGAGAAGGAGGACGGAGCTGAGAGAAGTTCTAGAAACAGTAAGGGTCCGAATATCAAGGTCACAGGGACACGAGGCTGAGACGCGCGCGCCCTCTAGTGGCGATCGGGGGCCCAGACACCTCCTGGCAGTGACAGAGGACAGGGGCATTGAGCACGTGCCCGTGTCCTTGAGCTGCACGTCACCTCACTGTTGTCAAGGTCAAGGCAGACGGGATTCACATCACGTGACTTAGAGAAACGGGCGCAGACTGATCTGCACGATATTGCTGCGCTCGGTCTCACTTTGATGAAGCAACAGCATTTGTTTGTGAAGGTGTGAGCGGACGGGAGAGGCCTCCCCGGCCGGCCCTCGGGCCCCCTTTCTTGACCGTGTTTCCTAAGCAAGGCGGCTTGCTGGTGAGCCCAGCAGTCAGGGGCCCTGCCACGCGGATGCCGACCTGCGGGCACCGAGCCCACCCTGCTCCAGCCCGCACCTGATCTGCGAAGGACAGTCTGCACGCAGAAGAAATCAGCGCCTCTTGGATTCGTGCCCACTGGCCACACGAGGGGCTTCCGTCCTCCGCAGCCCAACGAGTCAGGACCCTGGTCATCACAGTGATATAGCTCCTGATCTCTGTGTGACTGCCCATCCGCTGAAGGGTGGAGAGGTGCTTCAGGCTGGAGTTATAGCTGGAGAAAATGCAGGAGTTACCAGGATTGCTCCAACACACGGCAAAGCTTTCCAGCCTGCCTGCCGGCGGAGGAGGGGTTCTTGCTGGGGAAAGTTTCATGGGTGGGTCGGGGCAGACGGGGGATGGTCCAGAGGACAGATCGTCCATGCAAGAGAAACTCAGAAAAGACACAATGAGGCAGGACATCAGAATTCCATAAAACCCCTGATCAGAACTGAGCCGGGCAGAGTCGCCGAGCAGAATGACAGAGACACGTTGTGGCAGGCGAGGGACAAGAGGGGCAGAGCCGGACCAAGATGCCACCGTGGCTACAGCGAGCCGGAGGTTCGCAAGGACCTGAGCCCACAATCACAGCACGGTGCACACTCAGACCGCAGTTGGACGCTATGTCATGATCACGGACCACACGCCTTGGCCAAGTGGGGTTTGCATCAGGAGTGCGAAAGGAACTCCAGTCGGAAAACCAGTCAAGGTAATTACCATCGTAACGCACAGAACCCACATAATCATCACAATAGATGCAACAAAGTACGAACAAAATCCATTCCCTTTTCATGATAGAAATATCCCAAATCTAGGAATAGAAGGGAACCTCTTCAACCTCAAAAAATACACCTATGGAAAACCTACAGCTATGACCCTCATGGTGAATGAAAGATGGAACCCTTCCCGGCCTAGATTGGAAGCAAGACCAGGGAACGCACACTTGCCGCTTCTCTTCACCATTGAACTGAAGAGTCTCACCAGGGCAGGAAAGCCAGGGGGGGAAGTATCCAGATTGGAAAGGAAGGAGTAAAACTCTATTTGTAGATGGCACGCTCTTCCCCATGGAAAAACCCCAAAGAATGCACTAAGAAACCGTAGAACAAATAAATGCGGTTGGCAAGGCTGCAGGATTCGAGATCAATCACGTAAACATCAGTTGTGTATCTACACACTAGCAACAAGAATCCAAAAACAGAATTTAAGCGAACAACTTGATTTACAATAGCACTAAAAAGAATAGAACGTTTATAATTAGACTTAACCAAAAAACTCAGTTCCAATATACTGGAAACAAGAAAGGGACTGAGGCAACCTCACGGTGCTGAAATGCTGGACAGCTCCCTGGGGGCGGCGGCCCTGGAGCCCCCCCTCACACCACACACACAAGGCAGCGACAGGCGGGTCACGGAGCTGTTACATCTCCCATCTCCCACACGAAGACTCCGCAGCACACCCTACGGCTGCTCCAAGCAACGACAGAGATAATCAGCATGCCGGACGTCACCCCGTGGGAGGGCAGACACGGAGCACGGACCGGGGAGGAGCGTCTGCAGATCACGTCTCTGACGAGGGACGTGCGTCCACAGTACGTGAGGAGCTCCTCCAGCTTAAGCAGAAAAAGACAACCCCATTTTTAAACGAACTCCGTGAACAGACATTTCTCCGATGTGCAAGCCCATGAAAAGACGCTCTCCACCGCTAGTCACGAGGGGAACGCAACTCCGAGGCGCGCCCACCATTCTGGCCATCCAGCTAGAATGAAAGAGAGACAGAGCAGCAGTGCGGTGTAGACGGGGTCGAACTGGAGCTTCGTGGGAAATGGTGCAGCTGCTCTGGGACACGGGCCGGCTGCTCCCCCACAAGGTACCCACGGGGCGACCTTACGAGCCCGCAGCTCTGCCTTCAGGGATCGACCCAAGAACAACGAAACTCACGTCCACACCTCTGTTCCTAACAGTGTGATCCCTGACAGTCTGAGCTGGAAACACATCAGCTGTCTGCCAACTGAGGAGGGGACACACAGCCCGTGGGGCATGGGAGGGGACGGGCCGGTGACGGACCTCAGAGACGCCCCAGCTAGTGAGAGGGGCCGGCGCAAAGGAGCCCACGGGCTGTGGCCCAGTTTGCATCCACAACCCGCCTCGGCCCGTCCATGGATGGGAGCTGGGTGAGCGGCCGTCTGGGGCTGGGGGAAGGAAGCTGACAGCTAACGAGCCCCGGGTTTAGGGGACAATGGCACGCAGAGGGTAGCCCGGGACACCCCGTGTTTGCAGGCTCTGGCGCAGATCTGAGTTAGGACTGCAGAGCCCTGGCTGTTGCTCTGGCTCATCGCGAGAAGATGGGCGCCCGCCCGTGGCGGCCCGGGGGAGACCCCGCTCCCGGGGAGACGCCGGCATGTGCTCACTCACGTGTCCTCATCCAGGCAGAGACTCCCGCGGACACGGGGCAGCACGGTCACCGTCACGGCACACGGCGCGGCCCGGGAGCCCACGCCATCTGTGATCTCAGTGGACACCGTGACTGGAAGAGAACAGGGCAGGCGAGGGTCACGGTGGAGAGCAACCCCTCGGGGAACCAGGGTCTCTACGGGGTGGACCCGTGCACCCAGGATGCCGACATCGCAACCCAGCAAGGCACGAGCTCTGAGCACGAGGCTGCCCACCCTCGTGGCGAGGCCAGTGCTCGGACATCAAGTGCCACCCGGCGGGACGGGGCACTGAGCGCCGGAGGGCGGGGGACGGGAGCGGTTGTGAGGCTGGAGCCGCGGGAGCCCGGCAGTGCCCCACTCGCTCGCTCGCTCCCCTGACCTGCAGGCCCCGTGTGTCCGCAACGGCAGGACCCCACCAGCGAAGGGGACAGGCCCGGCCACGGGACAGCGGGGCCGCGGGAGACCCGAGAATGAAACCCAGCGGAGGATCAGGGTTTGGAGTCACACTCTCAGCAGCTCCTCCGTGATGTCCAGAAACAGGCCACGTGCAGAGAAAGGCAGAGAAGCCAAGTCTGCGTGCGTCCCAGGAGTGTGGCAGCCAGCGGCTTTGCTGGGGCCTCGGGATGCGGGCCCGTGAAGCAGGCCGGGGTTTGCGGGGCAGAGACGTGCGGACGATGCTGCCATGGAGGCCGCAGGGCCGGCCACAGAACCACGCAGGAGGCCGACCAGGGGCGTGCAGGCCTTCTCAACCCGAAATGTGAGGGCCGAGTACAGGAGATGCACCGGCGTTCAGAGCAGACCCCGAGTCCGTGGGACCGTCACACGAGAGGGGGACACGACAGGACCGAGGGCTGCGGCGTATTTATTCTGCCGGCGCTCACCCTCCTCTGACTCTGGAAGGCGTCCGTCATCCTGGTGTCGACCGCTGGGACACCTCGTGCATTCCTGGGCAACGGCCGGAGTGATGCCACTCGCCCTGACACCGCTCGGTGACCGTGGCCTGAAATGTGGCTCTACCAACCCGTGGCAAGAAACCCTCTCGTCCAACACGGAGCGGAGGCCCTGCCCCCGGCGTCCTATGTGGGCGTCGGCCCAGCCCGTGGTCTACAGGTCCCCACAGACAGGGTCCCACGCGGCCGTGCAGGTGAGCGTCTGGGGAGGGGCCCAGCCAGGTCTGAACCAAGCGCAGGACTCCATGTCCAACGCCAGCAAGGGGAGGGCCGGGGGTGAGCAACCATTGGAGGGAAGTTTCCAGGAGCAGGGGGCGCGTGCGGTTTCACTGTGGAGGAATTTATGCCGCAGGCCAGTGACCACCACCCCCGTCCGTCCACCCACCCGCTGTGCACTGTGCCCGTCGTGACACATGGCGGATGCGCCCATCCTCGCCGATCACAGCGTCCAGTGCTGAACGCCTTCGCCCGAGTCTCTGACCCGCACCCAGGAGCCGGTGCCCACGTGTCTAACCCCGGGTCAGGCAAGGTCTCATGAAGAAGAAAGCTTTCTGGCTGGGCTTCAAGGTTTAAGGAAACTGAATGGACGAGTGAGTTCAGACTTCAGGCCGAAATAATCTCACCTTGCCAGCTCCAAGAAAGTTCTAGATCAGTGACTCCGAGTTGCCTGCACCTCGGAACCATCCGGCCTCAGAGGTTTATTCAGCTGCGTGGGTCCTACAGATGAGGCCACGTTCCTGAGCGGCTGCGTCTC
>CM053614.1:87309846-87340558 GCA_028646535.1 Procyon lotor | reverse complement strand
CCCCCCCCCCCCCCCCCCCGCGGCGTGACTTACCTTTATAACCGTCCCGGGGCTCGCCGGCCGGCAGCGTGGAATAGTACTGGCTGTCTCGCCCTCGGTACAGGGTGCGTCTGGGGGCACTTCCTATCCGATAGCTGAATTCGTAACGGAAGTCCTAGGATCCGTTCCGCGCAGAGCGAGGACACAGCGGATAGACGAACAAACTGTGAATTACATCCCCAGGAAGTCCACAGCCCTGCACCCCTGACGCCCCCCACCCCGAGTCCACACCACACCCCTGCGTCCCACACGCCCCACCCCCACCCCGAGAGCGTGGGGTACAGACAGGCAGGGGCAGGGACTTCCCGTCCTGGACTGCGCAGGTACATGGCGGGCCCTCTCCCCTCCAGGGCCCTGCTCCCAGGGCCAAGAGGACCCCACACCATGGCTGCTGTCTGAGCACTTGTGTGCTCTCCCGGCCTGGGAACCCCCAAAAGCCACAGAGACACAGATCCCCGGGCCTCCTCGGGGGGAGGGGGACACAACAGACAGGGGCGCTCAGACGAAGCCCTATAGCTCTTGGTGTCAGAACAGGGCATTTGGAGAGAAAGAGGGAAAGAAACCATGAAGCAGACCCTTTGCTGCAGGGCGCACGCTGCTGGTCCCCAGAGGGGAGGGGTGGGGGGTGGGGAGCAGGATCGCACCGGCCACAATGAGCACAGGGTGACGCAGGAAGTGCTGGTCGCCGTAGGCTACGGCTGAGATCATACCACCCTGTATGTGAGCTACACTAGAACCAAAACTGAACTTAACAACGGGGCGCCCGGGTGGCTCACAAGGTCAAGTGTCTGCTTCCCGCTCAGGTCATGATCTCAGGGTCCTAGGAGGGAGCCCCGCGTCGGGTGGGCAGGTCCCTGATACGTGGGGGGTCTGCTTCTACCTCTCCCCCGGTTGGTGCTCTCTCTTGCTCCCTCTCTTTCAAATGAATGAACAAATTCTTTTTAAAAAAATAAATAAAATAATACAAAAAGAGCGTGACACCTGGGCCCCAAGGAAGGTCAAGAGCGGACCCTCCAGGGACGCACGTGGTGGGTTTCCGAGAGAAGGAGCAGGCCCGGGACAGGACAGGGGCGGTGTGTCCCCGGGAGGCCGGAGAGCAATGTCACGGCACTCCTGCCGTCGGGACAAAGCTCCGCGTCCTGTGGCGCCTCCCCCGAGAGCGGCCTCGGCCCCCAGCCTCCGGACAGACTCGGGCTGGCCAAGCGTACCGGTCTCCCCGACATGCAGAAGACGCCGAAGACGGTGTGAGCCTCGAGGCCACGGTGTGGCTGCACCTGGCAGGCCATGTCCCGCGGGGCCGGGTTGAGCGTCACGTACAGCTGAGCTCTCCCCAGGACGCGGCGCGGGGAAGCTACAGACAGAGGACGGGGGTTAGAACCCACGCTGGGGAGAGAGCAGCGCCAACACGTCTTCATAGCACACCCGGCCGGTCGCAGGGTACGGGGCCCATGGTCCCCGCGACCCGCCCTCCGTGGGGTTCTGGCGGGCGCCCGACGTGGGGAAACGGCCCCGCAGCCCAGCACGAGGTCAGGTCAAAGAGAAGGGAGTGGCTGCTCCATGGCCCGACCCGGAGTGCGCGGGAGCCCGGGGGCCAGTGCTGCTGCAGGGGGGGAGCAGGGACACCCCGGGCCTCCCGCGCACAGGCTCAGTCTCCGCCACCGGGAAGGAGCGTGACCGGCCTCGGGAAACAGCCCCCAGCCTCGTCACTTGGACAGATGTCAGCAGCAACGGCAGGGAGGCCAAAGGTGTTTGCTTTGTGGTGTCTGTGAAAGCAAAAGCAGTAGCGTGTCTCGTGCCACACGCAGGGGCCCGGGGGTCCGGCTCTGAGCGCACCGCGTGAGGGGCGGGGGACGTCTGCGAACCGAGCTCGGGGACCCCACGGGCCCTACCAAGGGGCTTCGCACAGACGTCGGCCTCGTGCTTCTCGTGAGAGGAGGCCCACATGGGGGACAAGCCGGGAACCACAGCCGGGGTTCCAAGCAGCCCAGACACACGGACTCCGACCCCACCCGTCTGCGCACCGTTGGATCCCCTGTGCTTGTCATAGGGAATGAAAATGTCCAGTCCTGCCCTGGAAATGGGGCGGACGGCCCAAAGCTGCCCCCAAAGATGCGACTGTGTCATGGAAAAGGCAGGAAGGGAGGTGGACGAGCGCCGGGTCACAGACCCCACAAACAGCCCCCACCCTGGGTTTCATTTGTGCGTCGCGATTATCACCCGAGTCAGGGAAAGGATCGACCCACACGGCAGTCTTGGAGAAACCAATGAACACACACCTCGTCCTGGGTTTTTTAAAAAGGCCAACATCTCAGCCTCTGCCATGCCCTGAACACCCAGCTGACCCCGCAAGGATCAGAAGCACAGGAGGAGGTAAGAGTGAGCAGTGGGGACCGAGGGGACCGAGGGGACCGAGGGAGGGTCAGCTGGGAGCTCCAGCTCTGGAGCAGGAGCCTGGGGGTCAGAAGAGGCAGCAGTTTCCAGAAACCACCTGAATACAGTGAGAACTCGCACCCCCGCACACCAGCTCCGGCTGGGCGCCCACGTACCCACAGAGGCTTGCAGGACGTACGTGTCCCCGGGGCTCAGGGAGAATGGCTTTATTGTCACCATGCGTCCTGTGATACCTGAGGAGAAGGGGCCGCAGGGAAAGGGCCATCAGTGGGCCTGCGGGGCAGGGGGCGGCCAGACCCCCTCTGCGTGGGCTTCCCCCTTAACCCGTAGAGCGGGCGTCGTCCTCCCTGCCGGTGCCCCAGATGTTCGCCCCCTGCCCTCTTTACGGAGCTGGAGGCTCCCGTCCAGCCTCCCTGGCCCAAGGGCAGCGACTCCGAGCAGGGGCCTGGGGGGCAGGCCCGGGTCACACTCGGCTCCCAGCGACGAGGGGGCGTCCCTGGGAGCTCACGCTGCACCCTTCGTGGAGCCCTCTGTGCCCAGCCCGGCTCGCTGACACACTGACTTGGTCCACGAGGCACGACTAAGGCATTTCAGAGTGAGTTTTCCGCCTCGAAGGTCACCACCCGAACCACTTCTTAAATCTGGGTGTGACTGCTGCCCACTGGTGACGGCGGGCTGAGGCTGCCCGGGAAACGCAGGCTGGTGGTCTCAATGGGGAAACCGTCGTTCCCCGAAATGTGGGGGTGAAGGGGGAGGAGGCAGCTGTCTAACAGGGGGAGGCCCAGAGGCTACACGGGCGTGGAGGATGCGGTCCCACGGGTCCCCGCAGGAGGCAGGGGGCCGGCCCACCACGAATGGCCCACCACCGTGCCCTGCGCCCAGTCAGTGGGGTGACCGTCCCCAGGCAGGACCCCCTCCACCACCCCGTCTGCAGGCTCCTGGCGGGCCCCAGGGCCACATCCTGCCCTCGATCAGGAGCCTCTGCCCGCAGGCCACGGAGGGACATGCACGAGCACAACAGGCACGGTGACCCCAGGGACTTCTCCACTGCAGACAATGTTGTGGGAGAAACGGAGGGGCTGCTCCCCAAACCCTTGTGACCCGGCGGCAAAGCCCCGGGTCTGAAGAGAGGGCTCGTACCGGAGGAGGTGTAGCCGTGGAAGCGAGCACGGCTGACCGGGGACTTGGGCCAGTCCACCAGGAGGGTGGGCCTGGCCGCGGCCAGGGAGGCCGAGGGGCCCAGCAGGTTGTCCCCGGCCCCGCGGCCCCCGGCAGCGCTCGAACTCGGGCCTGCTCCCGGGAGGCTGGCGTCGGCCCCTGGAAGACAAGGCAGGTCAACACATCGTCAAGGGAGAGAGTCCCACTGGTCTTCTGAGCTACCGTCCACAACTGCTGCAGGACACATCCTGTCGAAATACCCCCAGCTCCAGGGTGTCCGTGACCCCACGCTGGGGGCGTGATGGCTAGTCCCTCCTGCCCGGCCTCCAGGGCTCAGCAAACACCCTGCTTGCTGAGCCTGGGAGCTGGTCCAGGGCAGAGCCGCTCAGTAGAGCGACAGGGGCCCGGCTGCCGGGGGCCCAGCGGAACAAGCCAGCCCGGCCAACCAGACGACACTGGCCGCCCCCACACTCCAGCGCCGGGTGACCGTGAGCAAAGACAGGGCAGGGCAGGGCGTGGGGAGGGGCCGTGGTCCCCTGGGGGGCGAGGTGCAGACAGAGGCCAGTACGAGCTCTAGAGGGAACACTGGAGGGGCTTGGGGGTGGGGAAGAGGGAGAGCAGGCGGGAGAAAGTGCCAGAAGGCTGCTGGGACAGCTGTGGAGGGGGTCTGGGCGTGCCCTGAGAGCCCCCGGGACCGTCTGTGCAGGCGGCGGGGAGGGAGGCGGGGACAGAGGGGGGCTCCTGCGTGGGCCAGCCGGGCACCAGGGACAGCGAGGGGACCGCAGGCTGGAGGCACGGACAGAAGATGCAGCGGGAACGTGACCCCATTCTGAGTGAGTCACCATCAGCAGGGGCAGTTTTACAAACATAATTTTCTGTTCGTTCAGGGCTACTCATGAGGCGGCCGCTGGGAGTGTGGAGCCAGCTGCTCGCACGGGGGGTGGGTCACAGGAGGGAGCAGACAGGCCTAACAACACCCCGGGGGCAGGAGACGAGAGGGGAAAGCCGGCCAAAACAGGGAGCAGATCCCACGGGCCCGTCACCCCCTGACCATCCGGCCCTTCTGTCCACGGCTACAGCGTCCACCACCCACACACCGAGGTGTGGCAGAGCAGCAGCGCCTGCCCGTGGGGTTGGGGCCACCTGGGGCTCCGAATACAGGGGACCCGAGGTGTGGCGGTGGGAGAGCTAGAAGACTCGGGCCAGATGTGCCCTGCGTCCGGGAAGCTCCCGGAGCTCGTGCTGCGGAGCAGCGCAGGGCAGTTCCCGGTTTCAGGGGCTTCGGAGACTGGGCTGGCTTGGGGACAGAGCCCCGGCAAGAGGTGACCGTCACTGACTCACAGTCGGCGGGCTGTCTCCCTCTGGGCGGCACGGCTTCTTGGAGGTCACTGTAATAGGCTTCAAAATCTACACAGGAAGAGAAAAACAGGATGGGTCCCGTAGAGCCACGGGCTCCCCCCAAGTCCACACGAGCCTCCCGACGGCACGCACGGGCTGCCGGGGTCTGAGTCTCGAGCCCACACCCAGCTCTGCGCGTGTGTCACCGCGACCCTGGAGGACACAGATGTCTGCGTGTGTGGCTTCCCCGGAGAAGCCGGCCGCTGGGCGCCGGGTCGAGGCCAGGACCCCGCAGAAGGAAGCAGGGGACATGAGTGCGCCCTGCTGCAGAGGTCACTGTCCGTCTCCGGCAGCTGCTAGGCCGCAGCCCAAGGAAAGCTCACTCTCGATGGTGTCAGTGGGGAGGGACGGTGAGGGACAGGCAGGGTCTGGGCCAGGCTTTGCTCCCTGACAACGAGCTCCCCTCCTGACTTTGGAGGCACAGAAACCATTTCTGGGCGGCCCGAAAACCAGCGACACAAGTGGAGGGCCTGCTCCCTGGGAGGAGAGGGGGCCGAGGGAGGCCGTGTGCACGGGCGGCCGTCAGAGCCTGGACAGGCTCGCAGCGACGAAGGAAGGCCTGAGACTCCACGGGCATCCCCCAAGCTGAGGGATGTGGCGGGACAGGGGCACTTACCAGAGGGGGCGGGGGACGGGCTCTGGGGGGACGGCCTTGCGGGGGGGCTGGGCCCCGGGGAGCGCTGTTCACCCGCAGCAGGAACCCAGCGCCCGCTGGCCGTGGGCCCCGAGGAGGGTCTCCCCGCGCCTGAGAGGACCGGCTGGCCCCGGGTCTGCGGTGACAGCTCCCAGGACGGTGCGCCCATCGCGTGGGGCCCCAGCCAGCTCGGCTCCGGGGACGGTGGGCTGGACTCCGGCAGCGTCGAAACGGCCCCCAGTCCGGCGGCGCCCAGCAGCCCCACTGTTCTACAGAAGGGAACTTCAACAAACAGAACAGGGTGGGATGTTCGGGCCGGAAAACTATGTGGTTACAAAAGGTCTGTGGGGGCGCCCGGGGGGCTCAGTGGGTTGGGCGTCTGAATGTTGGTTTGGGTTCAGGTCATGACCCTTAGGTCCTGGGATCGAGCCCCACGTCGGGCTCTGTGCTCAGTGGGGAGCCTGCTTCTCCCTCCCCCTGCCCCCCACCTGCCTGTGCTCTCTGTCTCTCTCTCGGATAAACAAAGTCTTTAATAATAATAATAATAATAATCAGGTCTACACGTTACATCAGCGTGCCATTTTAACAAACGTGACCCACATCTGAGCAGGGCACGTCCGAGGAAATGTCGGGGGGCATGGTTCTCACCCGGAGGCAGGCAGACCCCCCGCTCCGGGGAAGCAGGAGGGCGGCTGACGCCGTAGCTCCCCCAGGATCTGCTCGCCTCGGACTCCCCCTGCACCTGCACACCTGGGTGGGTGATTCATGCCTACTCCAGACACACTCTGGGCACGCGGGGCCACTGACCCTCGCTCTCCTGTCCGCGTCCGTGTAACAGCTCTAAAGGGAGCTGGTATGACTTATGAGAAAGGATGAACGACAGGGGCGCCTGGGTGGCTCAGTGGGTTAAAGCCTCTGCCTTCGGCTCAGGTCAGGATCTCAGGGTCCTGGGATCGAGCCCCGCATCGGGCTCTCTGCTCAGCGGGGAGCCTGCTTCCTCCTCTCCCTCTGCTGCTCCCCCTGCCTGGGCTCTCTCTTTCTCTCTGACAAATATATACATAAAAATCTTTTTTTTTAAAAAAAAATTAAAAAAAAGAAAAGAATGACAGAGAGAAAATTTCTACGGTTGTAACGTGAGGACATCTCGCTAGAGTGGGCTTGTCCTCGCTGCCGTCACAGAGCCAGATTCTGTGACATGAGGGGGGATGCGCGGCCTTCGGACCGTCACTGGCGCGGCTGCATGTTCAACCACGGGGGGTTTGCCCCGGTTCCTCCCCTGCGTTCCCGGCCGGCTTTGCTTCTGGAAAACCCAAGTAGGTCGGAATGTGGGAACGGCTGCCCTACAGAGAAGGGCACAATGGCCCCTATGTGCTCCTGTCCCCTCGCCGGGAGGTCAGCTGCACTCAGAGCCCGCGTGTGCAAGCTTGGTGCGGATCCACAGTAAGCGTGCGTCTCCGAGGGCTCGGCATGAGCTTCTGTCCAGGAACCAGCCATGCCCAGCTCGGCAACCAAAGCTCTCCTTCTGCCCCTCCCAACCATCTCTTTCACGGAGGCCGCCCGTGAGAACCCCGCTCCCCCCTGCCTCGCACCCAGGCCACATCCCATCCCAGAGCCGGCACGCTCTCACGTCACGCGGCCACTGCCCTGCGCGGCGCTGGGACCCACCCGTCCCACCGAGAAAACCACGTCTCGGAGAAGCGCCTGAAGTCGCGGGTCACAGCGCCGGGGCGAGGACTGGCCCCGAGGATAGCGGGAGCCGCGGGGGACGCAGGCGAGTTCCCAGTCCAGTCTCGTGTGCAGGAGGCTGGGCCGCAGCCTCCGGGCATCCCCGTCCCGTGAGCGTCGATTTAGGAGAGGGGCACGACCAGGGACACGGGTCTGGGGTCTGGGTGAGGCCGAGTCTGCACACCGCGCGCCATCCCCGAACGCCCGAGTCCTCCCCTGGGTCAGCAGAACGAAGGCGGCCACGACCTTACCTTCCGTGCGGGTCCTTTCGGTCGCGTTGACCAGGAAGAGGTCCCAGGAGTAAGACAGGTAGGGCCCGTCCCCACACTCGTCACACTCGGCTTGAAGAGAAAGCTCTTCGTTCCAGTTAACGAACACGTCCTTAAAGTTGACCCAGGAGATGTGGACGAATCTGTGCCGTGGGAACCAGGGTGGAGACTTCAGGGAGAGCGGCGGGTGGGGCGTCGGTGTCTCGGCGGGTGGGACCCAGCCTGCACTCGGCCCCCCAGCACCGCGTCCCAGGATGCATATGCACTGAGCCCAGACAGGGTGTGCGAGACCTCCAGGTCACACGGAGCTCGGGCAGAGCCGGATGGCACCCTGGCCCCACAGCCCCCCTGAGCCAGCCCTGCCTGCACTCTCCACAGAAGGGAGGCCCTCCGAGGGCTCACCTCACCTCAGGGCTCCCTCCCACCCACCCGAGCCTCACCGGGACACGCCCAATGGCCAGCTATGTCCTTCACATCCCGCGGCCTCACCGCCCCCTGCGGTCTGCCCCCCACCCCACGTGCAGGACCCCTGGTGGCCCCCTCGGTCCCTCGGCCTCACTACCCCCTGCGGTCTGCCCCCCCACCCCAGCAGCCCCCTCCGTCCCGAAGCCCTGCGGCCCCTCCACTCGTTCCCTAGGCTCGTTCGCTGACCGGCACGTGCAGTCCCCGGGGACGTTACGTGGCACTCTGGCCTTGCCACCAAGGCCTGATTCACAGGAGCTCCCCCTGTGGGGCTCGGCGGCCCCCAGAAGGTCAAGGTGGGAGAGAGCCCCCGGCTGTGTGTGGTGCCGGCATCTCCCACGTGGAGGAGGCATGCGCGCCCCTGTCTCAGTCCGAGGCCTCCGCTCAGGGCTCCCAGTGCAGGAGCCCGAGGTGGGGGGAGCCCAGCAGGCGGGGGCGCGGGCTCCTCGAGGGACCTCAGGCCGGCCCATCCCTGCGTGTGCATCTCTGCGTGTAAGCGTGTCTCCCTGCTTACACGGATGGGGACAGGCCGGACTCCGGCCAGAAGAGGCCCATTGCACTCCGATCTCCCAGGACGCGGTCCCGGGGGGGGGGGGGCCCAGATGGTGCCTGACGACAATGACCGCCGACCACCCCACACCTTCAGAACACGGTGAAGGGGTATTTTTAAATAAATTCCTTATCTTGTGAGTAGCAGAATTCTATAGAACGTCGTATTTTTAGAATAAAACTTTAATATTAATTAATCTAGATTAATTAACCTAATTTATATATAAGTATTCATTAAATATAATTAACTGAATTACGGCCCAACGTTTGTGGCCCTGTACTGACGTTCCTTCACTTTCTTTTTTTAATTTTTTTTTTTCCAGTAGGTTCCACACTCAACATAGGGCTTGACCTCCCGACCCCAGGATCAGCAGTCACCTGTACTGACTGAGCCAGCCTGGAACTTGATTCCTTCACTTTTAATACATCTCAGGAGCCCTAAAAAGGGCAGGTGACCTGGGTCTGGCTGGCCCTTGGTGAGGCGCCCAATCTTGTCTGCTGACGATGTATTTTTCATGCCTCCCACCCGAGCCCTGGGGGCGGGGGGGGGGGGTCCCCACCAGTCCTCATTCTGACCTCGGTGCCACAGCTCACATCCTCTCCGTAATGTTGGTCCCGGCCAGGCACAGCTAATTTCCTTCCTCCTCCGGGAAGCCTTCCAGAACCCACCCTGCTCTCCGCACTTCTAACCACGAGCTGTTCTGACACAAGGTGACAGTGACCGCCTAGACCACTTGCAGGATGGTGTGTGGGCCCAGCCCTGCTCGCCCCGGATTTCCCAGGCGTCCCGCGTGCCCCCTGGGGACGTGCGGAGCAGCCGCGGCTCACGCCAGCCTGAGTCCCGTGTCGGGCTCAGCGAGGCCCTCCGTCAGGGGCTAGCCTCAGTCTGTGTTGCAGGTCTGGTCTGTGGCTGGAGCACGTCCTTGCTCCCTGCACTGTCCCAACGTCACGACTGGCCCGGCCCTGTGCTGCCTCCAAAGCCCCGTGCAGAGGCCCTGAGATGCCCTTGCCTCCGTCCAGCCTCGGCCCGAAGCCCCCAGCAGACCCCTGTCTTGGGGCCGCTGCCGTGATGGGCTCTGCCCCAGGGACCGCGGAGGGTGGGCTCCCCCGGCCCTCGCTGGTCAGCCCGTCTCTCCTCGGCAGGCCCCTCGGGTGGCTCCCACCCCTGCCAGGCAGGGCACGGAAGGGCACCCCCTCGGACCCGTCCTGCAGGGAGCGGGGCCGGTGGTACCTGAGCGCCGAGTCGGGGCGAGGGGACAGGAACACCTGCGCCCCTGAAGAGTTCCGGCCGCCGCTGGCCACCGTCAGCGTCACGACAAACTGGTCATAGCCGCTGCTGAGAGAGTCCGCAGGGAAGGCGAGGGAGGGAGCCCCGGCAGCCAGGCCGCGCGGAGAGGAGGCGGCGAAGCAGGGGCGCCCGGGGCTGCCGGCCGCGCTGCACGTCCAGTGATAGCTGCGGGAGAAGCCACCGCGGGGCTCAATGCACCGGCCCCGCAGTCAGGAGCTCACCACTGATGGCCTTTCCTGGGGAAAGGGACGGGCTGCGCAACCTTTCCCGTATTCTCTGATGGGGGGAGTGGTTCTAACGCCAAGGTCAGGGGCCAGGCCCGCCCCCCCACTGGCTCCTGGGCTCGGGGGCCCTGCTCTGGCCACTTGTGCTTCCCGACCCCCCGCATGCCAGCGCGCCCCCCCCCGCACTGGCATCTCGGGGCCTCTGACCCTGGAAGGCCACGGCCTCGGGGCTGCCTGTCCCAGAGCACCTGGCGTCTCCCCGACACAGTTCTCTGCCTGTGACAGTCACCACTGCGCCCGACATCGGGAAGCCAGCCCCACCCGGCCGGGAGCGGGCCCTACCCCGGGGAACACACGGAGACAAGCAGCCCCGCCGGGAGGTGCAGGAGGGAGGGCTGTGGGCTCCCCTGACGGCACCCCGAAGTCTACACTGCTGCTCATCCCTCCAAGCGCACTTCCCTATCTGCACCGTAAGCGACCTAAACCGAAGCCCCGGTTCTAAGCGTCCCTGTTTCCGGAGCCTGTAGGAGATTGGTCTGGTCCCATTCAGGCCCCTGGGGGGCAGCCCTCCTCCTGGGCTGGGTGGGAACAGTCCCTGAGCCCCCGGGAGCGGACTCTGCCCGTTTCGGCAGACGCACGCTGAACGCACGCCGTGGGCGCCACGCGGGCTCTCAGGGGAGGGCGCCCAGGGAGCGAGAGCCCACTCTGTCTGCTGTGGCCAGCCCTGTGCGTTGTCCAAAACACGTGCGTGTGACCCGCAGGTCCAGCGGGCCGCCCCTTGCCTCCACCAGCGCCCGCGCCCGGGACGCAGCAACTGTCTGTGCTCACAGGGTGAAGAGAGCAAGTGGCCCTCTAACTACTCCGGAGCACCCCCTGATGCACCCTCTGATGACCCACTCTGTGCCAGGCACAGGGATGTGCCCGCCTGGCGCGAGCATGCCGGCGGGGACAGAGTGCCGATGACTGCAGGACGTGAGCAAGTGTGGGATGCCAGGGGGAGAGGGGCTCTGGGAGAAGAGACCGCAGAGTCCGCAGGGACAGCCATCCCCATGGGGTGATCGGAAGCCTCCCCTGGCAGGAGACGACTGAGCGCAGACAGAGGGAGGCGGGGACAGTCAGGGCTCTCAGAGGCTCCGGCCACCCTCTGGGAGAAGACTGGCTGAGCGAAGGGAAGGCTCTGTCTGCAGAGACGGGAAGGCTGCAGAGGGCCCAGGCCAGGAGGCGGCAGGACACGCAGCCCATGGGCCAAGAACAGTGTGGATGCAGGATGCGTGCTCGAGGTGACCATCGGAAACCAGGTGAGGCCACCGGGGAGGGCATGTGGGTGGCAAAGGGGACCAAGGCCCGAGCCAGGGGCCTCCAGCAGTAAGGGACGTAGGTCACTCAGAGATCAAGTGCCCCTTACACCAAAGCAAGAATTTCAATCATGGGGTAATGTGTTAAATGTGGAAACCTAACGCCCAGCGAGACGGTGTGAGGTCAGGGGTCTCGGGAGGGGATCAGGTCGTGGGGACGAGTAAGAAGACCAGCTAGGAAGCAAGAGGCAGGCCCCCCTGCAGACAGCAACGGGCCCTGGGGCCACAGAATGCCGTGCCCACCGCTCAGAAGCTCTGCGGGCTGCACTTCAACTTCACTGTTCAAAATGGGCAATAAATTCCGACTTCCGGAGCTACTCCGGTGCGCTAGGCTCCCGGGTGAGAAGGAGTCGGGCTCCCCGGCGCTCACCTGAGGGCGGCCCCCGGCTGGTCTGGGTCGTAGGACCGGGAGCCCGTGAGCACGACGAGGAAGGAGGGGGCTCTGGAGACGAGCAGGTGGGTGCCCTCGGAGATGACACTGACCGGGGCGCGGGCCCGCACCTCCACCGCCACGCTGTAGTTGCTGTGCACCACGCTGCCTTCCACCTGGACCTGGAACACGGCCACAAGGGGGTGTCACCCAGGGGGCTGGGCAGGAGGTGCGCGGGAGCCGGATGCCCGTCTAATGCTGCAAGGAGACCGGGCGCGCGGCGGGTGGAGCGTGCGACTCTTGGTCTCAAGGTCATGAGTTCGAGCCCCATCTTGGGCGTAGTAGCAATGACTTGAAAGTAAATAAATCCATTTAAAAACAAGTAAGACAACATTGGAAGGAAACTGGTGAGTGTAAACATGCCATCGGCTCCAACAGTGGCTCCCGGCGCCGCGCGGAGAGGCTCCGTTACTGTGAACCCCAACCAGTCACCCGTGTCAGAGAAACCGCCCACTGTGTGCCCAGTGGGACCAAGCCGGCTGCAGGGGGAGGGGCATGTGCTCATGTCTGGGGGGCACACAGAGCTGGGGCTCCCCAGGTACACCTTCGACGACACGGGTCCCCATCATTGCTCAGGTCATGATCTCGGGATCGTGAGGTCGATTCCCGCATCAGGCTCCGCACTCCACAGGGGTCTCCTTCAGACCCCCCTGCTTCTCCCCCCGCTCTTACTCTCAAATAAATAAAATCTTAAAAAAAAACAAAAAAACTACATTCCTAGCCCCTGTGCGATGGTCTTGAAGCAACGCAAATGAACATTAAGACACCTACTTTGAGACTCGGGAATACTGGGACATTTATAAGTAGGCCGTTCAACGGGGCTCTTTGAGACATTTGACACGATTTGAAAAAATCCACCTGACCCCCCTCCAACATCCCTAACATGGCCTGCTAGGCGCTGACGCCCGATCCCTCCATTTCTGCCTCCCCTGGTCTTCACAAGAACCTCCCACTCACGTGTTTAGCTGCACGTCCCAGCGCCCACCCCCTTACACCCGAGGTGCTTCTAGGGGACCGTCCAGGCCCCCGCCGTTCCGGAATCGTCTCTGATCTGGCACACCGCAGGACCGGGGCAGGGCTCACGGCCACCCTTCCCCGGAGGTGACGAGCTCCCCGGGGAACTTTCAGAAAACGCACGGCCCATCTCTGCTTGCGAACAGACCCTGCTCCACGAAGCCAACTCTTCTAGAAGGGGCATCGTTTCACCATTTTTGCCACCAAAATACACCAAGTGCCAGCAGCAGCCCGGTCCCCAGGGCGTCCCCACGGCCTCAGCTGTCTGAGCACCGTCCCCTTCTGTTCCAGGCGGGCAGCTCTGTGGTGACAGACACTTCCTGACACCCCGGGACTACCTCAGCGACGCAGTCAAAGCAAGCGCTCAGGACGCCTTTGCTAACAGAATAAGGAGATTTTCACGATGACTTTGCCTGTGTTTGGACACGCAATTTACTCTCTCAGAGGAACCAAGCATTTCTCGAGAGCCCAGCCACACTTGCTGTGACAACCGTCATTTTCTCGGGTAGAGCAGGGTGAGGGACGGGGTGAGCTCCTGCTCCAAGGCTGGGGGGACGAATGTCTTCTGACCACCTACCCTGGCAAGAGCGGTGTAGTTCCCAGGCGCCAGGAAGTAGCTGGGGACAGTGACCGTCTGCTTGTGCGTGCTGACGGTGGGGGGCAGGGCCACCGGCCACCCCTGGGAGTTCCAGAAGGTCCAGGTGTAGGAGAGGCCTCGGGAGATGTCACAGAGGATCGCAGACTCGAACGTCACGGCCAGGGTCACAGGCTGAGACCTCCACACCTGCAGGTTAGACAGAAAGAGGTCCCAAAACGTCTATTATGCCTAACGCCACAGAGAAGCATCTGGCGGCTCCGTGGGTTAAGTGCCTGATTCTTGATTCCGGCTCGGGTCATGATCTCAGGGCCGTGAGATCGAGCCCCACATCAGGCTCTGTGCTCCGTGGGGTGTCTGCTTGGGATTTCTCTCTCTCCCTCTGCCCCTCCGCTGCTCGTGTTCTTTCTCTCTCTAAAATAAATCAATCTTTTTAAAAAATCATTTTAAAAAGCAATCAACAGAGAAAAAACAAAAGCACTTGGAAAATACGTGACAGTTAATATTGTTTAAAATCACTAAGACGTTTTTCAATGTCTCCAACTGAAAAATGGGCAAAGACGTACAAGGGCCAATCACAAAAATTTCCTTTGACACTTTATTGTACGGTTTGGACTAGGAACTCACATAAATGTGGTACATATATCCAAAAATCAAATCAAAAAGCAAAACAAGGGGCGCCTGGGTGGCTCAGTCGTTAAGCGTCTGCCTTCGGCTCAGGTCATGATCTCCCAGGATCGAGCCCCGCGTCGGGCTCCCTGCTCGGCAGGAAGCCTGCTTCTCCCGCTTCCATTCCCTCTGCTTGTGTTCCCTCTCTCGCTGTGTTTCTCTCTGTCAAATAAATAAAATCTTTAAAAAAAAAAAAAAACACTTTATAAAAAAAAAAAAAAGCAAAACAAAACCAAAAGAAACCATAAGCTTCTCTGGTAACTGAGAACCAAAACAAAGGACTGCGACCGTGTTTCACAGAAGCAATAGAGAAGGGAGAGAGATTTCGAGTTACTTTAATGCACAGCATTGTAAAGATATATTCTACGGGCCAAGGAACCACAGATAAATCTGAAAGCTCCCAAAGAAGTTTTATTTCTGAAAAATGAAACTTTGAAAACATGTCACACATTAAGTAGGAAAGGTGCAAGTAAATAACGATGCTGACGTTCTAGGCATGGAGATTTTACTACGAGAGAATTCAAGTGTAAAGTGTTTCGGAAGCCTGTAAATTCTGCATACGTAGCATTTCTGGGTGGGAGACGGCAGGGAAAGCATGACTTCCTTTACGCTGAACGAGCAGTTTCCCACCAGCGTACGCGAAGGAGCCTGCACACGATGATGCCCTGGGAACGGTGGACGCCCCCCGAGCCAGACTCCCGCCCCCAGTCGCCCACGGGAAGGCCCAGGGCTCCGTGGACAGACGCCACTTCCCGCGAGAAGGCGACTGTCAGGGGGGCCCGGCAGAAGCGTTCCCTGACCAGCGGGCTGTGGCGGGGGCACCAGACGAGCCCAGAGGGACCTCGACAGGCCCCACGCAGGCCGCTCTGAGCCCTTGCAGATCGCGTCTGCAACCGACCGAACAGCTAACCAAACAGCAACAAGGCCTCCCCTGTCCCCCTGTCCTCCCACAAAGCACACACAACTCAGGGGTCCCCATCAGAAGTGGCTGGTGCCCAACTTCTTACTCTCAAAGCTGAGAATTAAGGGAAAGATCCGGCCACTGTTTTCTTGCCTTTTTTGAGCAAACTATATTTTAGGAAACCTACGGATGACGAAAAGCTTTTTTTTTTTTCTTTTCTGTTCTCTCTCCTTTGGGAAACAAAAACTTTTGTGCACCCCACAGCAAACAAGCAGTTGCATTAAGAAATTCTGGGACAGAGCACTGGGATTATATCAGGCTTGGATTATCTTAAGAGATCATTGCTAATTGTTTGGACAACTGTACTCCGTGTAGGTAAGAAACTGCCCTTAAGTTTCAGAATTACACATCAAAGTACCCAGGGGTTAAATGTGCTGTGATCTGGGGAGGAACTCTAGAATATTTCGGCAAAGAAAAGAACAGAGGGAGCCAGGGCGGCAAAATTTTAGTGATCGCTCAACACAGGGTTAGTCCGATGCGGGGGTTTGATCCCAGGACCCTGAGATCATGACCTGAGCCGAAGGCAGAGGCTTTAACCCACTGAGCCCCCCAGGTGCCCCACCTCATCCCCGAGGGAGGTGCCCGACCCCAGACGGAGGCCCAGCATGCAGTGTGGAAATGCGGCCCCGTCACGGCTTGGACTCCCATGGGTCATGGACACTTCTGCCCTGAAATGGGAAATCTGCTCTCTCCCAGAGGCCTCAAAGGAAGAAATAAGTAAACAGCCACCCTCCTTTTCCTAACCCATAGTAGAAGCTCGGGGAGGGACCAGTCGTGTCTTTGGGTGTTGACGTCACGTGAATCCAAATATTCCTTTCTCCTGAAAATGCCTGCCTGCTTGGCACAAGCAATTTCTTTTTAAGTAAAACAAATAAATTGAATTTATACTTAAATATTTTTATATTTATATGAATATATAAATATATAAAATATTTTATATTTAAATATTTAAATTTAAATAAATTCATTTATTTGAGAGACAGAGCAGGAGAGAGATCACAAGAAGGCAGAGGCTTCGCCGACTGAGCCCCCAGGCCAGCCTGCACAATTTCTAAACAGCCCCTCAAAGCAGGCTGAACGGAACACCGGGGTGACTGAGGCCATTAAGGCCCCTCCGAGGCCAGACCGAGGCCCTCCCTGCGCCGTCCCCCAACCTGGGCCCCAGGGCCCCCTCAGAAGCCCCGAGAGGCGCCCCCTGGCGTCCGTCCCCCGAAGTCCCGCTGTCCGCAGCCCTACCTGGACCTTCCCCGGCCCCATGTTCTTCACGGGCGGCGGCTGGCAGGGCTGCCCCACGACGAACAGCTGCTTCCTCAGGGAGGCGGCGCTGACGTCATTGAAGGCAAGGACCTGCACGGTGAACTGTCCTTCCCTGCGGGGGCCCCAGCACACAGGAAGGGAGACGCCCACCCATCAGGCGTCTGCCTCTCCCTCCTCCTTCCTAACACACTCCCCCCGCGTCACTGCAGGACTTGGCGGCCAGACAGCCCATGTGTGAGAACAGAGGACACGCAGGTCACGGGGCTGGTGTCCACGGGGCCATCCGCTGCCCAGCTAATACGTTGGCTGCCCACCCGGTGCAGGGCGAGCCAGGCGCCCAGCTCCCGGACCGACGTCACCTGCTGACGGAGAAACGCTCGTTCCCGTGGGGACACCTCCTGGTGGCCATAGCCTGGCCTGTCTGTGCCCCACAGGGTGATCCTCCACGTGAGGGGCACCCCGGCCCTCCACTGGGAAGTGGGCATGATCCTCCCGCTCTGCTCCCTGAGCGCCACCTGCCGTCCTGGTGCGGCCCTAAGGAGGGCGGGTCCCACTGACCCCAGTGCAGGCTGTGGGGTCCCCCTCAGGGCCCAGGTGGTTGGGGGTCCCCGGGGACACTGCAGAGATGAGGCAGGGCTGCAGAGCTGTGCGTGTCCATCCCCAAGCCGTGGCACACATTCCCGGATCCGGGGCCCGGGTGACCACCTGGGGGAGCCCGCCTGGGCACCATGGCCCAACTCCTTCCTCGCGTGAACCCCCACCTCCCACGGAGACGGCGCCCAGGGAGAGCTGGTGTCCGGGCCGCTCGGCCACGTCCTGGTGCCCGGCGAGGCCGCAGGGGCTCGCGAGGAGGTCCTGCACTCAGGGAGGGCGGCCGTCTTCCCTGCTGCTGCGGGTCACAGGGCCTCGCCTCTGGCCCCTTCCGCACCCGTCACTACTTCAACTAGAGCAGCGCGAACGGAGCCCCGCCAGCCGGAGGCCCAGCCGCACGCAGAGGTCTGCGGAGCTCGGCAAGCAGGCGCCCGGGGCCAGGGCTCGTGCCCAGCCGAGAGCAACGGCCCGGAGGCTCGGGCTCACACCTGGCTGGCCTGCCCTTCGTCACTCTCCTAGCCTTGACCGTGGCCATCCTACAGCCTGCCCCGGTGGCTTCCCGTGGACACGCCCACCTCCCCCAGGCAGGCCCAGCAGAGCTTGGCTCTCCTTAATGCTTCGTTCCAGGTAAACAGCAGGTGCTCAGTAAATGCTGAATGAAAGGACACAGCCCAAGCCCTTCGGGGACAGTGAGCCCTTGGCAGTCCTTCCGAGCACCTTCTACCCCTGCCTGCGGCCCCACCCCCTGTCCCTCGGCCCTGTCCCTGCCTCCTGGGGCTCAAAGTGCCCGTTTTCCCGCTGCCCTCCCAGGGCCCCGGACCGTGAGCTCTTGGAGAGCAGCAGGTCTATCTGACTCTATTTAGTATCTGCCGACTGCATGCACTGCTAGGGCGGCTGTGGGGAACGAGGGGCTCACAGCTCGCCAAGGCCGCTCCAGCCGCCCCGCAACGGCGTGCCTGTGCCCGGGCCGCTCACCTGCTGTAGACGTGACTGGCAGAGCTGTCCCCCGGGCCCACGGTGCCGTCCCCAAAGTCCCACAGGAAAGTGACGTCGGTGCCAAAGTTGAGTCTGAACTCAAAGTCCACACTGGTGTTCAGCAGAGCAGAGGAGGGGGCCACGAGCCGATTGGCAACAACTCTCCTCTGCGTCCTGATGCGGCGGGGCTCCGAGGCCACGCTGCCCAGCCCGCTGGCGGCCTGCACGGTCACATTGTACCTGTGGGGGGCAGGAAGGGCAGGTGGGGGACAAGAGCGGGTCAGAGGCAGAGAGCAGCCCCAAGAACGGCAGCGGGGAGGGAGGGGACATTTTCATCCGCAGGCCCCCCCCCAGCCCCGTGGTTCCCCGCTTACTGGGAGAGGTGGTGGGATGCCGGATACCCCTCATCATTGTGTCCATCAATCACCCACAGAGCGGCAGGGTCAGCGCTGGGACCCTCGCTTGGATGGAGACTGACTTAGGTGGCGGAGACCCGACCCGAGATCTGCCAGTTCCAAAGCCCCACGCCTGCCCCCAGCTCAGGCAGGAGGGACTCCGTCATCCCCTGACCTTCCCTGTGCACCCCTCCTGCCCACAGATGCGCTCCCAAGCCGTTGCAGCGGCTCGAGCGAAGGCAGCAGCCGCCCGTCACGACCCCGGTGACTCACCACTGGGGGATGCTGAGTCTTCTTTTAATGCTCCTGGACGTCGTCCTCACGGCTGCACCTTCTCCAAATGACCACACGAACTCTAGGGGGGCTGTTTCCTCGGTAACAGCCAGGAAAGTGATATGGGCATCGGTGGCAAACACGGTTCCGTTTGTGTAGACAGCGACAGCTGTAGGGGAGCGGGGAGACTTCAGCGTGGAGGGCGAGGGCGTCCTCACCTCCCGCACAGTGCGCCTGGGAAGGGGGGTCCCCAGCCCACAGAGAGGGCAGCGGGCGGAACCCACTGGGCGATTCTGGCCCCAGGTCAGAGGCCGCTGAAGTCCTAGCTCATAACGTGAGAGCCATCGTCCCTGTGAGTCTCCCCCAAAGAGCAGGGGCCGGGGCCACGCAGAGGGCTCTACACCGGGACCCACCCCCCACCTTCCGGTTGAAGCCCCGATGTGCGCAGTTTCTAGAAAGCACTAGAAGGAACTGCGGGCGCACAGGGCTGGGTCAAGGGCAAACGCGAACGTCAGCAGAGCTCAGCAGAGCGTCAGACGACGTCCGGGGCCCGTGGTCTCGGCGGACCCTAAGGAGCCAGGACTGAGAGCGAGGACGTACAGTGCATGTGATACCCGACCGTCACGCGGTGCCACGCCTGGCCGCCCCCCGCTCGGCTCTGAGAAGCGAAGGACACGTCACACGAGGGACCGGCTGGAAACCGATGCGAGACAACGGTGCCTGAATGGACGACAGAAGGAAACACGGGTGAGGGCCCTGAAGTGCACCCCTGGTCTCACGCGGGAGATGCGCGGTGTTTTCCACCGTCTCCTTTCCCTCTGCGAGATCCGCTGAGCTTCGAGTTTGACACGTAAGACGGGAAGTCGGACAGGCCTGCGGATCACGAGCCTTGTGCGGAACGTCTCTCAAGAGGTTGTGAGTGTTTTCTGCTCCCGAGAGCAGCCCTGCTCGGGGCGAGCGTGTTCATCCCGCTGCTGGACGGCCTCGTCTCGGAGGGATCTCCCCGACGGGCACACCAGGGGCTGTTTTCCTGCACAAGGCTCTCCACGGGGCCCCGGCCGAGCCTCGGGCTGGCGACCCCTCGGACACACAATGCAAAGTGCCGCACGTCTGGGACACGTGCCCACGCGCACGTGTGTGTGTGTGTGAGCCCATGCGTGGGCGCACAGACGGCAGGTACCACACGTCCTGCTGGGCCCCAGAGGACTGGCACGTCTCGGGAGGCTCGGAAGAGCCCGTGTGTCTGCATGAGGACTGGGGGGGGTCGTTCCTTTCAGGCACTGCTGTTCTGTGTAGGTCTGCCCTCCGGAGGGAGAGAAAGCTCCTTTAGAACAACAATAAGGCGGAGTGCGTGTGCCCTTCACCCGTGCTTTAGAGCCACGGCGGAGAGCAACACCGGCCCATGAGCAGTACCCGAAGCCCCACTGTGGCGGACGAAGCCCGCGTGCGGATTTGCACGGGAACATCGCGTTCCACGCGCATCTGGGCCGGGCCCTCCGATTCCAACTCCTGACACAGAATGGCCGGGGACGGCCAACCACCCCCCACCCGCGTGTTCTAATTTCTTGGGTAGAGAGGCTCTCGTGAGGCTGACCGCATGGAAGTCGTCCGGTCAGCGTGGAGAACAAGGTACGAAGACCTCCACGCGAGCGAGCCCCTCGGGACACGAGCCCCACTGGCTTCCCCTTTCCCCCACTTCTGGGGAACGTAACCGATTGCTCCAATCACTCAGGCCGCGGACTCTGAAACTGTCTTCGACGGGCGCCCACATTTGCCCACGACTCTGACGTTCCCGCCGGCCCCCAAGGCGGGTTCCTTCTCTACGACACTGAGCGGATGGGGGGCCCCTCCCCGGTGGCTGGGGGCGGATGGAAGCGAAACACAACCAGAGGGCCTGGCCCCTGGGAACGCTTATCCATCCCAGCTCCTGTGTTTCTGACACAGACCTCCATGCCTTTCCTGGAATGTAAATCCCGAGACCCAGCACTAGGGAGGACTTCATCTTCCCGTGCCCCCCAGAGCACAGGGCCGTGTGATCGGTGTTTCCTGAACGAGGCAGGGGCAGGATGAATGCGTGTCTGAGCTGAGAGTTGGATGGGCCTGGATGGTACCACCCAGCAGAGGCGGGGCTGGGCGTGCGGACTCCGCGCGTGTCTCCTACCTCTCTGACCCGGGCCGGGGCCGGCAAAGACAAGCAGCTCGTCCTCGCGGATGCTGCTGGAATTCATGAACACGGACACGGTCGCAGGGCCGATCTCCACGTAATAAGGCCCCAGCTCCTTTTCAGTTCCACAAAACTCGTAGATAAATGCCCGGAGCACGTGGACTCCTTCTGGGAAAAGAAGAGGCCACGAGATGAGCTGGGAAGAGCTCGCGAAACCCTGAACATCCGCGCAAGGGCGGCCCGGGGTGAGTATCTGGGAACGGACCCCGCAAGGGCGGCCCTCTCTTGTCGGCGGGGCCACCTCGTGGGCAGAGGAGCCGTGCGGGGCCCGTGACACACAACAGGGCTCGGCGTGTGCTTTCCTGCTCCGCAGTCATGAGTGTGTTCACAGTTTGTGCTGCCCAAGGGGGCTGTTCACGAGGACGCAGACACCGCCCCTCTGCAGCGAGGCAGAAGAATGCAGACACACGCACACACACGCACACACTGGCCTCCTGTGAAGTGAGGGGCGGGGCGGAGCTGGCCAGCGGGAGGGAAACAGAGCCCGGCGAGCATGACAGGAGGGATCTGGAGGGAAAGGGAGCAGGGTAAGGAGGAGGAAACGAGCAGAAAGGATTCGGGAAGCAAAGGGACCTAGCACGGGCCTGGCCAGACTGTCTTAAAGAAAGCTGAAATGCCAGCACAGAAATGACTTAAAGACATAATTAAAAAAAGGAAAACCTTTCCTGGGGGCTCCTGGGTGGCTCAGGGGGTTAAAGCCTCTGCCTTCGGCTCAGGTCATGATCTCAGGGTCCTGGGATCGAGCCCCGCATCGGGCTCTCTGCTCAGCAGGGAGCCTGCTTCCCCCTTTCTCTCTGTCTGCCTCTCTGCCTACTTGGGATCTCCCTCTGTCAAATAAATAAATAAAATCTTAAAAAAAAAAAAGCTAAAAATAGAGCTACCCTCCAGCCCAGCAATTGCACTAGGAGGCGTTTACCCAAAGGACACAAAATTACTGATTCAAGGGACACATGCACCCTGATGTTTATAGCAGCATTATCCACCACAGCTAAACTGTGGAAACAGCCCAAATGTCCATCAAATGATGCGTGGGTAAAGAAGATGTGGGGGGGGGTGAGCATACACATATATATAATGGAATATTACAGAGCCGTCAAGACGAATGAAATCTTGCCATTTGCAATGACATGGATGGAGCTAGAAAGTATCATGCCGAACAACATAAGTCAATCAGAGAAAGACAAATACCACATGATCTCACTCGTATGTGGAATTTAGGAAACAAAACAAACAAGCAAAGGAGCAAAAAGAGAGAGAGAGAGGCAAACCAAGAAACAGACCTCACTGCAGGGCACACACTGCTGGTCAGCAGAGGGGGCGTGGGGGTGGGGGAAGCAGGTGACGGGAAGGCAGGAGCACACCTGCCGAGATGAGCACCGGATGGCGCAGGGAAGTCCTGAGTGTCTCACACCTGAGACTCACACTGCCTTGAATGTAACGGACTGGAATTTAAAATAAAAAACCAAAAAATTTTTAAAAGTGCTGATAAAGGAGTAAAGATGGGAAGCTCCTCGACATTCAAGAAGCCCTGTCGGCCCCAAATCTAGTACCAAGTTTAATGGGTGACACCAAAAGCGTCTCGAGACAAAGCTGCCACTGTCGCCTGTCCTGTCCCTGCTCTGGAAGCGGCAGCCACGCTGAGTGAGTGAGGCAAGGACAGGGCAGGTGTCGGTTCGGAGCCACGGGGACGGCGCATCCCCACCTGTGAATATCGCGTGACCCACAAACACTAAGGAGTAAGGTTCGCGGTAACTACACACACCGTGGGAACTCGGAGCGACACAGGGGTGTGAAATTTATAGTGAACACCAGCAACTCTTCCGCATCCCGGAGACAACCCACTTGAAGAGAAAAAGAAAGAAAAGCTCCCCTACGCCCCGGCACAAAAGATAAAATCTCTTCCGAGAAGCATGCGCTTTCCCTGTGAAGACATTTTTAAATGCTGCTAGAGACGCAAGGAGGACCTGGGCAGAGAAAGGTGTTTTCACGAGGGAGGAGGTTCTTGAGCATCCACAGTGTGCAGAAATCAACCCACGCCTTTAGCGTTACACGAGTGAAAACGCCAGTAAGATGTTTTCACGCGAGCCAGTGGGAGTCTAAAGTCCACGTGGGAAAACGGACAAGCGAAGACGACCAGAATAACTTCAGAAAAGATGAGTCACAAAGGGGAGCCCAGCTGCGTGGGCAGCAGAACCCAACCCACAAGCAGGGGTGGCGGGTGGAGGCTGGCGCTGTCCAGATCCCTGGGGGCAGGGCCAGCAGCGCCGGGGGGGCCACGCAGAAAAAAATAAAATGCACCCAAGCCCTCCGACTCGTGGACGGGACACACAGGCCAATGTACTAAACATTCAACTGTGTGGACATCTCAGACGCAGAGAGCACTCACGCTGCCTGGGGGACGCCCCAGGGCTACCCTCTCCCTATAAGGCGGGGGTTTGAGCTTCGAGAAGGTACCATACTCAAAAGTAATAATAAAAAGATAAATAAACAGAAAGCAAACAGTGACGTGGCGCCGGCGAGCAGGACAAGGTCGGAATCCCTCCCCCCGCCCTCCACAGCCCCCCCAACACCCGCTCTGGGGTCTCAGCCCTTGTCCACGCGGACTGGTTCCATCGGCAAGATGTCTGGAGAAAGATGGTTTTTGTGACTTTGCCTAAATGCAGAGTGTCTGACGTTTTAGCGCAGAAGGTTAAGCGCGATGTGTGTGTGTGTATGTGTGTGTGTGTGTGTGTGTGTGTGTGTGTGTGTGCCCGCACGTGTGTGCCCGAAGGACAGTATCCGCGATTCGCACCACAGCTCAGGGCTTTCCCCGTGGAGGGGTCACGTGGCTCAGCAGGTGTGTGACCTCAAGACAAAGCCCTGCCCTTCTGGTCTCCCCGCGCTCCTCCAAATGGGGGACCAGGCGAGGGCGGGGGTCAACGAGGAAACGTGCGGGGAGCAGGCACGGTGCGGGCACCCGAGCCTTCGTTATCAGAGCACGGGGGGCATGGGGGGCGGGGGAGGAGTGGGGTCTCCTTCCGGCCCCAGTGTGGCCAGAGCCACCTCCTGGGGCTCGCCGCACCTGCACTCCCTGCCTGCGTTCGGATCCCGACACCACGCACCCTACCTTTCCCGAACTGGTGGTATGCGGTGACCGCCATTCCCCCGGACACGTTGTGGATCGTCACTTGAACCCCGGAGCTGTCCCCAAAATCCACTGCCAGACACAGAGCTGCTTGGGAAGCCAGCTGGACCCGGATCCCCAGACTCGGAGGCGCCTGAGCATCCGTGTCTGGGACGCCACGGACGGCGGGGTCCACCGCGCCAGCAGGAACTTGCACGGAGACGGCTCCCGGGTGACACTGAGCAGGGGGGCGGAGCTGCTTGGGACGAGGCCAGCGCGCTGCGCCACTGTGGCCGAGGGAGCTGCAGGGAGAGAGAGGGACAGCTTCAGAGAGCGCGGCGGTTCGAGCAGAAGGCACGGAGACCGCAGGGGAGCGAGCTCTGAGGGACCTGATGGCCGGGCCTCCTTTCCCGGTTCCCAAAGTGCAGTCCCAGGACCCGCGGCACCAGCATCACGGGGCCCTGGTGAGAAATGCGAGGTACGCGGGGTCAGAAGCCCGGGGTGGGCCCCCCAGCCCGCGGGGACACGGAGGGCAGCTACAGTGAGAGCCCCGCCTGGGCTGCATTGATCCGCCGCGATGCAAATGCCTTTCCTCGGCACTGGAGTAAGGGTCCCACAAGGCGTGCTCCCCGAAAGTCCCGAGCTGTGACGTTTCTGTGAAGACCCCCAACATGGGCTGGGCGCCAGCCTTTCCACCAGCGGCCTGCGTGCTGCGAGCGCCCTGCGTGCCCACTAGGAATACGCCTTCACTCACAGCTCCAGTCCGGAGGGGCACTGCCCCGATCCGAAACACACAGCTCACCCAGTAACGGGGGCTCTCGTGGGGACCCCATGACCACGGCTGCAACTAGGCGACCAGGGGGACAGGGAGGTCACCAGCTCACTGGGCGTGGCTCCAGATCGGGGTCTAGGGCAGACGCTGGCCTCCCCACCACCCTCGCCCTACCTTCTGGGTAAGGTGGGAGCAGGTGCGGTCGGCGTGCTGGTCTGGGGGGACGCAGCCACCCTGATGGGGCCGCCCCCCGCGACGGTGGCCGCGGCGACAGCGGTGCCTGGGAGCCACTCCGGGGCCACGTCCTCCGCAGAGCGCTGCCGTCCCGAGGGGCAGGAGGGGATCTGCGCCCTCACAATGCAGGAGCCCACTGGGGGACAGGCGCACTGGAATTGAAGAGGTGAACGCGTAAGGGGGCGTGCCGGGGTCTGGCCTGGCATCCGTGCTGGTCCCCGTGGGGCTGCGGGCTCCCTCATCCGGATGGGTTCGTGCAGGGAGGCCCCGTGCGTTGCACACGGAGCTCGGAGAGGGTTCACGGGGGCCAGCGAGGCGGCCAAGAGCGCGGGAGCCTGGGGCGCCGTTTGTTATCCCAAGTTCACGCTGCTCCCTGCTAAGCTACCACGAACGAGCCCCCTTCTGGGGTCGGCCACAGTCAAAGGGGATGGCTGAGCGGTGATGCTCTAGCAGACATCAAAAAGGCAGTGCACGTGCTCCTGTAGCGAGGATCCGGGTCAGGTTACGCTTTCAAACCAGCTGAGCAGCGTCTGAAGGACGAGCAGCCGGGAACAGGGCTCGCCCCCAAGCCCCGGGGCCACCTGACTCACCGGCAGCTTTCTGGAGCCGGTCGGCCACGGCGGGCACACACCCACCTGGAGAAGGACGCAGAAGTCACCGCTCACTTGCCCAGCCGCACACGTCCGTCGGCGGAAGGGGCCCGGGCCCCTGCTGCCCCAGAAGCCTGCGATTGTCACAGAAGGTCCCCAGGAGTCTCTGGATACGAAGGAGAAAGGTGGAGACAGGCAGGCTGGCCGCGCTCCGCTCACTCACGTGGCCCCTGTGACCCGCACCTGCTCGCCGGCGGTCTGGGTGACACCCGGGCGCCTGTAGGTACAAGCTGACCCTGCAAGGGCCGTGCCAGCATTCCAGGGACGAACTTACTAACCATTTACTAGCCATTTACGAACATCTGTCCCCGGCTGGGACCTGTTTCAAGTGGCTCACCCGAAGGGTGGGTCCCTGTCCTGACCTGCCCCATGTATGGGGGCAGCGGCCTGGGCTCAGGTCACAGGGAGCTGTCCCAAGGCAGAGCCAGGCCTCCGCGGGAGTCACCTGGGACTCGGGGCTGCAGCTGAATGGGCAGAGCGGCTGCTCACCGAGCCTGGTGCCCTCCCAGGACCTCGTGGGGCTCGTCCCAGCAGCACTGCCAGCAGGGGTCGCTGTATCTGGCCCTACAGTTAACTGGCTTTCCCCAAAGGGGCCGCGTTCCTTCCCCTGCCTGCTATTGATGACGCCTTCCCTGGCTCCAGCTAACGGACCCCCACCTCACTCCCCGAGCCCGGTCCCCAGCCCTGGGCCTTCCCGACAAGGTGGACACAGCCGATGCCCCCCCGCATCCCCGTAGAGTCCGGAGGGTCCCACAATGCCCTATTTGCTGTCTGGATGACGTTTCCCTCCTGCACTGGATTTAGAGTCCCCCAGCAGAGGATGGGATCTTCTTAGTCTCTGTAACCCAAATTCTGCCTCCTAGGGTGTGGGCTTCAACCATGGTGGGGTTTTGTGAGGACGGGGAAGGAATCGCGCCAATAAACGGAGAGCAGGGGCGTCGAGGTGCGGGGGGAGGGCTGGGGAACACGGCTGTTCCCACGGCCTGGCAGGTGGGCCACACAGGGCGGCTCGCTGCAGCGAACACGGTGGAAATGGCTCATCGCCAGGAAGGACAAAGAAACGTCTGCCTCCAGGCACCCTGTGTTTCCTTTAGGAAAGATCATGTTTGTTTTCTGTATGCGCCCATGTTTAATTTTCATTAGGGTGAGTAATTTCTGGACGAGCGTGAGGCAGAATCCTAAAGCACACCAGGTGCTTTCAGAAGCATGCTTAGTCCCAATTTTTGGTGGTCTGATGCCACGTTCTTATGATGGAAAAGCAACAATAAGAACATAACACCGACTGCCTTTTCTCATCCTGAACCGTACGCCTCATCAGCGCTCGGTACCTCCATGCTGTTGTGAAACCTCGAGGAGTTTTCTCCCTAAACATCCCGAGGACCCTAACCCTGCGCCCACTGAACACCGGGTCCTCGCCCCCCACCCCCCACCCCGGGCGCCCACTGCGCATCCCCCTTCTCTAGGAACTCGGCTGCTCTAGGGGCCTCGGGCATGCGGAACCCTATCCTTCTGTGACTGGCTTATTCCACTCAGTGTCCCTCGCTCAGGGCTCCTCTGACGCCACCATTTGGCACCTGTGAGAAGACCAGTGGTCTGCTCTTGCTTCCCCCGCGATCGGTGTTCTGTGCGCTCCGCAACCGCCCCCCAGCCCACACGGTGCTCCTGAGCTGACCCCAGCGTGGGCCGGTCCTTGCACGCCAACGTGCGTGTGCGGAGGAGCAGGGCTCCGCTGGGGCTCGTGGACATACCTGCCGGTGTGGTCACCCCGCTCCGAAGTGGCCCGCGTCCTCCGGCTGACAACACGCAATGCTGCTCTGCTGCTTGTTTTCAAACTGCCCTGGGAGGGGACAAACAGTAGGAACTTGAGAGCTGCTTACAGAAGCCCAGTGATTCGGGGAGATTACACTGTCACATTCCTGGGACAGCAGCTGGCCTTGCTGGGCTGTGGAAAACGGGCAGAGAACAAAGCAGTCTGGCCCTCCCCGTGCCCCCCCGCCCCCGGCCCAGGCTCTCGGGGTCGTGGGGGGCCAGCGGGAGAGCAGGAGAGCCGGGCATGCAGGAGGCTCAGATGGGGTCTTCAAACCGGGGACTCTGCATGTCCTCCCGAACGCGACAGAGGTGGGGGCCCCCGAGTGGCATACTCTGACCCGCTTTGGAAGCCCTGGTCTGGCCGCCTCCTGAGGAAGGCGGAGGGAGGCGAGAACCCCGCGGGAGTTGATCTGAGCTGGCTCTCGATTCAGACACTGCACGGGCCCCCCAGCGAGCCCGCGCTGACAAGGCTAAGACGGCACCTCCGGCTCCCCCGACGACGGAGTCCTTACAAGAGGTGGGGCGCCGCAGGCTGTTTGTGTCAAACTAACCGGCACACACCTCCCGGGACTGACACTGGGGCTGCGTCCACACGAACCGGTCGTCAGCTAAACACACCGTTACAGGGAAAATGCACGGGACACACCAGCCTCCCGAACACCAGAGCTTAGCCCGGCCTTCGGAGTGCTCAGAACGCGTCGTGAGCCTCCACTGGGCAGCAGCCCCGACTACAAAGCCGATTTTATAACAAAGCGCCGACTGTCTTCTGTTAGTGATCGGATGCCGGCCTGAAGGTGAGAAACAGGCCGTGTGGGCGCGGGAGGGTTGACCCTGGGGACCGCGTGCCCGCCGGGGAGCTAGCTGGCCCCCGGCATCCCGAAAGAGGCCGGACCGCAGCTCGCCAGCCCGGGAAGAGATCCCGTTCAGAATTCCAAGTACGCAAACAGTCACCCTAATGGTCACCTTGACAAAGGGAAGGAACACCAGATCCACCAGATCACCAGGTGGGGCCGTCCAGCAAGATGGTACCACACTGGGAAGGCCACCCAACCCCCGCGACCCCAAGGAGCCCCCCACATCCAGTCACGGGCCCCCCGAGGCTGTGGGAGGAAGGACTGATTACCGTACAAACGTTACTAGTAGCCCCAAATGTTTTATTTGGCATTAATGAAAACATAATTCCGATCAGGGGCCCCCAGCTTTACCAGGAAGCAGTTTTTAGGAGAAGAAGCCATTCTGAGAAGGGAAAGCACTAAGTCTGCCCTTGCTGCGCTGTCCTGAAGACAAGGAGATGGAGGGGGTCTGTCTTCCCCTCCTGAAAGACCCAGGATCCGCCAGTAGCCGGGGCGGGGTGAGGACCCAGCTCAGCCACCCCGTGCGTCCGATCCTGTCCTTCTAAACTCAAGATGTGTTTACTGAAAATCACCCCCGATCTGCCACGTGAACTACAGAAATGGGGTTTATGACCTTCACTCCCCATAACACTCACTTGGGGTAAGAAATATATTGACTCACTTGTGTTTGTTCTAGAAAACCAAATTTGCTCATCAACTTTTTATGTAACATTTAACCTACCAACTGTGATCTTTTACAGGTCTCAGACCCAATTCCAGAGTGGGGTGTGGGGTCCCCCCAATACCACCAAGCGAGTCTCCGATGCCAGCAAGAATTCAGCTCACTTCTGGCCCTTTCTGCCCAAGACAGCGTCAGACCCCACAGGTGATGGGTTCGGTCCCCCCACGCTGCCCCCCACACATTCAGGCACAAGCTGGGAGCCCCGGGCTGTCCCCTCTGCTTCTGATTTGCCACTACCAATGGCGGGTTTCTTTTCATTAGCTAGAGGGGCTCACAGAACTCAGGAAAACCCTTAGTCACGGTGACCAGTAAAGGATACAATACAGGATGTGAATCTACAGCCAGATGGGGGGAAGGGGGTGTGGTGCCCCCCCACCAGGGTGCACTGTCCACAGTCTCCACGTGCTCACCAACCCGGAAGCTCTGTGATCACATCCTCTTGGGTGTTTAGGGAGCCTGGGGTGGGGGGTTTTGGGGGTGGGCCTGGGAGTATCAAGCCCAGAATCACATGACTGTTACCCAATGGGGTGGAATCATGTCCACCGAGAGGAAACACCCGCCATAACCTCCTGAGGTTAGAAAGACCTGTCCTTCCCAGGGAGCAGAGCATTTGCAAACTGATACAGAGTCTCAAGTTGGCAAAGCTACACCACAAAAACACCCCACCATCAAACCCACCCCTGGGGTGCAGCCCCCGTGGCCCTCACTTAAGGCCGGGGTGCCTGGGGCTCCAGGGAACAGGGCGCTGGGGGCTCGCATGGGGCGCGGGTGGGTTCAAGGTCAACAGGAACCACGGAATCCCCAACGGCACAGGCAGGAGGTCCTAGGCCTTGGGGACCTGAGGCTGAATGCGTGCCCTCCGTCTGTGCAGGAAGCAGAGGCCCCCAGCCCCCGGGGGCTGGCTGCGCACGTGGTCACAGGAGCAGGTGCCGGTGCGGGTGGGGAGCCCGCCGCTGGCCCCCGGCAACAGGGCCCCTGGTGTGTGGGAATGCACCCCCATTCGAACCTCTAGCGAGCCCCGCTCCCAGAGCATGACAAGGGCACCTTGGCCGACGCCCTTTCTTGTTAACCTGAAAACCCCCCTTTGAACTTTCCCAAAGTAGCAGGTGAGCCTGGAAGAGCTCCCAACAGGGACGGGGTGGACTGAGATACGGCTAATCTTCAGGCACAATGACCTTAGAGGTATGGTGTGCACAATGGCGGACCCCATGGGGACCCCACGCAAAGCACTGGGGACCTCCCACGAGGACTGGGACCCCCACGAGGAGCACTGGGGACCCCCACAAGGAGCACTGGGGGGCCCCCACGTGGAGCACTGAGGACCTCCCATGAGGAGGACTAAGAACCCCACACAGAGCACTGGGGACCCCTCACGAGGAGGACTAGGACCCCCATGAGGAGCACTGGGGACCCCCCCACAAGGACTGGGAACCCCACAAGGAGCACTGGGGACCCCCACGAGGAGCACTGAGGACCCCCCACGAGGAGCACTGGGGACCCCCCAAGGACTGGGAACCCTACACAGAGCACTGGGGACCCCCCACGAGGAGCACTGGGGACCCCCACAAGGAGCACTGGGGGGCCCCCACGTGGAGCACTGAGGATCTCCCATGAGGAGGACTAAGAACCCCACGCAGAGCACTGGGGACCCCTCACGAGGAGGACTAGGACCCCCATGAGGAGCACTGGGGAC